>JAHWFO010070583.1:1059394-1079250 GCA_023313115.1 Rhysida immarginata | reverse complement strand
ATCTATCTATCTATCTATCTATCTATCTATCTATCTATCTATCTATCCTTTCTATTCCTCCTTTATCATTTCGGTGTCGAGGATGATAAATAACCATTGGATCTATTGAAAATTTAAGCTAGCAGGGAATCAGCCTACTGAGGGACAAACACAAACATTCATGTCCTCGACGAGATTCGAACTGGCGACTCGCTGATTGCGAGAGCGACAAGACCTGCGTCTTACCGCTCTCGGCCACCGATGAGTCATCCGAAAATAATTAATCTTACTAAATCCCTTGAAATCGCCAATAAACAGCATTACCTAATGTAAATTGTGGCTCTATAGAGCTGCTTAAGCAAAAGAAAAAAGAAAAGAATCAATATCATTCCCGACCAATCATTATTACCCATTACCTCTTATCACGTATCACAATGCATTGTAGAAAAAGGCTGTTATCTTTTATTTTCGTTGCGTACACTCTAAAGAAGGCGGGAAATAAATGCTTAAACCGGTTAATGTTTTTATTCAGCATGTTGTATTATAAGGTATCACTTCATTTCCATATTTCCAGTACTGTGGCCAACAATTTCCAAGGTATTAAACATGTTTGCCGACGAAGACCGCGTTCATGGTCACCGTGTATTCCAAGAGGATAATGCCCCGGTGTACAGAATTCACATTAACCGGGATAATTTCATGACCATGCCAACAAGTATTTTTTGCTGGATTAGCCCACGCAGTTTCCGGGTTTGAATCCTATCGACAGAAAATACCTGTCAAGGAATGGCTAGTCTTCCGTCGAATTTTCATGAAATTCATGGCATGCTCATTCTGCATAGTACACCTTATCTTCACAATGTTATCTGTACCTTATTGAATCCATGCCGAAACAAATTCAAATGTCTCTACAAATGTTACTAAGCCAACTGTACCTTATAAAATGGTAGGAAGTGTATATGATCTTCTTTATTGAATAAAATAGAATAGTATAATTTCTAAAGTGGGGTTTTGATGAATCTTACGAACGTAAATCTCCTTTTCTCATAATCTTACTAGGAATATATTGAAAGATTACATTTGTGGATTTCTATTCAGTTATCCCCGATATTATCGCCGATTCTTCAGATGCTAATGGCAACGGATTACTGTGCAATTTTTCTGATTCAACAGCATTTAGTAGTATAAAGTTTTCGTTTAAATCAAGAATATTAAAAACTTTTGACGTAAATAATATAACATTTTAATGAGTGGTATTAATTTTTTTTAAGTTCCACAATCTGTTTGAGAAAATTAGAATAAATCATTGCTATGATTATTGGTTAGAAAATACAGGGTGTTTTTGAATTGAGTACAGATTTTTTGGGAGATGATAGAAGAGGTCCTTAGAAGTATTTTTTTTCATATGAACATGAGGTCCCCGCAGCTCCGTTTACTTACAATACTGCATTGAACAATCAAATGACACTGGGACGCAGTGTGCGTCGGTAGGCCTAGACTATTTTATTTTTAACAAGTAACAGAAGCAATCTACTGTAGGACTTTTACAATAATTGTTCGAAATGACCGCCATTTGCTTCATAGCACAATTCGCAACGCCTTATGATGGATTGATATACGCGTGGAAACAGTTGATTTGCACGGTCGCTGATGTCACCTGCTGCCGCGACAACACGAGCCGCCAGTTCTTCTTCGGTATCTACGGTTCGGAGTACACCATTGATTTTATGCTTCCCCATAAAAAAAAATCCATCGGTGTGAGATCTGGCGATCTCGGTGGCCAAGCAGCTGGTCCGCCGACCAGGATATGTCTCATTTAGGTAATCTCTAACTGCTCTTGTGTTATTACAGTAGATTGCTTGTGTTAATTGTTAAAAATAAAATAATCTAGGCCTACCAACGCACACTGCGTCCCGGTGTCATTTGATTGTTCAATGCAGTATTGTAAGTAAACGGAGCTGCGGGGACCCCATGTTCATATGACAAAAAATACTTCTAAGGACCTCTTCTATCATCTCCCAAAAAATCTGTACTCAATTCAAAAACACCCTGTATAAATTTAAAGTCCCATGTATATTCATCGGATTCAAAACATAACAGAGCTTAAATTAATACTTACGAGCATTTTTTTTGGTCGAAATAATACCCTGTGGAGCACGGGTGCGAGTTACGACAGCCACATTCGCAAGTGAAGGGATTCCAGAATTGTCCTTCGCCCGTACACTTCTGCAGCTCATTCTCATTGTTGCAAGCACAACGACACTTCTCCGGAAGGTAATGTTGCTTAGGAGTGCAGTCCTCCGCTTGGATTCTGAAAGCATAGAATACGTCGCAAGATTAAACTCAAGCATGATATGTATGGGTTGTTATGAATAAACATCATAAATTTAGCATAACTAAACACTAATAAAATCTTGCAAACATTCCAAAAAGGAGCTTTAGCTGCGACAAAGCGATCGTCAAGTGGCGTGCTCATGTCAACAATGAATAAAAGATAGGTAACAGTGTATTCATTCTTGACAAATCGATTGTTATATGACATGCCATTATCCAATACCACCTAGAGAGAAAGCATGCGCACGAAAACAGTGATCGTTAAGATTGCACATGTTACACCATTATCTTGGCAATCATAACGATCACTGTTTTAGCACGTCAATCGACTTGAAGGAGTGCACGAAAAAGCTTGAAAAGTTGACACAACCAGGCTAAGACCTTGATGATCATATTGTCGCAAGCAGAATTTTAAAAAGTTGACAAATTTTCAAGTTATCGTGCAAACGGCTGGACGGACAAACGTACAGACCAATCGCGCATTCTTATAAGTTGCTTTTAGCTAATAAATTGAACAGTTCATTGTTGCGTTCTCTATAAAGCTACAGTACGCTCTAAATCGGTGGTTTTTGGAACTAATTTTTTTTTTTTTTGCTTTGGAAAAAAATTCCCAGTATGTAATTAAGCATTCCCAAAATTTCATGATTTTCAGATGAATACACCGGGTGTTTCAAAAATGACCGGTATATTTAAAAAATCAATAAATCAATGAAAAATCAATAAATCAATAAAGCAATATGCTTGGGACAACAGTAAATTTTCAGGCAGACAAACTTTCGAAATTACAAACGGTGTATTTCTATCGCTGCCCGTTTAGTTTTTATAGGGAGTGCAAGTGACTACGTCACAGCTGACGTCATTTGCGCGATGAACGGGCCGAGAGCCTAGGAAATGGGATCGCTGGTTCCAAACATTGGAACCACGCAATATACGTACTAGTAACGTTGAAACGGGCGGCCAGTAAAAATGACATCTCTTAAATGATTATGTTAATTTGTGTAATTGATACTATTATTCAGACATTTAATCCCGTTATATAATTTATACATTAATATTAGAACGCTTTTTAATCACTTAGCAAAAGAATGCCATCGTTCGCGGATCTTTCTTTCTTTGGGAAAACGATAGATGTCTAAATCGCTGTTTTTGGCTCCTTCTTGAGCAGTGAGGAACTAAACAATTTCACATCTTAAATGTGTTATAAACACTGGGCTTATACAAAGCGATTTTATTCCATCCCTACGTTGGAACCACGTTAAATCCCGAAGCGAGAAGACTTGTTTGGAACCAAATCGAATCACGTGACTGAAGAATTCTAAGGACTGACGTCACACTTGCACTCCCTGTTGATTTTTCAAATACTGTATACCGGTTATCCGGTTATTTTTGAAACACCCGGTATTTGCTATAGCGAGCATTTCCGACACCCTGTACATGGCGTCTCTACAGGATTTGTATCCTAACAATATTTAATAGCTTTTAAACATAATAACATAATTGTGGTGGGTGATTGCGCGAGATTGCAAGCTGGGATGACATCACAAGTGAAACATGAGACAGGCTGCCTAGAAAGTGAAAAGAGCACGAACATGTCGACTTTAGTAGCAGAGACTAATATATAGACTTTTTTTTATACCATGAGTCACTTTTTTTCCATAACCTACTTTTCCTTTAAGCCACTAATAAATATAATCGGACCACAACAATAATCATATATCGTTTTCAGCATGTTAAGAAGAGACCCCAAAAGTCTTATCTGATACTATGTGATATGCCCGGCGTTGCTCGGTCTGTTTGTTTGATGAAATTTTGATGGGTTTTTTCCTGGCGCCATCTCTTGAGGAAACAAAAAACATAAACCAAGATATAATATATTTACCCCACCCCGCCTTTTTTGGGGACATGTAAACCTTACTCTGAACTTAATGAACATATGGTGCGAATATGAGCTCAATTGGATAAGTGGTTCAAAAGTTTTTAGAACATTTACAGACGCACCCTGAACCTGAACTTTTATATACAGTGTGAATACAAAAGTCTGAACCCCCCTTTTATTTTTTGAACCGAGGCAGATATGTCAATTTTGATGAATCCAATGAATAGGAAGTTGTGGGTGGCCTATCCCATGGTGCACTTTTCATCATCCCAAATATGCAAATTAGGACACATTCAAAATTTATCTCAAACACCGTAAGGTATAGAGGAAAAAACCCAATTGCAAACTTGTTCAGCATAAAAAAACAAACAAAACAAAAAAAATCATCCAAATCGGACCAACCAATCACCCACAATCACGTGGTGAACTGTTGATCATGTTGACCATTTCCGGAACAGTGTAGCTTGCCATCCTGGAATTGTTCTGTCTTCTGTGTGCTGAAACATGCCTTTTATTTGCTTTTCCGCATCAAAGTGAATGTGTGATGCGAGGTACACCTAGATTCCGTGGAACGCTCATTTATTGTTAGTTTCTCCTTTAGTTTCTTGCATTTCAGTTCGTTGTTCCGTCTGTGATTTGCGCGCTTTAAACATGAAGTTAATTTTTTGATTTGCATGCTTTAATGGTGGAAATATCAACATTCAGTTTTCCTTGTGCAGTGTTCACCACGTGATTGTGGGTGATTGGTTGGTCCGATTTGGATGATTTTTTTTGTTTTATTTGTTTTTTTAAGCTGAACAAGTTTGCAATTGGGCTTTTTTCTCTATCCCTTACGGTTTTTGAGATAAATTTTGAATGTGTCCTAATTTGCATATTTGGGATGATGAAAAGTGCACCATGGGATAGGCAACCCACAACTTCCTATTCATTGGATTCATCAAAATTGACATATCTGCTTCGGTTCAAAAAATAAAAGGGGCGGGTTCAGACTTTTCTATTCACCCTGTATAAAGATGTTCGTTCATTCTACACTATCTAGCCAAAAGTAATCGGACACTTTCGATTTTAGACGTTTTATCGAATATCTAGAAAAATACTTGACGAATTATCCTGAAATTTCAGGAGTGTAAAAAGGATGTTACACCTCATATATTTCAGCGAACGTTTTCTCCCGAAGGCAAATAGGGGACCAGCAAAGAAGTGAACCAAAAAAATAATGTTTGGAATCACCCTGTAAAAAATAATGCTTGAAATGGATTGTAGCTGTAGCATATGCTTAAGAGGCTTTTTTTAGTTTACTGTGTTAATTTGTATGAGAATAGCAGGTATATTCATGGAGATAGAAAGGTTTCTTTAAAAAGGTCGAAATGTTTTCGTAAGTTTTTTGTTTATAACACGCAGGATTTTCAACCCAATGCAATGCCATTTACAGGAAACTTGACAAATGAAGTCAATATTTTTTCATGTCAGCGTAAGGAGAATTAGTTGATACTGGTGTCCGATACAAAAATAAAAATTTGGAGAAAGCCCCTTATCGTTTTGTTTATTTTTGAGAGCAACTGAAATTCAACTCATTCTATCGATGATATCTTTCTAAATTTTCAAGATATTTGCTTGGGATTTTTATAAGAGTAGCTCTATACATTTGGCTAATAAATTATGCAAAAGATAATTTGGTAACGCATGCGCAGTTAAACATTATTTAGTAAAAATGCTCATATTTCATCAACTATTTAATATTTTTCTATTCTGATTGCAGGGTGTTGTCTGTACTGTAGTTTGTCAAGTTTTCTGTAAATGGCATTACATTGGGTTGAAAATCCTGCGTGTTATAAACAAAAAACTTACGAAAACATTTCGACCTTTTTAAAGAAATCTTTCTATCTCCATAAATATACGTGCTATTCTCATACAAATTAACACAGAAAAGTAAAACAAGCCTCTTAAGCATATGCTACAGCTACAATGCATTTCAAGCATTATTTTTTACAGGGTGATTCCAAACATTATTTTTTTGGTTCACCTCTTTGCTGGTCCCCTATTTGCCTTTGGGAGAAAACCTTCGCTGAAATATATGAAGTGTAACATCCTTTTTACACCCCTGAAATTTCAGGATAATTCGTCAAGCATTTTTCTAGATATTCGACAAAACGTCTAAAATCGAAAGTGTCCGATTACTTTTGGCTAGATAGTGTAGAAACCGCTCATAGAGCAAACAAGAATGATTTTACTGCCAAAGCGGATAAAAGAGCACATTTTCGTGTTATAGCACTGAGATATCGTATATAGATACCTTGAATTAACCTTACATTTTAAAACACTTTAGAGAAAATATATAAATATGAAAACTGAATTGTAAATTACTATTTAGTAAACTAACGTAAAGAGAGAATTATAACGAACAAACTTGAGGAACTGAAAGGTTAAATGGAGAGAATTCTTTAGATATTTGAACAAATTAAAACTTCTTTAATTTGTAGGCATTCCTACTTAATGTTAAACGAGGTGAGCCTCAATTGCTGAAGCGTTCGGTGTCAGGGCCTATTATTTCTTCATATTGTATTACTAAAGCGTTTCTACGTTAACATCTACGTGTTGAAGCAAACGATTAGCTACTAGCAATTAGCAAACTATCTAAAAGTAATTAATTATGGATATTGTTAGGCTTAACATCAATATGCTTTTGATAACAATAAGCAATGGATAAAAATAGGTCTAACAACTGGTAAGGACTTGGTTTATACATGTACGAGGGTAGCCCAGAGAGTAATGCGCCACAATTTTTTTTCTTCAACAATTATTTATTAAACACATTGAAACTTAATCACACGAAAGAATGATGTTTCTTCCACACTCCCTATTTTTCCACATAATCTCCGTCCCGTTCTATGGCCTTCCTACAGCGAGATACAAGGTATGCCCTTTCGGTACCAGTCCTTGTTCTGTTCACGCAGCCATGTCTTCACTGTGCAAATCACCTCTCGTCATCCTCAAAATGTCTTCCACGAATGGCTTTCTTCAATGGCCCAAACAAGTGAATAAAGAAATTCTTTTGGTTTAGGCACTGATCTCCCGTTTCTATTATCGTCAGTCATGTGCATCCTGCACGCGCACCATCTCAAGAATGTTTAGAGCACGCGCAGAGCCGAACCGAAGTGCTCAGCACGCGTTTTCCCCAATGCAAGGATGATTTGTCTCTTCCAGTAATTCTCTACACGCACTCTGTTTATGCAACCGAGTCTATTGCATCGAATGCATTGTTGGAATTGTCTACAGACGAACAGACGGACAGCTGGATAAATCGATCACATTAGCACATTTTCTACGAAAATGTGCTAAAAATGGGGCTTATCATAGAGAAATACAGCCGAGAGTTACTAGTTAAAAAGTCACCAACAAAAAAGTTAACTTTGGAATGAAACGTTTGCGGGAAATAACAGAATAACTCAAAAAGTTTTTTTTTAGATTATTAAATGCCGATAGAGGAAGCCGCTTTAGGGCGCTGCAGTCAGTTTTTCAAAAACGGCGACTGTCAGTGAAAAAGCTCAATGGGTGATGTGGTATATCAAAAGCGATATTGTTATTCTGACGCATCGAAACTTCAGAACAACAGGGATCTACCATCTTTTGCGACATATAAAACATTGGCATTCCAGTTTGTTTATATGATGAGAAAAGAATAGGGCGGCCTAGTACATCGAAGATAGAGTTGAGCATGTGTGGGGACCCTTTCAACGCAGGCTGCGTAGATCAGTGAGGACTGCATCTCGCCAGTTACAAATGATTTCTTCAATCGTCAGAAGCCGGCCAGGTGGCCGAGAGGGCTAGGGTGTAGGGTTTCTAGTTCTCGAGTCCACCTGGTCGTGGGTTCGAATCCCGCCGTGGGCATGGATGCTTGTGTTTGTCCTGGGCTGCGTATAGATATAAATAGTGTAAAAGGCGCAAAATGACCTTAGTAGTCGACGCCAAAAATTCTAATCAACCAACCGACAGAAAGATCCTTCATAAATGTTTGTATTTGTAGGCATACAAATTACAAAATTGTGCATGAGATTAAACCAATGATAAACTCAAGCGCATAGCCTTTGCAATAGACATGTTGCGCCGTAGTGACAATAATTTTCAAAAAAACGTAGCCTTCTCGGATGAAGCAACATTCCATGTTTCAGGCAATGTTAATGTGAGAAATGGGGTTTCGAAAATCCTCATGTGTGTTTTACATGAACACATTCGGAATAGTCCGAAAATTAATGTTTGGTGTGCACTCTTACATGATGGGATTATTGGACCCTCTTTCTTTTGTGAGATTACAGTTAATGCAAATAGCTATCTGGGTGTGCTTCAGGGTTTTGCTGTACCTCAACTTCAAAGCCGACAGCCAGATGTTTTGTTTCAGCAAGATGGTGCGCCTCCACATCGGGGATTAGAAGTGTGAGCATACGGTCCACTACCCTGGCCATGTTTCCCATGAGGTGGACCGGGCGCGACGGACCGCTGCTCTGGCCACCAAGATCGCCGGATATTACTCCGCTCGATTTTTCTCTATGGGGCTTCGTGAAGGATGTTGTATCCTTATGCAGAGCATTGAGGACTTGAAAGAACGCATTACAGCTCGCAATTGCGATGGTAGACGAATGCATGCTAGAGAACACGTGGATGGAAATCAATATGGAAATTACCGCTTAGATGTTTTAAAGGTGCACACGTGTAAGTTGTGTAAATCCTCCAGAAAAAAAACATTGAGTTTATTTATCATTTTCTGTAATCCGTATAATTCAAAGATTAACATTTTTCTATTGCTGAATTTCTGAAATATTGAGGAGGCTTTGTGTCCACCGAAACAAATCACTGTTAGAATGAGATGGAGGTTAACTTAAAGTAAACCACCACCAGATAAAAGGTTGACTAACGCCTAGATGAAAACCTTTTAGAACAGTGATCGGTGATTTTGTTTTTGTAAGCCATGCTACAAAAACTGCGCTTTCTCTATGGTAGACGCCATCTCGATGCCAATGCCTCCTGCAAAAACGAATAGATCAGATAAAACTTTTAGAGCTTCTTTGTCATGGTTCTTTGTAACATGCTGAAAACGACACATAATTTTGTTATTAATTTCAAAAGTTATTAATATTCTTATGGTACAAAACTTTTATGGAGACCCTGCATTATTCAGGGCGATTCTAACATGGTAAATCAAAAGTACCTAGCGCTGTTCATGGGTCAAAATGAACATAAAGTTCTTCATGCAAATGTCGAAGCGGCAATTGCACATATGCTTCTACCTGGAGTACTGTCCACAGTCTGCAACACATCTTCCTCCCTGACGGGTGTTCGGGTCGATCATCACCGCCCAATATGGTGTATGCTATCAATGATGTTTTGAGGCAAAAGCGCAAATATTAGTTAATGTGGTACACGTCTGTTTGGATACCTTTCCCAATACATTCGTAGAACCATTATCCACCAACTCAGCGTTCGTATAACGATGCATGTTTTCCATACGATATCGCAAGCCTTAATGAGAAGGCCCTATGTGGAGGCCTGGAGTACTGTCGTACAGCGCCACTTATCCATTTCCGACAATGCTTTCCTACGTGAATATGGTTCAGCGCGATGTTCTCTGCCTTGCTTCAAAATATGTATTTGGAGTTTTGAATTATCCTATAGATTCCAAAATCAAATGTAAATGACGGCTTGAAGCAGCAAGACGTAGTTACATTTAGAAAAACCACAGAACGACACACAAACTGACGAAACTTAATATTAAAAAATCCGTTTATCTTATATTGTTTTCATCGCTGCTGAATTAATAAATAATCCGGTGACTTAGTTAACTGTTGGCAGAGATTTGCGCAGTACGGGTTAACTATAGTAGAGCTACGAGATGGTTTTAAATTGATGCGTAATACTTCATCCGCACTACCTGAACTAGTTTGAAGTAAACTAGTTTAGATGCTATTTGAAAACAGTTTTAGATTAAACTAGTTTGGAGAGCTAAATATGCTTCCGCACTTGAGATAGTTCGAACGAGTTAAAAACATGTGCTCAATGCCTCATGGTGTTGAAACGAGCAAGCAAGCATTTATTTCCCGAGCGTGAGCGATTTCGAAATTTCATCACTAGGTGTCCTTCTTTCTCTATAAACAAGCAGAAAGCCAGCTATTTCAATTGTATTATATGTGCTTTTGTAACCATGATAAATTCAAAAATAAATAAAAATAATATTATGTAAATTTTTTTTAATAAAGTACTACTGTGTCAAAAAATGCTATACAGCTGAATAAAGTTAAAATCTTTCGACGTTTTCATGGTTCCCATTAGATGGCAATTTGAAATTCATTATTTCATATATAAATAAATTAATAAAAAATACAGCTATGTAAATATTTTTAAAATAAATTATTTGCTGTGTAAAAAAAATGCTACACGCAAAAGAAGGACATCTGGCGGCAGATTGGGGAAATCGCTCTCGCACGCATTTTGGCATTGAAACGGAGCAGCATGCTCAGGCCTCGTTAATCTCGAAGGCCTCGACGAGAGAGAGGCAAGGCCACAAGGCAAGGCGATCTAAAAAAAAAAGAGAGCATCGCATCAGCGCACGGAATTCTGGGATCCCACAATTCCACGCGCGAAGCTAGTTAAACTGTCTCAAGAAGGTTTGGGAAACTCGCTTAATCTGAGACAGTTTCTAACGCCTGAAACCGGTTTCGTTTAAACCAGTTGTGTACGCACTTGAAAATCGGAACTAGTTCGGCAATCTAAACTAGTTTGGAAATGCTAGTGCGGATGAGGTATAACGCTTTTCAATCTTTCACTCTAACAGATGTGTTTCAGAATTGGCGAAGTAAATGATTTTCTTTGATTGTTGTCTTTTAAATATTATATTCAACGGAGCTCTATAAAGGGATGGGTTGTTTTCATAGTGAATGAAGCTCAGACTGTAGCAAAAATTATACATCTTGAAATTTGTCTGAACTTCTTGGCAGTATGGCTCTATGCAGAAGTATAAGCAAAAGTAATTACTAATTGCAAAATAAAGTCATTTTTCTTAAAATATTGTGATACCTAAATACTTTCTCTACATTAAAAAATTTTATAAATCCTCTCGCGTTAAAAAAAAATCGATTATTATGCAATTTTGCAACAACGAAAGAAACTGATCGTGTTAAGTTACAGAATAAAGGAAAAAAAATTTACCTGCATCGACATTCACATTTTTTGTGCTTCTCCACAGACAATATGACGTGCCCATCAGGTTCAAATCTTGAGAATTCAGATTTAAATTTCACTCTTTGAACCTTAACAAAAGTTGAAAACAAAGATAAAAATACTGTTTGTTATACGCCAGGAACATAAAGATATACATGATGAGGCCAAATTATTTGAACCCCCTCTACCAACACCTCCTAGAGAGAAGGCCTGCGGACCAAAGGTGTATGCATTGTTACATCATCATCAAGCGGCCAAATTTAGGGCTTATTGTTGGTAGAAATACGATAACAATAGCCGCTTGATGATGATGTAACAATGTATACACCTTTTGTCCGCAGGCCTTCTCTATAGGAGGTGTTGCCTCTACTCGCTATTATCACTGGAATTCGTTCGGGGCATACACTGAGTGGCCAAAACATTAGGGGTATCTCTTATTTGAAAGTAAACCAGTCCGAAAATGACGTAGAGTGACGTAACAACACAGAGCTGCTTATATAAAGAACGCTCAGCTTCGGACGATGTAGTTATCACGGAAGTTAATGTTAAAGTGGGTAAGACGAAAGATTTATGCGTGTTTGAAAGAGGGATGAACGCCGGTGCAAGAAGAGCAGCATCGGGAAAAGACGACTCTTTTAGGATTTTCTCGCCCAACAGTATCTTGAATGTTTAGAGAGTGGCAGTTGAGGAAAAAAAACTTCAAACGATAAGCACTATTCTGGACGATAAAGGATGGTGAACGAGAGAGGTGAAAGGCGAGTTGCACGCATAGTCCGCAGCAACAGAAGGGCAACAACACCACAATTTACAGCTTAATTCAATGCAGGCGCATCACAAAGCATATCCCAACGCAAACAAGACGGACTTTGCAAAGGATGAGCTTTAGCAGCAGGAGACCATTAAGAGTGCCATTGGTATCACAGAACAATAAGAAAAGGCGCCTGTTGGGGGCCCAGGAACGACATAATTGATCACTTGAGGAGTGGAAAAAAGTAGCCTGGTCCGATGAATCTCGCTTCCTGCTCCATCATGCAGATGGCAAGATCAGATTATGGCGCAAACAGCACGACTTTATGGACCCCTCCTGCCAAATGACAACTTTTCATGGTGGTGGTGGTGGAATTATTGTGTGGGGAATGTTTTCCTGGAGTACACGGAGTTCCTTGATACCTGTGAACACAACTCTGGAAAACATTCAAAATCGTTTGCCGATCACGTGCACTTGTCTATGGCTATGATGTCCTTTTCAATAGGACAATGCACCTTGCCACCTTACTCGATCGATGACAAATTGGTTTGAGGAACATCAATCAGAGTTTAGTCTGCTTCCATGGCCCTGACCTCAATCCTATTAAGCATTTGTGGGACGAAGTCGAAAGATCACTTCAAAGCTTGGAAACGCCACCATCTAATCTGACCCATCTTAGAGCTGCCATTATGTCAGCTTGGGTCAACATTCCTCAGCAACGGTATCAGCATCTTATCGAGCACGCCAAGAAAAATTAATTGTGATTAGAGCTAAAGGTGGACCAACTCATTATTAGAGGATGTCTGTAATTTTTTGGCCACTCAGTGTAGACTCTGAAAGTTTCCGAAAACGGACTTAAGTCTAAAAGTTTACGAAAGTTAAGGAATTTCCAAATTTGAAAGTATTGTTAACAATAAAACAATTTGAATAAACAATTTTGATTGTTGTGGAGCGAAGACTATTCATAAAATTCGAAGCTCAGAGATTGCTGAAAAATCCTTAACTTTCAAATTTTAAACTCAATTTTATTGATGAAGGCAAAGAGATGGAGGGTTGATCTTAGAGGCATTCCTATTTTACTTTTTAATCCTCTATCCGAATCTGAAATCAACATTAAAAATTTCGAAAAAAAAATGGCAACAAGAACAACCGACTTCACAAATCCGTTAACGATGTTTTTTGGATTTATCAAAGATTTGAATAAACAATTTGATTTTGCGGAGCAAAGACTTTCCATGAAATTCGAAGCTTATAAGGGGACCACACGGAATGTCATCACGGATTTGGTTGAAATTTTAGGTCAATCTACAACATTAATATACTTTCTGTGTAGAAGGATTTGAATCAATGTCCTTTCGTTTCGGAGAAAAAATATAAATTTTTTTACGTTTACCATTGTAGTGCCAGATATGCCAAGTGGGAATATTCAACTTAACAGCAGTAGCACAGTGGCCAACGTCAGGCCTCTGTGATTTCCTGGTCCGGGTTCGATTCCTGTCATTTTATTTTTCCATTTTTTTTGTGTTTTTTGCCATTATTATTTGTTTGCACTTTGCATAGTAACATTCACATACATAAGCAACGATTGCGCATAGACCATCGATAGTGCGAATAGATCTTTATTGATCTTTTTCATTTCACACGCCTAATTAACATCAGTTTTCCGTTTCTATGGAAATGGGTTTGGAAGGAGGGGAAGGGTGGACAACGAATCCGTCATCGCACCGTCATCACTGCCACGTCACTGCCAATCACGGATCGGCAATGACCGTCCGTGAAAATATTGCACAATGTATTTTGCATATTTTTTTTAACTGTGACATTGTATATCTATGTGAATTCTACTATGCACAGTGCAAACAAAAATAATGGCGAAAAACAAAAAAAAAAAAAAAGAAAAAAAATGAGAAAATAAAATGACAGGAATCGAACCCGGGCCAGGAAATCACAGAGGCCTGACGTTGGCCACTGTGCCACTGCTGTTAAGTTGAAGATTCCCACTTGGCTTATCTGGCACTACAATGGTAAACGTAATAAAATTTATATTTTTTCTCCGAAACGAAAGGCTATTGATTCAAGTCCTTCTACACAGAAGGTATATTAATGTTGTAGATTGACCTCCTAAAATTTCAATCAAATCCGTGATGACATGTCCGTGCTTTCCCATTGTCAGTGATTGTTGACTAACATCGTTTTGGCAATACAGTAACACGCATTCTCAACTTGTTCTTTTTTAGTGAATAATAAAAATACCATTATTCTTTATTCAAATCGAGAAAAAAATTGTTATTTTAAATTCTTCTTTCTCCTTTTAAATTCTTTGACTAGTATATTCTACCTTTACTTTGATCTTCTCCGTTTCGGAAGGCTGACATGAGAGAGACTGGAGAAAGCAGCATCCTCCGCAGCGTTCCACGATCGTACAAGAAGGTAAGTAGATAACTGCCGGATTAGGAGATCTCTCGAGAGGTACAACAGTCGAACGAGGTTCGCAGTGCGGTATTGGTGCCACATCTATATCATAATCTAAGATCAACAAAGAAGAATGAAACTGAAATAAGTGAGTTAAGTATACTTAAAAAGCTCGTTTTGATGGGTGTGTTGCAAAAATTTTAGATTTTTTTAAATTTTGACATCGGATTCTTAAAGACCATCAAAAAGTAAAATAGGAATGTCTCAAAGACCGACCATTGTCTTCATCGGTAAAGTTAGGTTCAAAATTTTACAAGTTAGTGATCATTAGATTTTCAACTCGATTTTATTGATAAACACAAAGAGACAGAAAGTTGGTCTTTGAGACATTCCTATTCTACCTTGGATAATCTTTCAGAATTCAAAATCAGAATTTCAAAAATATAAATTCTTTTGGAGACACACGCACACGCACACACACGCACACACACACACACAGACAGAATAAATCTATTTTAAAAATTTGGATGATGAAAATTAGGGCACGAGCTTATAAAAACCCAACCACTGATGGAGATTTCTTACCAATTTGCAGTTCTGCCAGTGAAAGAAATGCAGTTTGCAAAATTAAAAATGCATCTTGCGAAATTAAAAAATCTATTATAGTTATTTATCTTTTTATCCACATTTTCTTCTTTTAATCTCCCATATTTTAATACCACTTCAGATCTCGCTGAATGTCTCCTTAATTGGACTTAAAATTTTCACAAGCTGCTTTTTTATTTTTTTTTAAGAAGGTGTGGCAATTAACACTCCAGCGGTGGCGCGCGGTCTCAGAGACTGCATCAGTACTTTTTCGTGAATATCTTCTTATGAATTGAAAAGAAACAAATGACCACTTCTGTATTTTCCCAACTTGGACCCTTCTAGAAGTCAGTACGTCATAATCCATGATTTCTTCCCTAGATTCACATATATAGGACGTGCGGTTTCAGGAACCGCGCGCCACCAACTTCGTTACTAAAATAAATTGATGTAAAAGTCGTTTTTTTTACTTCTTTTTAATTTTTTATTACCTAAACATATTCTCCAGTTAATTTCCAATATAATTTTTGTATATTAATATTTTCCTACTTAGAAACTTTTATTTGAAAGCAAATATTTGGAGCGAAACGCAGATAATAATTCAAGTATACTAATGCTGTTTTCTGAATTTCAAGAGCAATAAACTCTTCTATAAATATAATTTCATATACATTTAACCTCCGTTTATACTAGTTTTTTATAATAAAAATAGGCATTTTTATCCTCTGAAAAATAATTGTTATTATTCATTTTTATAATAGTTTTCATTTATGTAAGAAAGTATATATGTATGAAAAATAAAAATAAAGCAAAGTATCAATTTTCAACTATTTTATTTTTATAAATGCCTTTCCTGAAATATTCATGTCTAATTTTGACGGAAAAAGAAGGGTTTTTAAATTTCTTTTTAAAAGTTGCGTTTTTTAGTTAATTTTGAAAAGTTTTTTGAGGTGTTCTATTATTAATTAGGTAAATTAAGTGATAGGTAAAAAATATTCATGAATTTCATTGTTGAACATTAAAACAAAGTAGTTTCAAAATGCGGTCTCACAGACCGCGCGCCACCACCCGTGTTACAAACACCCGCGCCACCTCTGGAATGTTAAATACCCGGACTAATACAAGCACTCACAAACGGGAAGTCCAAATGAAAATTCTGTTAAATATGATTCAAAGTAATCTCTATTGGACACAATACACTTTTGAGCGCGTTTGTACAAGTTTGTTAATGTCCTCTGACGGAATTTTCTTGATTTCCAAGGTCACGTTTTTCGCAATGTCGGAAACGTCTTAAAAAATCGGATACCTTTCATAGCGTATTTTATTTGTGGGAACAGGAAAAAGTCTGGAGGGGCCAAATCCAAAGAATAGGGCAGGTGGTTGAGCTCTGTGAGGGACAAATATCTGAGCTGTGTTTGATCAGAAATCGCTTCGCACTTAAGCAGTGAGGGACAAATATGGAACAAATCCTCGCCCTAAACTCAACCACTTTCACACGAAAGCCAAATTAGGCTAATGGAAACCGCGTGATCGAAAACATACTTCAATTGGGGGAGGCCGTGGCCTGGTGGGCTTTCACTGAAACAACTGCTGTGAAGTTAAGCAACATCAGGCACGGCTAGTCACTGGATGGGTGACCATCCGTGATTCTTGATCTTCAACCCCCCGGCTGCTGTGACCATCCAGGTTCATCCAGGGACCCAACTCGAGGGCTTTCTAGCCATACAGGCCCTAGATGGACGTATTGGATTATCAGTACTAATAAATAAATAAATAAAAAATAATTCACTTTAAGTAAAGTTCTATGTGACCGTAGAGTTGTCCTTTAATAGTGTTAATTTAAAAAAAAAAATTCTGAGGTCTAGTAATTACGAATCTTTCAGTGGGCTGTGGGAGTGGTTTAGTTAAGGGCCAACACATTAGTGCACAGGTAGTTCGCAGAAAACTATTTATAAAATACGTGGTGGTGTATACTTTTTTCATGCGCTTTTGTTTACGTTATAGGCGGAGTTTAACCAACTTCACCTGCTGTTTACTCCTTTAAGGAGTGCAATTTTGACAAAACTTATGAGGAAACTATTTTAAGACTATCGCTAGGTATCTCACGACATCCTTTTCAAAAGCACCCTGTAGATACCAATATGATGCATTATATTTGATAGTATGTACATGACGTACTAATCATTTAATCTTTGTGTGAGTAAAATGTCCTCCTAAAAGTTGCAAAATTTATAAAAATAATTAAATGTGGATAAATAAACCTTTTTTAAATGCTCATTTATCACTGTGGATCATTAATTACAATAATTCGTATATGCATTTTATAAAAAATGACGTTAGCAAATTGGAAAATACGCTAAACTCAACCACTCTCACAGCTGAATTACACATTCCCATACATGTTAAAGAAATTACGAGAAGAAAAAAATTTATCGAATACGGGATCTGAACCCGTACCTATAAAATAGAATTCTAGCGTTTTTATCACTAGACTACCTGAACACGATAAAAACCTATGCTACAATTCGGGCTTTTATAAAGTGTAGGTAATTATAATAAATTTATGATTTTGTTCCTCGGAAAATTTTGAGAAGTGCGTCGAATGGCTTTGCATGGGTCTTTAATTTGGTGATAGCTACACGTAGAATTTTTTTTTTATTATCAAAATCGGTGAGTTAGAGTACGTGGAGTCTCCCTGTAAGTGTAATCTAATGAAATTTGCCTAATTTCCTTTTCTATTGTCATTTTTTTTTTATAACGCTAGCGGTTTAAATTTTCAAAAATTATTCCTGAATACAGTCAAGCCTTGACCAGGAAAAGGTGTATTATAAGCTGCAATTGATTTGACATTAGAAATTATCTCTCTTTTGTATGTTGAACAATGTTAGAAAATTTAGAACTAATTGATTATTTAAAAGGCCGTCGGAAAGCAATGCGCCTATCCTTTACCAGTTCCAATAGAAAACTATAATTTACTGTTACAGAAGCGAGAATTACAACATACCCTGGAGAAGTACCTGGACACTGCACGTAAAGAAACAACGTTATACTATGACCTGACTCATATGTCGTTGGACCTCCTTTCGCTGCAGTAACAGCGTACACCTTGCGAAGGACACTTTAGACTAGTTTTTGATAGGTTTTCTGCAGGAATTGGGTTTCATTCCTCCCTAAGTGCGTTGACGAGGTCAACATTAGATATTGGCCTATTCGGTTTGGCCAGCAATCGGCATTCCAAATCATCCGAAAGAGCTTAGATTTAAATCCGGACTCTGAGCGGGCCAGACCATTTCTTCAACACTCATGTCCTCTTGAAACAGAAAAGGGCCTCCCCGATTGTTGAGACCGTTGGTAGTGCTGATTTGTTCAGAATATCTTTATACCTTGTACTGTTCAGGTTTCCCTTCATGAGACCCAGCCCAAACCATGAGAAGCATCCTCAAACAATGATGCCTCCACTAACAAACTTCACAGCTGGCACGACACATTCGTGCAGGAAGAGTTCCCCAGACGTCCGCTACACACAAACTCCTACATCGGACTGGCAGATAGTGTAACGTGATTCATCATTCCAAAGAACGCGTTTCCACTGATCCATAGTCCAGTTGCGTCGATCTTTGCATCACCCCAACCGACGCTTGGCATTGATGTTACTGATGTTGGGCTTGTGTACTGCTGCACGACCATGGTAACCCATGGCATGTAATTCTCTGCGGATGCATGTCGGAATTCGTTAGCCAGGACTCAGCTGAGGACATCCGATTTCTGCGCACAACGCGTTTCAGCGTTCGGCCATCCCTGTCTGTTATCTTTTGTCTGTCAGTCCGTTCTTGGTCTGTTTTGTTCCATGACGTTTCCACTTTACGATTACATCACTGAAAATGGAACCATGCACATTCAATAGGGTATAAATTGCTCGGACAGACTTGTTGTACATGTAGCATCCAATGATAGTGTCCACGTTTGAAGTCACTAAGTTCTTCGTACGACAAATTGTATTATTTTGACTAGCTAATTGTCTGTCAAACACTGAAGAAACTGCTGTATTTATCTACGAGCCGTAGTTGTTATATAAATCAGCAGATACTACATTTCGAAGGGGTGTCCGGATATTTCTGACAACATAGGGTATTATTTTACTTTTTATTCGGAAAATAGATATTGTGGGTTTAATGTCGCTATCTCGAGCAGTCGTTTCAGAAACGGTAAAAAATCTTTCTAGTGAATATACTTCCAGTGTACTGTTTTTTCCAATTTAAAGCGATGTCAAATTTTTAAATTAATAAGATGGAGCGAATTTTAAATATATGACGATGGCCATAACATTGAACATAAAAACAAATAATAATAACAAAATAAACAAATTTTAAAATATCTACCTGCATTTGAATCCGAATGCTGTACTGTAAAGTAAGTGTGTGAAAATAATTATTTTCGAGAAAAATACAATCAAATGATAGAAATAATGAAAATAAAAATTTATAATTATCACAAAAAGTGGTTTTACTCTTCGATCTTTTATTCTTAAGATCTTCTGTGTTGACGAGCTTATTAGCAGGTTCTGTATGAAAACATAATTTTAAAAAATTGATTCTCATTCATTTAACAAATGAGAAATTTCAGAAAGGATCTTAATACTGTACTTACTACTAGCGAAGTGAGTGGTGGCTTTGCAGTATAAAAGATGGACAACAGGATTATCGACTAGTTTCG
>JAHWFO010070583.1:1021704-1058994 GCA_023313115.1 Rhysida immarginata | reverse complement strand
TATCCTTGAAGAAGCCGGGAATAAATGTCGAAACTAGTCGATAATCCTGTTGTCCATCTTTTATACTGCAAAGCCACCACTCACTTCGTTAGAAATGAGAAATTATTAAATGGAAACTAGAGCTAATGCTCCAAGCTTAAGATAATATTTTCTGAAAAAAAAAATGGAAGGAAAAATTCCACGACCTGGATTCGAATCTGTGAGGTCATGAACTTTTCTGATGGTTTTGAAAGGAGGAATTCCCGATCTGCGAGCTGGGTGCCCGCACTATTATTGGGCCTTCATCTCGCCTACTTTATAGTCTTTAAGAACACCTGGTGACAGCGTCGCTATAGCGTGTTCACGATGGTCCAATTGGTAGAGGAAGCGAGCGGTGATACTCGTTGTTTTTTCGTTCGAATCCAGATTGGAATTTTTTCTTCCAATTTTTTTTTTCATAATATCACAATTTAACAAACGATGAAATTAACGAGTTTTGTATTGTATCTATTGTTTTGTTTTGTATAAAATATTGCAAACCTTTTTTAAATATGTCGAAATATCCATCGGAGCTTTTCCCTAAAAAATCCTTAATTGGAATCTGAAAAAGAATAGTATACCTAGGTTAGAATCTTCTCACCCATTCATTTCTATGACATTAATTTTCATCCTCCATATAATTTCTAAAATTAAAGGTAAACTCCACACCCAAAACAACTTTGTTTATAATGAAAGATGAAAGTCTCAATAACAACGTAGCATGCATAAAAATTTTCAATTCATACTCAAAATTGATAAAATATATAAAAAACTTTCATTTTTTCCCTCCCCCTGCGATGGACACTGGCGCCATGGTTCGGCAACTGTTACATCACAAGTTGCCGAGAAGTGCGAAGGAGTATCGAATTCGTGACGACACATTGGACACTTTAGGTTAGTTGTCAGTTGGGCATCGCAATGGACTAAGAATATGAAACAAGACCGGTAGTGACGACTGCGATTTTGATAACAGTGACAGTGATATACAAGGGCCGTTAGCAGAATTAAATGCTACTGCAACTTCTGCGATATACAGCCCTATGCATTAAACCGTGAAACGGGATCTTCTGCTTGCCGCGCCGGGCGTGTGCACATAAGGGCGGCGTGTGCCTTACATAGCAGATAGGCTTACCTCCTCATTCCTTTCAAATTAACGAGTTTGTTGCGGTCGTTGTTCTTGAAGAACGCCAGGCGCGTTTAGAGTTGGAAGAGCATCTACTTCACCTTATACGTGATCTAGTTTCGGCGAATTTCTCGTTTGAATTGATACTGAATTTAAAACGGCGGATGCGTAGACAAAGCAAAACGCTTCAAAATGAGCACACGATGCTGTTTGGAGTTGGATACCAGTTCCCTCGCTGTCAAAAACTAATCCACTGTTTTTTAATCGATTCTGATTCTGGAAACTGATTTTTAATAGATACGATCTTCACCTCCCCGGCTGCTGCGACCATCTTACAGCAGTCGTTAATCCAGGTCCATTCACGGACCCAACTCGTCGGCCTCTGGCCATACAGGCCCTGGATTACAATCAATAAAAGAAAAAAAAAAAAGAAATCCATGAAACAGAGAACAAATTGAAGGCATTCCGACATAAAACAGGTTAGCAAAATCTTACGATATGTAGAATCGTTCTAAGCGACTAGAATCTCAGCGACGAAATTCCCGGAGGTTCTCGCGGCAGGAAATGACGCCTTGTGCCGCCGTGTTCTGTGGAGAAGGAATGGAAGATCCCACGCAAATTTTCAATTTTCCGAGGCATTTTTCTTAATAAAATATTAGGAAAAATCGAAAATTTTTGAATGATAAATACTCTATTAGCCTGGATTAATATTATGATGTAAAAAAAAATAATGTCGATTTTTTCCGTGGAGTTTACCTTTAAGTTATATTTAATGAACACCAGTGTTTTTCAAGACAGGTGGGAAAACGAGAAATAGGGAGCCAATTTTTCAATCTGTCATGGGAGTAATTTTATATCCTTGCATTATAAGAAGGTAGCTAGACACTTAAGGATATTGTAAAATTATAAAGGTGGTAATAATACTATTCAAGCTATGTTGATGATGCGATTATTTTCTGGGATGGTCGAAAAACACCTCATAGGGTATTCTAGATGAATTCAACAATGTTTTCCTTAAAATCACCTATATCAAAGAAGAGGAAAAGGGAAATACTATCCACTGTTGGATTTTGCAATAACCAACAAATTATGATTCTAACGAGTATTTCTCCCGTGAAAAAATCACGGGGCCAAAAGAAAATTTATTACGATGCACTAAATTCAAGCGGCACTCACTTCCAGTGGTTATGTACACTCACAATAGTAATGCAATGATGTGCCACCAAATTAATGTCATCTCTTGGTGCTCAAAGAAAATTCACGCCAAATTCTAGTGGTTACATAGAAGAGATTTAATATAGCGCGCGCAAAGTCCTTACTATCTCCTTATGACACTCCTCGCAATAACAGTTCCTCTTATGGAGAATTATATTTCTGAAAATGGAAAACGACACGATCTCTGCATTGTAAACAGCGCCTCTTCGCTCTCATCCGTCCCTAAATCGCAGTTGGCTATTTTACCTCGATGTTGGCGTCCGAAATCGCTCAATGCGCAGGCGAATGCGATCTCTATCTTATTCTCCTCTATGCTGGTTATGGATATTCGTAATTATTATTGTTAGGGTATTTTCAGAAACCGCCACTTTAGTCATTAAACTGTTGCAATTGAATGTTATTTCCGCCGGGTACTAACTTACTCTTTATTAGCTTAGAAAAGAAGAACTAGTAAATACCAAAAATACCATTCCATCAAAATACCAACAGTAACCTCTTCCCGAAATCAGTTGAGGAAAATACAGAAGTTGATAACGATCTTTTGTAATGATTTATTGCGTTAATGCTGCGCTAATGTACACGTGCGTGCGACAAAGCACGCGAAACGATTCAATTACACCCGGATTGTTGTGTTTTATTCGAAAGCAGTACATGTCATGAAAAATATCTCCGAAACTCGGTCCTTACTGGGAAGAGAACATTACTGCCCTTTCCGAGCTATACAGCTATTCTGTTATAATTAGCGCATGTAAAACACGTAAAAGCATTGTAGTAAATTTCACAGGCTGCTGTAAATAGAATAATAAACAAAGATTTACAACTGGAAAAGCGTCACAAGAGTCGTGTTCATAAGCTGCTGCCACGACACGTTGCAGAAAGGAAGAGGAACGATGTCAATACGTTGTCACTTTGGATGAAGCCTAGGTCTACCTCAACGATTGCGACGTCTACCCCGCGCGATTTTCTACCATCCACGTGGAAAGAAGTCATATCAAAAATGCTCCAAGGATTTTAAAGGAAGTTTTTCAAAAGGATTTATGGTGATTGCGGGATACTCGTACAACGGCAAGCTCATAACACTAGTCTGCATATTTAAAAAAAAATTCGAGCCCTGACACGATTTCAGCTGATTCTTATATAAAATGATCTCCTGAATACGAATATAACCTTCGTTTTCCCCATCACCCACCATTTTCGGAGGATGCCCCCAACCCATTTTTATCATTTTTCGATGGATTTAGAGGGTTGAAAAGGTGTATTTCAGCCTTTAAAATTCTTCTAAGGGGCTAGAGGGCTGAAAAGTTCTAAAACATGAACATTTATAGCAGGGGGGGGGGTACATAAAGGGGGAAATTACCCCCTTTAATTATTTAAAAAATCATTAAAATTTGATTAAAATTAAAATTAGAAAAAATAGCGAAAATATAGCGAAAAAATAGCAAATTTTAATGATTTTTTTAAACAGTTAAAGGGGGTAATTCAACCCCTAACGTACCTCCCTACTATACATGGTCATTTTCTATACTATTCACCCTTCAAGACCCTCAAAAGAATTATAAAAGCTGAAATAAACTTTTTCATCCATCGAAATATATCGAAAAATGATAAAATTGGGTTGGGGAGCATCCCCCGAAAACGGTGGGTGATGGGGAAAAACGGAGGTCATATTCGGATTCAGGAGTTCATTTTACGCAAGAATCAGCCAAAATTGAATCGGGACTTTTTTCATGCCGTCCAGTGGAAGGTTAAGGTTAGCTCTCTTTTTTTCATTATAATCAGAAGAGTGGACAGGAAGGTTAAGGTTAGCTCTCTTTATTATCAGTAGCATGTTCTCAGTCCAATTTTACACGAGGAAATCCCCACATTGTATGGAGAAGACAAAAGCAAAATTTGGCTGCATCAAGACATACGTCATAACCTCCTTGTCAAGTCAAATGCATCCCGATGAATTTCTGTGGATTTGGATTATTGAAACGAGCTCTTGCTCGACGCCGTCCAACAACCATTGAGGGTCTCTGGAAGCCCTGCAAAAAGGAATGGAACAAATTCAATCTCGCCGTTCTTCGGACATTTCTTCAACAGCGAAAGATAGATGCAGGTCAATAGTCCACAACCAGGGTTACCAAACTTGGTCGAGAAAGTGGTTTTATTCGTAAACTTTCTCCTCCAAATCGTTACCATAGATCGTTATCAACTTTCTATATAACTAGTGTCAAAAGATCCAATAATAATGGCAAACATGTACACGTATAAGAAACAGTCCAGTGCCGAATTTTTTACACTTTGACCTTCAATGATCCCTGTGTATACAAAGTTAACATCGTTTTTCGAACTCTCCTTCTAATAATAGGATTTTCCATTATGCTATAGGTGAACACCTAATCCGATTTACAATTTACCTATAGAAATTGCCATTGTTGCTACGTGAAAATGATCAAACAAAGCTTCTACTGTGGGTCATTCCATTTCAAATCAACCAATGACTCAACCTGACCATTTTTAAATTTGATGAAACTTGCAGGATATATTCTCTATATAAATTTAAGTACAAAAATATTTTGTTTTAATTTTTATGTGACTCCATTTTTTAGTTATTAATTTTTTAAATTTTAAAAAAGTTGTATTTTTTTGGCTTGCGGGACAAGCTTTAATGCATCATAACTTTTGTCCTATAGGTCCTACAGACATGTTCTTTGGCTCATTTTTTAGATCTCCTTAGTGGCTTTAATTTGATATATAACTTGACTCGTTTTATATAAAAAAGATTTTTTTTTGAAAAAAGTAAAACGTTTTTGTTTTTATTCTAATATGAAAGTGTTTTTTAAAAAAAATTAAAAAAATATATGTTATTCCGCTGTTTATTATCTACATTTCCTGAAAATTTTAAAATGGGATCACTATGGGTTCGCAAGTTATGGACAAATATTTAAGATACTTAACTGTACTTTTCGTGACTAAATAGCTTTTAGGTAAAAATAACTAGTTTTGTTTAATTAAACCAAATGTATTATATAAACTAATGAAAACAATACATGACTTACCTCTTTTAAAGTGGCTATGGTTTTAAAACTGTCCGACTGGAGTTTTTATGTCCTCTTTGAAGAAGAATTTTTTAAAACAAATTTATCATTTGCAAATGATCTATAATGATCAAATAATAACTCCTTGCCAGCTTTATGATCGGGTAAAGGAGAATATTTCATCAGTAAATTTCCTCTATACAACACAAGAAGACCATGAAACAGAACAACTTTTTGGAACAATGACTGGTGAATGCTAAAACCGTCAAACGGATCCAACAGCTTCATTCTTTTATACCTCTGGGAAGTACTACAAAACTTAACGTTAAGGAATACAGTTTTTCAACTGTAACAAAAGAAGAAATTGTCTCTTAAGGAAAAAATTGAGCAGTCAGAACTTACAAGGGAATCCCTCGAACATGTATGTCACAGATTTCCACCAAATTGAAATATGTTACTCATCTGAAGCTACTATAGATGCTTGCAAAATAAAAGAGTGCGAAATTGTGTTTCTTTCAAAATAAACCGCGAAAACGAAAAAATTTCAACATACATAGCCATAGAAGGACTCCACTGTTAAAGCGGTTAGGCTCTGGGGGTTCCCTTATTCGTGAAATAATTGGGTTTGTGATTTGTAACTATTCAAATCAGTAGTGGTAATTTTGTGTGCTCGAGATCGTAAATGAGTTAGTAAAAATAAGGTTATTTGCCTCTACTATTATTTATTTCACACTCTAAAGCTTTTTAATTATTTTCTCTTGTAATGCCTTTGTATTTACTTTATATTACATTTTGTTATTAGATTTCCTATTCTCTTTTAACTACTCTTGGCAATTTATGCCACTTTCTCTAATAGCCAATCGTGAAGCAAAATTTATTCCCGACTCCTTTGCATTGGCTGAATCTCTCCCTCGTTTTGTTATCTCAGGTTAATTGTCTATTATTTGTTCATTCTCGTGATGATGGTGTATAACCGAAACGCATCGGATTTATAATAGTTTTGTTTTCATTTGCTACAAATGGGTCCTATTCTTTCCTCTTAATTCCCGATTGAACGTGATTATTGAAAACTGTTTAATTGAAAAACTCAAAACGAATACAAGATTTTATAATTAGAACCTGTACTTCGCTGTTTCAATTGATTGTAAATATTTTCTAATGGGAGAAGCGATCCTCTCCATCCCTTTTATACAATAATGCGGGCTTACAGACCTCACAAGTGATACGTAACATCGAGCATGCACGGTGCGCAATGAGTTAAGCAACAGATTTGTTCAATTTTTAGGAAAGTCGAATTGTGATGGATAGTTTCCTTTGTACAGTAGCTCCAAACATCGAGGCTAAGTGGGCTGTTCACGCTGACGTTTGTTAGCATTACCTGAGAAAATAATTCTAACATGATTTAGAAGTGAACGTCAATGACATATTCAGGCAACCGTATGTGTGAAAATAGCATTTAGGTCGTTTAAAAATAATCGGGACTACAATTGTTTTTTTCCACACAGACTATTTATTAGGTTAAGTTAGCTTAAGTTAGGTTAGGGCACTGTTAAATGGGTGCATCTTATATTAGACGTATTCCCCGCCAATGCCTAAACACGTTCATTATCGTTATGGCAATTTCCATGTTACCGCAGCAAACCATTCTTGGGTGTTTTCCGGCATCTGTTCTCGATAGCCGCGGAAGCTTGTCGTTGAGGCAGAATTTCTCACTGCCTCTTTCATTGAGTCGAGCAGATCGTAGTCGCTAGGCGCAGGAGCCGGTTAATATGGAGCATGAGGCAGCACTGTTTATTCTCTAGCCTCCAAGATGATCGTTGTGTGATGATGGATATGTGGTTGAGCATTATTATATTCGAGATGGATCCCCCCGTCACATTTTCCGTGGAGGTCTTGCTTAATGGATATCAATTATCAAGTCGAAAATGCGCGCTGGAGCTTGTTTGGATTGTTGGTCGCCCGTTGCTTTTGCCTTTTTCAGCTCAGTCTTTGCCGCTTTTGAATTCTGATTACCATGCACATCTGCAAATCTGTAGATGTCCGAAGCAGTCACTCTTTCTTTCCAAAGAAAGCACACTTTCCAACATTGCCCAAAGAATTGTTCTTGTTGAATAATGATAACTAGGTGGTTGAAATGCACATACATATATTTTATATGGACAAGAAGTTTCATTATTTCTGCTATTGATCTACGGGGTAAACTAAAACAATAGGGACAAATGAAAAGTAACGAAAAAGTTCATATAAACATAGTTTTCAAGGAAATGGCAATTAGTGTATGCAATACAGCATGCCCCATATCACATAGTGTGTTTTTTTCTGTTGCAGAGTTACTTTTGAGTGATCGTCGTGCAGTGGTGATACAATGGTTTGGTATTCATATCAGGAACAAGCTTTGACTTTTACTTGCTGCGTACCTTAAAATGTTGTGTATGCGCAGCCAGTTTCTGATGTAGAAACATTTAAACAGCGTGCAAATATAGCCTGTGACTCTGTTTGTAAAGACAAACCCTCCATTTCCTAGCACATGTTTATATGAGATTTTTGGTGTCTTTTCTGGCCAGGAATTACCTCCTGAAGTTTGTCCTGTTGTTTTAGTTCAGCCTGTATATGCATATTTAGCGTCTAATTCTATATCGCTGTTTTGTTTCTTGACTGACAATCGTCAATCTTAAGTTTCCTTTTGAATCCTCTTAGGGCCACCAGGCTTCTTGTCTATCTCAATGTATTTCCCTAAATATCTGTTTAGATAGAGCGAGATTCCGTATTACCCAAACAAACGTACACTCCATTGTTCGATTGTGGGTTCCCATTTTTCAATTAACTCTATTGAACGTGTAAAATCGAAAAGCGTCAGCTAATAAATTCTGTTTTCTGACATTGATTCATTGTGGGCCCTTATTCTTTACACCTATTATTTTGCAAATTATAATGGTAGGTAACGTCTTCCTCTCATTAACAATAAGGGGACCTTCAAAAAAGTTATCCAAAATTAATTTTGGAAAAGATTCTATAGGAAAATGATAAACCTGAAGAAAAATTGTTGGTTGTATATTTTTTTGTCGGGAACATGCAATACAATTAACTATTTTGTTTCGAAAGAATAGAGATCAGAATTAAGGGGGACATTTAAAAAGCTGACAACTATCGTTTCAAAGCAAACTTTAAAAAAAATAACAATATATGATTGTTAGACTCTTTACATGTTATACCAGAAACTTGAGTTCAAAAAGAAAAGTAACATTAATGAAGTTTCAATGATGTAAATTTGAGGAATCATAAACCGGAATTGCTCCATGAAAGCATTTTAAAGTAGTGAATAAATCTGTATTGATTATAATGGATTTATAAAAAAGTATCACCTGCGATCTGGCGATATAGTTAAGATCCATGAGCGCCACGGGGACGGAGCTGGGAATGCGAAGTAGCGTCGTGTTGACAGTGCGTCGTTTAGTTTTGAGATCAGTCTTTTCTTTATCTCTAGGAAATCCAAGCATATTGCTTGTTTCGTATGCAGATATTTGAGCAAAGGAGATGCTCACAACGACCATGAGAGACACGATCACATCCAAACCCATTATTAACGAAAAACTGAGACGGAAAGGGAAAGGGGCAACGAGCGTGAGCACAGTCGACAAGTTAGTGGCAAGGAACCTACGGTGACGAATTACTTTTGCACGTTGCAGCTCTGTCATCCTTATATGGACATCAGCACTGTGTCATTATTGTCGAAGGAGGAAATTAAAACGCAAAATACATATTTTTTTTTTTAAATTGGGGGAATAAGTTCGTTTATTTAAGAGTCTTCCGTATTCGTTGCCAAACGTTTCCTTTGGTAAGTACTTATAATAGTGTCGAAATCAATACAGCTTATCTCGAAATATTCCCATTAACATTCGTCGAAAAATTCCCATTGAACATCTCTTTGAAACCTGAAACGAAAAAAATCGAAACAAAATTCCATAAGAATTTAAGTTTATCAAATTTTCATAATATATTTGAATTACAGTAAAATATATATATGGAGTGCAGTTTTCAACAATATTAACTGCTTTATCCATTGCCATTTAAAAGTCAATACAAATGTATAAATTTATATAAAGTTTTTATATAAACAAAAAAACACACACATTATATACAATCTAATGTATATTACATCACTATACAAGCATTTGAACATTAGCATAATGTATGAAATGGAGGCTTTGCAATTTTTACTGATGAATTAAGTCACCAACTGGTTTCGCCATCTTTTCCCGGCTTTGCCAAGTTGATGGAATGAATAGTTGCTAAATATTTTTGAAATTGAATAGTTGCTAAATATCTAATAATATGATTGGTTTACAATAAACAGTAATATATTGATTGTTGAGAAGATAAAAGTTAACAATAGGAAGCTGTGAACATAGCAAATGATAATGAGGATAAATAAAAGACAAATTAATAATTACAATTCAGATATTTTGAAATATAAAATATAAATATAAATTTTGGAATAAAGAAATATGAAACTAAACAAGAAATAAGTTGTAAAAATAGAGAAAAATAATAAAGAAGATTCCACGATCTGGACTCGGACTCTAATAATAGTAAAGATCAGAAGTATCCATAACAAAAGGTGGTTCCGGGATATGTCTTGCAGGGACGGAGTCTATAAAGGGACAAAGAGACAGAACTTGGATTTTAGTAATAGTAGATAGTCCTGAATTGCGAACAAGGAGCCGCGCTTTAACCTAATGTTCATAGGACATGTTTGATAGTGACAGTTTCCATATCCACGTTGACTTAGTATTATAGCATCGGGATGGTAACCCGAAGGTCCCTGTTCGGAGGTATGGCGGAAAGTCAGATAGAAAACATAAAATTTGGAATATATCGAAATTAGTTTGTATATTTAACGTTTTTGGAGTTTGATGAAAGAGCTTTGAAGATTTCGATGCTTTCAAGGACACTAATTTCGAAGAGATCCTTGGTAGTATGGAGAACAGTCAAGGCGTCTGGTAATTTAGATGCGGGATGTCCAGATTTCAATAGAGGTTTTGCGTAGACTATATGGATTTCTTACCTATTTTATTAAGCGATGCAATATGTTCTTTATAACGTATCAGGAAGTTTTGAGATGAAAGACCAATGTAGTACATTTCACATTCAGTACAGTTTAATCGGGTAAACACCAGAATTTGTAAACGGAGAAAGAAATAATTGATACGGGGGGGGGGGGGCGGAGTGAGAGTCTGCATGGAGTAGTAATGCAAACAGAAATGTTTATGCCTTTAGATGATAAAAATCTAGCAAGAAGGTAAATACTGTTGCCAATATACGTAAGGGAAAACCATATTTTATTAATAGAGTGTCTGTTTGAAGGTTGTTCATGTAATGTTTTGTGTTTTAAACAAAGTATGTTTTAAACAAATATTTTAAGAGTTTATGGATTAAGGAGGTTGGTTTAGGTTGGTTTCTTAGAAATTTGGCGTCGACTACTAAGGTCATTTTGAGCCTTTTACACTATTTATATCTGTACGCAGCCCAGGACAAACACAAACATCCATGCCCACGGCGGGATTCGAACCCACGACCAGGCGGACTCGAGAACTAGAAAGCCTACGCCCTAGCCCTCTCGGCCACCTGGCCGGCCGGATAAAGGAGGAGCTGTAACCATTGGATAAAAATAAATATTTATTAATTTCGAGATGCTTATTATATGCGATGGTATCTAAAGACTGTGAACTATATATAACTAAAGGCGGGTTCACATTCAGCGACTTCGCGTCTAAATCGCCGTATCTGCCGCATTGGACGCGATTTTGGTTGCCGGAGCCGTTTCACATTCAGAGAATTCGCTGCGGAAAGCGGGTTAGGGCCGACAACGGCGCGGGTTTTCGAATTCCAACCGTGTTGGAATTTTCCGAAGTCGCTCCTAATGCGCAGCCAATCAGCTACGAGTGAGCATCTCTCCAGTCCCAGAATCCTTAGCAACTGTTTCTAACCCACTTCCGCCAGTCAAATCGGCCATATTGAAATTCGTCGATAGCGTGTTTTCTGTGCACGTGTCTCGTTTTCTATCATTTTTCCTAATAAAACAATATTATATATACAAGTACACGATGCCAAGAAAGCCGTGTTATCAGGATATCTAGAAAGCAACGGAGACTGGATGAAAGTAGGACTCATCGAACATCCAATCAGAGCGGAGTTCGCCTAGCTGGGGGGGATGGGGAGGACGCAGGCTGAAAGCAGAGAAGGTAGTTCGCCTAGCTCTCCGCTTCGTTCTCGCTAAATGTGAAACGGCTTCGCATTTTAACACGCGCGGCTTTGTGACGCCTAGAAAACACCTGGATTCGGGAAAACGCTTCACTCAGCGAAGTCGCTGAATGTGAACTCCGCTTAATAGCGATACAAAGACCGTAAACTATATAGATCATAGCGATCTTAATTACAAATTAGCATAAAGACAATGAAAAGGTGTGTAGAAGACGCCTGTCAGTGCGGTTTAAAAATTTACAAATGTATAAAGTCAAGCTATTCTATCGTACTATCAGAAACGTTTACGCATGGGCTTGAACTTTCTGAATAACTGCATGGCTAGTTATAGGATACCATTTGTGCAACGCTTCCGCACAGGATGCACTATAGTTGAAATGAACATACCAAAAGTGACTGTACAGGATATCGTCAAAAGGTGGAAGCAGGACATTACAACTACAGCAAAAAAAGTAAAAATAAAGGAAGCTGAAAAAACCAACGGAACTTAACCTTAACGGAACCAAAGGAACTTAACGGAACCAAAGGAACTTAACGGAACCAAAGGAACTTAACAAAAATCCTGATGACAGACATTAAAACAAAACAGACAAATCTTCTTTCTCTTCCATTTTCATCTCTCCTAAAGTAGGAAATGCATCCGGTGGTTATATTATTACAATAGAAGCTCAGTCTGCGATTTAACGTCACAAAACCGCACATGAGTCCGTCGTTCCTGAACTGTAAAGGACAAGAAAGCTGTCCTTTGGAGAGATATGCCATGCTTTTCACTCATCCATTTTAATAGACGTATTTGGGCTAGGCGATAGCCCGACGAAAGACTTTTCGGATTGTATTCTTCCATTTGTTAAGTTCGGCGAAGACCTCATAATGGGTTTGTTTGTCACGGATGGGACTCGGACTGCTGATTATTCTACAAAAAATGTGAATTCGACCTTCTAGACTATTCGGCCTTACCAACAAAGTATTGGTGAACTCTGGAATCATTTTCCAAAGGCTTTGGCGTACATCTTACGTATTTGTATGGCGATGGAGAAGATAAAAAGGGGACGTTCAAGAAATACGCATTCAGTGTCACGTGGATTTCGTCAACGTAACTCTAACTTATTGTGCCCGGCACGAAAGAAAAAGGAAACTGGTTCTTGCGTAAATGACAAAAAAAAATTCGTTCAACCACTCAAATACGGAAAGGAAACGGGGAATTACTTAGTACTGATGCCAGGAATAAGTAATATCCCATTTCTTGTTCGTCCCTGATTGGTTGAACGAGGATTTTTCGTTTACTCATGCGCCAGTTTCCTTTTTCTTTCGTGCCGGGCATTATAGGTGATGAGAGCGCCGGTGACGTAATAAGCGATCACGTGAAAACAAAAGACAAGGCAGATGGGCAGACGGACGCCGACGACGACGGTATCAATGGAGAGGCGTATTCTCTCATAAATCTACTTTCCATGCAATTAACGAGGAGGAAATTCCAGTTATGGAAACCGAGACTGCGATAAGCGGCTATCACCCGGCGAACGGCCGGCGAGCAAGTTCAGTACGAACGGCCGGCGAGCACGGCGGAGAGAGAAGCCAACGTCGTCGCGCCGATGAGTTCCAGGAGCGAAGAAATTCGCCACGAATCCCTTCGACTCCTTTTGAAAGGTTACGGAGCCAGGGCCTTTTAAGGAGAACGCCAGCGGACAGGTCACCCGGAGCCGAACCGATATTTTCAAGCCCGAGCCTCCCTCCGCAAGCGAATGGTTCGTTCCCCGCTTCAGCGACGGAAAGCTTCGTAATTCGTCTTGAAGCCAGGCTAAACAGTAGGATATTTTTGTTCAATAATATCCCTCGTTCGATAAACGGTCCAACCGTAATTTTTACGACAGTACTCCAATGTAAAGTGTTACCTGCGGTACGGGAATTTTATTGAGCGTTCCTCGGAGTAGAGATTATTAAAGTTTTGACGTGTAATGAATTCCTGGGCGTGTTCCCATTCTCCTTCGCAGAATTCTGTATAGGAGGAACAGGGGGAATATTTTCTCAGAATTCGCTACCTCTCATATAACTTCTTATTGAAGTCCCCAATGAAGAGTCCTCGCTCAATATCAGGTATTGTCTATTTTTGTACTTCTTCGTTCTTATGAAATAATTTATAACGACAGCCAGCTCTCAAGAGAGAAGTCAAATTTGCTCTCCATATCATTTACAACTGTGAGTGTTTATTGAATTCGACTACTGTCGAAGTGTACAGACGTAGGCATCTACGATAAATTTCTCTGGCTTTGCTCCCTTTAATTCTCGTCAGTATCGCTTGAATTATCTATTTTATGACTGGCAACGTTACGATTTAATTCAAATTGAAATTATTGCATTTTTCCAGTTCTTATCATACGAGAGCGACAAAACTGACGCCTTCTAAATTTCGTCATCTCTGTGTTTGTCTGAATTACACAGATTTATCTGAATGATGAGTTTTTTCGTATCTGCTCATTTCATGATTACAATTTATTTTCGTGGGACCATCAATTTGTGATCCACTGTGTTGTTGTACCTCAAATCCCGAGCGAGTGTTTTCGGCAATTGGTTATGAATAGGGTTGTGATGTATTTGAAATACTTAGTATTTGAAAGTATTTGAGGGTATTTGATTGTATTTAGTATTTTGTATTTCAAATACAATTTTACTAAGTATTTGATACAGTATTTCCAAATACACTTTCAAAGTATCTTGTATTTCAAATACTTTTTTCCATTTTAAATGACTATTCCTCCCCTCAAATTGTTGTTGGACCAGTCGATTTTCCCAATCAGCAGTACTGCCAATCAGAACAACTCCCACTCCAAATGGGGGATCATGGGATTCCGATTCCTAACCAAAAAAAACCCTCCGTTGATTTCATTGCAGTGGTTAATTCGTTCATTGCTTGAATACTGTGTGCTTTGCCATGCAAAGGAGGTTGTACTGTGCCACAGGTAGTTTCTTTGCTAATTCTTTCTTCAAGATAAGTTTTAAAATGGGTAACGTTTTAACTATGGACATGTTTTACCAACTCATGTTCAATTGAAGAATAACTTTCAAGAAATGATGATGAGAAATTTACAGTACTGCAAGCCTCTTGCAAAAGCTGTGCTGGAAGGTCTTGAAAGGAGATACACAGATATGTTTCGTGCCCTCGACTGCAAAGATGATGCAGACATAAGCATGGATACGAAAGAATTGATTATTGAGGCTGTATCCAATCCTTATTTTAAGCTGCGCTGGCTTAAGGATAGCCAAAAAGATCTGCACAAAAATATATTTTTAAATGCTGCTATATACCACTACAAGAGCAGTAAGAACCAGAATCAGGAAGTACCATTTCAAGAGCAAGCGAAGAATGTAAATGAAGATATTTTTTTTACCTTCCCAGATGATGAGTTAGAGAGACCTGGAAGTGCTTCGGAGAACTGTGTTTACATTGAGTGCCTCTCTTGTTTAGAAAGTCCAGAGAGAACGCTTTCCTGCCTGAATTCTTTCGCAATCGTAAAGCAGTTATTTAAAGAAATTTAATATGCCTCTGCCTTCTTCCGCCCCTGTTGAACGACTGTTCAGCGTGGGTGGGAAGATTTCGACCCGATCGAGAAATCGTCTCTGATGCCAGATTTGAAAAGTTGCTGTTATTGTAGAAAAATTGTAAAAAATCGTAAATAAATTAAAAGTATTTTTTTGTATTTTTAAATACGTATTTAGTATTTTGTATTTGAAATACATTTGAGTGGAAGTATTTGAAATATTTTAAAATACATTTGTAGCCACATATTTTGTATTTTGTATTTCAAATACTTTTAAAAAGTATTTGTCACAACACTAGTTATGAACGGGTAGAACTCTGTCAATGTATTTGAATACTTAAATTCCTCGACTTGTGTGTTTGTATCAATTGGTTTTCAACTAGTCCAACGAATTTATAATGCTAAACAATCTAATTGAATCAAGTGCTGTGTGTGTATTTTTGTGCTAAAGGCACTTCCCATTAATTCAATTAATTCCTGATCAAGGCTATGTACCTGTGCTTGTGTTAAAAGTGAATAATTTTATATACAGTATGTGAAATTAATCTCTTCGATACAAGTTTGTGATCGCTAATTTCATTTCCCATTATTCTATTAATTCTGAGTGCTAAAAAGGTATATGTGTGTGCATCCTAATCCATAATCTTGTTATTGGTGTGAATCGCCACCTCAGTGATTTCACTGAGTGATATTAAGCCAAGTTAAGTGCTTAATTATATTAATTGTGCTACGGAAAATCAACGTAGACGAGTGCTTAATTTTGTTTTATTTTGAACTCCCGAGTTGTCAAGTCGACAGTTTGCGGAGTCTTCCTGACAAATATTCTCGACGCTAAGATTTCGTCAGCAAACTGCTTTCACGGAAAGATATCCGTCGAACTGGTATTCAAGACGCAATATCAGCAAATCACGCTTCCACTTGTAAATTTTATGTTACAATAAATATATTTATTTCCTTTGAAATCTTAGTTCTGTCTCTTGTCTTATTCTGCTTTTCCACGTGACATTCAGCAAACATTCACCCGCAGTTCGAGGAAATCGACTCGCCAAGCCAGCTGGGAAAGTGTTGAGAGAGCAGTTGGTTATGAAACCTAACAGATTACAGCTAGTGCAAGCTCTATATTGTATATCGTTTGGGATTTTCGTGGCGTCACATTGAATATTAGTGATCATGTGGACTCAGGTTATATCCTTTAGAAAGATGCTTTATTAAATCTATGAGTTGTGTAATTTGGTAAATATAGCTTTTCAAAGTTGGTATAGTCTTTTGTGAACAGCTTGTTTATCTCGCTTTTTTAATTACAGTGCAAGATTTATTTGGCCATAATCTGAAGAATTCGCATATTAAAAAAGAACACCCTTTTAAATACGAAGCGTGTCCGAAAAATAAGGTTACAATTGCTAGTATTTTTCAAAAAATGTTTATTTGACAAAATATGCACTACAACTCTTAAACGATACAGGGGTATTTTTCGACGACATTGCTCCCACCGTCCAAACACTTATTAAGCCTAAGTACTAGCTTTTATATCCCACAGTCATGGAATTCTGGCGCCTGAAGCTGGAACCACATTTCTACCTCGTGCTTGATCTCTTCATCGTCTTGGAAGCGTTGCGCAGCAAGAATTTTCTCAGGCTAAGAAAAAAGCGCAGAAGTTCATCAGAGACAACAGACTGCCTACTGCTTGTGTATTCGTCATGAACATCAGTCCTGCCTCCAGAAAATTCACGACATCACTTCGTTACTTGTTGTCGATTCATAATGTTTCCATAAATGAGAACAAGAGCTTTGTGAATATCCGCTGGGCGATTATCTTGTGCTTGGAAAAAAAAAAAAAAAAGGTATGACGGACGCATTTTATATTTGGCAGGATTCTGAATCAGCACAGCCATTGTAAACACGTGTTACTCGAACTAGGCTCCACGTAGCAATGAGGAACAGCCGCCAGAGGAAAGTGGAAGGCTAAAAGTTAAAATCAGTATAGCCAATTTAAGCACTAAAATATTATTTGTCCAATAAAGAAGTTGTAATCTTCTTTTCCAGACACGCCTTTCACTTGGTATTCTCTTTGGCTTTTCAGATATATTTCAGACAACCTGTAAGAATAGCAGCTAAGACACAGATGGCTATTTGTGCGACGACTTGCAGGAGCAGTATGAAGACGAAATTGACTAAGTATCCGGAGATCTGCTGCACCATCCTGTACAATCAGGTCATCTTTATGCCCATTATTTTGTACAGAGCACATCACTTGCTCACAGACATTCTCTTCTGATAAAAATTGATATAGTGTAATTCTGTTATCCTTTCACTAGAATAGGCACCTGGCTCCGCTCAGATTAATTGACTATAGCGAAGCCAGGTTGTTTAGGGTAAATATTAGAATAACCAAATTCAAGCTTTTTTCTTTTTGCCAAATTTGACTAACTGTGTAGAATGCAATTATTGAAAATGCAAAATGTAAATGTATGAGAACATGCTACCACAAAATAAATGGTTTTCCACTTGTTTTGCAGCGGCAAAGCAAAGTAGTTAAAAATCTTTCCCGAACTGTGTTAAAGCATCATGCAAAGTTTGACGCCCATCGTTTCCTGGTTGTAGAGATTATCGAGAATATACACACAAGCAGACAGACACAAATAGGCTTTTGTTCATATACAAGGTGTCATATAAGTTCATGACTTCAGCAGTGAGGACACTTATCGAAATGTGTTTCCAAAACAATGATAATCATGTAGAGCATATTATCTATATAGTGAAAACTGTCTTGGCGACCATTTGCATAAGAGAACCACCTGCTATGTGGGCACTTTTCTGTCGGAACCAAAATTTTACCTATTAAATAATACAATTTTCTACTGTCTAAAAGTGCCACCTGTCTAACGGGACTTGGACCACATTAAACTGAAGCCTGCCTAACACATCCTATATTTAAAAAAAAATTTGATAAGGGAACCGGAAGTTGGTGAATTAATCAGATTTTCCGGGAAAAAACAAATGAAAGTTTAATCAAAGCAAACATAACATCTTTTTTCAAACCAGCAACCTAACTTGTACTATATATCTGTATTTAAATTTGTAGAAGCCTTAATAAACACCATACGTATCAAGAAAATACATGTACATCTATTTGGGACACCCTGTATATAAAAACCACCTGCCATGAGGACCACTTTATACATGGAACCAATGGTGGTCCCCTAAAGCGTGGTTCCCATTAGCAGAAAACAAGAAACTAGGGCGTATATTTTTCTGCCTTTTTACTCTCTGCTCTTGCAGGTGTCATCCTTTGTTGTAATTTGGCATCCTTGCCCAACGCAAATACCACAGGTCGATTTAAACGGTCGGTTTCGACTGCACGCAGTACGTACACAGTTCGTTCATTCCTCATCAATCATCATATCGAATTTTTGTATTCAGTTGTATATTAAATTTAATTTTATTAATTAACTAGCTGTGCCCGCGACTTCGTACACGTAGATCACTGAAACGCAAACCGATGCTGTTTGTTTATGAATATCCTTCTAGCCTTGGACCATGATCAAAACAAAAACATTAAAAAAAATGTAAAGAAGTTTTCATTTACGACAATAAAGCTTCTCTGTAAACAGTGTTAATTAACAGTTGAACCACCAGGAATATATGCATAAAGATTGCTGGAGTCGCTGACACGGGAAAGAGCCACATAGATTTGGTCGTGCGAAAAACAACTGACACTGAGATCCATGCCCGCAACTTGCAGAGTCTCACTCTGAGCTTTGTTGATGATCACCGCGTAACATAAGCTGACTGAGAAACTGTGCACTTTTAAAACTGAAAGGAAATTTATGTGCAATGAGGGAGATTCAGATGCTATCATCTGCACCACATGCTTTTAAAATCTCAACTTCTATCAGGCTTTGCTGTAGATTTGTAACTTTCAGTCGGTGCCGTTACACAGTTTTGGTGGGCTGAAATTTCTAAGGAGAATTATAGGGACTTTTAAATTAATTTTGTGCGACGGAAGGTCGGGTGCACTCAGGAAATCCAAAACTTCAACCGGCTAGTTCGTAGCGCCTTCTTGTTCCATTACTCCGTTGATAGAAATATACGTATTCTACACTTCCCCATGAATACATGTTAATATTTTAGCGTTTATTGCTGCGGTCTAGTCGTTGCGAGGGGTCAAAATTGCTCTTTTGCATAGCCAAGAATTTTCATGGTTTGTCATTTGCGTTGGGTCCCTAAACACAGAAGAAATGAGGCACTGATGGCACTGTACAACATGAATCGAGCAAAATAACCTTCCTTTGTTTTGTGGATAGGTGGCATTAGTAATAAATCGTTAAACTCCCTTGCATTTGATTGCCTCCTGTTCGCGCTAACATATTTATTGTTAAATGAATCGGTATAACAAAAACACAGATTTGAGCTCTTTAGGCAGGATGTAATTTCATCAGTCCTGGTTTCTCGTGATATTACTTGCAAAATCTGCCTAAAATCTCCGTACCCTTTTGTAGAACCTGACACAAAAAAGCACTGTAATACCGGGGTATTTTGTCTGATTTCAGGCAAGGTTCTATCACCACGTCTACCAATTTACAGTTTGCCATAGAGCACTCTTCCCATATTAAATTTCCCCGTGTAAAGTTTGTGCAGGCATACCGTACTGAGAGAGAGAATTACCCTGAAACTATGTCTTGGGTAACCAACCATCGATTCAGATTATTTTCACGTAACTTGTCATTCAGTTCGCTTCTGTCGTTCAGTTTAAAGTTCCTGATAGTCTTCAACTAATTTTTCCTGATATTTTTGCCACAACAGTGCAGCATCTGAAAGGGAAAAAAATACCAGCAAGATAGCAAGTAAATGACGCAAGCAATGGGAACTATCGCTAGCTTTGGCGAAACAGTCATCCCAGTAAATAAATAAATATAGACTGGAGATGACCTCCAAACAAGATGTAATAATTTTTCTATCAAAAAACGGAAGGAAAAATTCTGCGACCTGGGTTCGAACCAGGAACCTCGACTATGATGCCGAGGGCGTCATCCCAGTGTCTTTCATCATCTGGGAAGTGATGCCCTCGGCAAGCAGCCTGGTAAATGGGATATTCAAGATCGTCAACTTTTCGCAGTTGGTAAAATAAATAGATGCTTGCACTGTGCATAGAAGGAAGCGTAAGTAATAGCATCCGGAGTTGTTTGGATGCACCGCCTAGACTCTACCAATGACGTGTTTTTTGAATATGCCTGGCTAGTCATCCACAGCTGTTCCATGTCTTCTACGATTGAAAACACCTCGCTGCTTGATATATGTACACTAAAAAGGAATTTCGGATAACTGCTCATTGTTCCTCCTTGGTTCGAACTGCTAGCGGAACAGACATGTTTAAACTGTAATAGCCAAATGGCAAATGTCCCATTCGAGATCAAATTTCGAACACCTGATCGCAGTATAAGCACGCATGTACAGAAGACGACATAAAAAAACGAACTAGATTTTATTTGGACTTCTCACTTTTTAGGAATAAGAATAGTTGCTTTATGGTGATTAAATGGAACTACAGATAGAAAGAAAGAAGATACAGGACAAAAATGATTGATCGCGATAAAAAGTACCCTTAATGTTGACCCAGATATAAGCTAAAACCATTCTACGTTTCATCAAACTCCGTTCAGTGGTTTTTTTGTGAGGCGCATACAAACAAACAAACAGAGAGACAAACAGACCAAAACTCCAAAAATGATCTCAATGCAATCTATAACTTATCCGTTATCCCCCAAATTTGTTTTGAATTAGTCATCTTTCAGCATATATATATATTTATGCACCATGAATATGCATGTACACACACTTACATTAGAAGAAACACTGTCTCCCAAAAACATCTAAAGCAATCTGAACAAAATAAAAATATACGAAAATCTATCCAAACATAAAGCAACACTTATAGATACAACCCATTATTAAATAACCAAATCCAATCAAAATATCAAAGCACATTTAAATTATTAAATTCAATCTGGCAACAATAAGACCATCTACAACAATATAAAAACCAACAACAACAATAATACACTCATATTAGTGTTTTTAATTGTTTGATTTTTCAGGTTGTTAGAGGTTTTTTGGTTTCATTTTGAAATGTGGGAGCTGGATCTTTATTTCATTTTATAAAGTTATTCTCAACCGTATATTTATTAATTTTTTGGAAATAGAGATCTTTTTGTATGATTACTGTTGCATTCCCTTTATCTGCTTTTAAAGAAGATCACTGAAACACATACTGATGCCGTTTTTTATAATTTATAAATATCCTCCAAGCCTTGGGCCGTAATCAAAACAAAAAAAATAAGAAAACAACTAAAAGAAAATAGAAGAAAGAAAGAAAGAAAGAAAGAAAGAAAGAAAGAAAGAAAGAAAGAAAGTAAAAGAAAGAAGAATCCGTGAAATAACGCGGTCTGCAGCCCGCTCAGAAATGGGGAATTTTAATTCCTAATAACCCGGTATGTAAATAACCTGTAAAAATAAATACTAAAATTTAATTCTAAAATTTTTTTAGTTATGCAAGAAGTGCTAAAATCATAATAATAAAGTAAACAAAAGCTTAAGAAAATCAGAGGTTATTACGTTGCTACGACAACAACACTTGCGCACAATCCGAGGCCAACGAGAGACAGGCCAGGGCACTCAAAGTCACATGATCATCGGGGTCCGGCCAACAATCCATCCTTCATTGTTTCCAACAATCGAAAAAATACTGATTGTTAAAATCCAAGATGGAGACAATGAAAGATGAATTGTTGGCCGGACCCCGATGATCATGTGACTTTTGAGTACCCTGGCCTGTCTCTCGTTGGCCTCGGCGCAATCCCATCGTTTTATATCCCATTGTTCGGAGTTTACCTGAGGTAATGCAACACGAAAACCATCATGCTAGAAATAAATATTATTTCCCCGGAACTTCATGATTGATCCGAATCAAAAGTAGCCTAAATGTTGATTCAGACTATAAGTTATAGCCATACTAACAGGGAACTACCTGGGCTCACTCAGAGTTTTTTGTCTGAAAATTTTTTTATAAACTCTTACCAGTGCCAATAGTAAAACTCCAAGTGCTTTTGCTTGGCATTAATCGGGAAGTTCGATTTTTCGATAGTTGAAAATCGAACATTTTGCTATTGTTTTGGTAATTTTGTGATTGTTATTTTGGTTAAAATGGATAAACAACAACACAGTAAAGGTGACAATCGAAGTATCGAAAAATCAAACTTCCCGATTAATGCCAAGCAAAAGCACTTGGGGTTTTACTATTGGCACTGGTAAGAATTTAAAAATAAAGTTTCAGACAAAAAGCTCTGAGTGAGCCCAGGTAGTTCCTTGTAAGTTTCATCAAAATCCGCCCAGTAATTTTTGTGTGATGCGCGTACAAGCAAACAGACAGACAACAGATTTATTATATGTATAGAAGATGGATAGATAGAAGATAGATATAGATTAATAAATATATATTTCACATCTCTTCTATTAGAGCTTCCACATCAATTTTCTTTCTCGGCCTCTTCACCTTTGTGAGCTGAATATCCGACATTTATATCTTGTGAAAGAGAGAGGACGTCACTGTGACGCCACTGCGGAGATCGTTTTCTATTGGCTGACCAACCGTGTCTGCCCTGCTTCTGCCACAAAAGTTAAACTCAACCCAACTCCAAAATGCAGAAATTTTCAGTCGGGCAGAAGAGACGAAAAAAGGAAGTGACATCATCAAATTTTTCTGCTTTATGGTTTCTGCCGCTGTTTTTACGCATGTGGGAACCACGCTTTAGACAATTTTCACTGCATATTAATACGGGAACGTCGAAATTGGGGAACATTTTTGGGGTATTTATTATAAAAGGAGGGGAATGAAACTTCTTTCATTCGTAAAGTACTGTGCCATAGAAGCGCAAGAAATAAAAACAAGTCTCTGCGGCCACAATTAGCCGAGATATTAATTAAAAACCTATACCGATAGGATTCTAATAGATACCGATAAATGGCGTCCTATGTCCATCAGTGAGAATTCAATTCAATTCGCGTGAGATTCGTCGATTCAATTGCTGTGAGAGATGTATTTCAATAATATTCGTAGCTACAATTCATCGTTTACACAATTGGTTGCTGACACGATCGGTCGAATTTCGAACACAGGCTATACTATATAAATAAATATGGGTTTCATAAAAAAAAATAAATATGGATTTCAACAGGGTCTCCGAGAACGGATCACAGGGAGAACCAGATCATTCACCACGCTCAGGACGGACTAGCTCTTCAAGGTGTCACCTCTACTCTCATTTCAGGTATCATCTCATTCCTCTCATTTCACGGTGCGCCTTTTCAGGACGATATTCGCCTTCTGTTACATCTTATGTGCTGGTCCCTGGCGTTGGAATTAATATTCTCGTAAACCAGTGCATCAAGGCGCTCACTGTCCTTCTGGGTCCCTGGCGTTAGGATTAATTTCCTCGCAAGCCTGACTAAGGATATTTCTCATATCGTCTATTATCATTGTCACGGAAATCAAATGACAACTCGATTTCCGATGACACTCGGACTGGATTTCGTCCTCGGGTTTTCTACAACACCAGAAGGAGGGAGGAGCTCCGGACGGGTCGTCATCCGCATCAACACGCCTGCTCCAATAGGAGAGCAGAGCGGCGACAGCGTCGTGAATTCAAAAATTGGAAGGAAAAAACGGTGAGACAAGAGTTGGACATCGAATGTGGCGGTAAACGAGAGGAAGACGGCTTGGATTCGAACCATGAACTGTGTTCCATTGTGAGGACGTCGGGCACGGATAATCTGAGCGGGGAGTGGATGGAACTCCGGGAGGCGGATTCGACCAGGAAGACGGCAACGAGCGAGCCGTGCTGTAAAGCGTCCGAGGCGGAGGTTTCATTAGCACTACGCAGTGGAAATATCGATGGGAGTTACGAAAACGGCCCGAGCGACTTCGGAGCGCAATTGACCGTGGAACGAGTGATAAAGGTGAAACCAGCCAAATCCGTGAGTACTGTATTTTCTATAGGCGGAAACGCCTGTCTTCTTCGAAATTTCTTCGGCAGTTTCTTTCAACGGGAGCTTCGCTCTAATTGCATTGTTGGAGACGTATGGCCAGTTAATTCATCTGCTGACATGCAGCATGGTTTGGGAATGTGTGGTCTTAATCAATTATAGAAAAGAAGCCCGGCATGATAATGTGCAATTTCCCTTTTCTTTTTATGTCATAAAAAGGTTTTATATAAAGAAAATTTGTGTAAACTCTTAATACGAGTTTTTATGTTTTTCTTCCAGTTGGAGAGCGTGTTGGGAAAACATTTACCCTCGAAATTGTGAGCTTTAGCGTTAATTGTAATTGCGTTGTTAAGACTTTACCCGGACAGTGACTTTACCGCATGAATTTTTCCCGCTCTCAATTTGTGACTTTACCAAGTTGTAAACCTTCATTTTACAAGTCGGACATTTGTTGTTTAGTGTAAGACCGTGATGTTATCGCGTGTCATAGGTCAATGACCTTTAAATAGTGGACATTTATTTATTGCTGTGAATGTTCGAGTTGATTTACACTATATGATCACAAATATCCGGACACATGCACGTTTGCTCTCTAGCCACGATTTCATGGAAATCAATAGGGCGTTGCACATCCCTTTGCCCGAATCACAGCTTCCACCCTTCGGGGAAGACTTTCCACCAAATGTTGGTAGGTACTTTCCGGAATGTTCCTCCATTCCTCCCGAAGAGCGAGAATCAGTTCAGGTACAGAAGTTGGCCGATGTGATCTGGCCCGCAAGCGTCTTTCCAATTCATCACACAGACTCTCTATAGGATTGAGGTCGGGACTTTGTGCCGGCCAACCCATTTCTTCGACCCCTGAGTCCGCAAACCACTGCTGTGGCACGGAGCATTGTCGTGTTGGTAGAGAAATGGCCCGTTTCCGAAAAATTGCCACAACGTTGGAAGTGCACAGTTGTCCAAAACATTCAGATAACGGTCGGAGTTCATGATTCCTTGCACAGGAACGAGCTGGCCCAGTCCGTACCATGAAAATGAGCCCCACACCATGACTCCTCCTCCTCCGAACTTGACTGTGGGCTCTGTGCACTCAGGTAAGAAGCGTTCTCCAGGTATGCGCCAAACCCAAACTCGTCCATCGGATTGCCAGAGTGTGTAGCGAGATTCGTCTGTCCACATTACACGTTTCCATTGGTCCATTGTCCAGTTTCTGTGGGCTTTGCACCACTCCAGACGTCGCTTGGCGTTGACCCTGCTGATGTGGGGCTTGTGGGCAGCAGCACGGCTATGGAATCCCATCGGGTGCAGTTCCCGACGAATTGTCATGGTACTGGCATCATTTGCAGAGGAGTTTCGAAACTCTGTGGCAATTTTTTCCGCCGAGGACTTCCGGTTGCTGCGGGTGACACGACGAAGCACTCGACGGTCTCTGTCCGTTAGTTTCTTGGGTCTACCGGTTCGTTGTTGAACTGTTGTTGATCCCCGGGTCTTCCATTTCATAATGACATCGCCTACTGTTGACTTGGGTATCTGAAGAAGGCTGGAAATGTCACGCACGGACTGGCCGCATAGGTGACATCCAACGATGGTTCCACGTTGGAAGTCACTGAGCTCTGCCGAACGACCCATTCTTGCCAATGTCCAAGCAGAGTTGTGTCCGAAGGTGTGGGAAGCTATTTAAATGATGTGCAAGTCATTATCATGTGACATTGGGCCAATCGATGATCTGTGAGGGGTGTCCGGATATTTTTGATCATATAGTGTATATGTCAATTGTTAAGTTGTCGCGCAAGGTCGCAGACTTTATATTCGTAAATTAAGTTCAATTGTTTGATGTTGTGAGATTAGATATTTTGCTCTTCAGGACATAGCTTACATACATAATGTGGATTTGATATTTGAATACTTTGGGAAAATTGTGTCTCTACTTTAATATAGAAGTATATGTATATGTATTGATATGCTTGTTTATGTAATGCCTGCTTGGATGCTAGGTTTGCTGCTTTCGACCTAGTATTCAACGAAATGCTAGAGTCTGTCCAAGATGAAATAATCTCAAAGTATAATACACTCCAGGCCAAAGTGGATGCCCTAACTAAAGGTATACAAGATAACTTGGATGGCATCAAATTGGAAATTAAGAACGACATAAGTGGCCTTCAAACGTTCTTTCAGCAATGTTTAACTGCCCCGAAGGTAGGAAACTCCACGGAAGATAAAGCGGTTGATAACAGCAAGGTAAGCAATGTTTTTAAACCTATTTCCTATGCTAAAACTGTGGAGTCTGTGGATATAATAGATAATAGTGACTGTTCGACAAACGATGGCTGTAAAAGAAGTCACTCTGATGGAACCGATGGAGAAGTGGAAGACAGTCCCTAGATTGCTGTTCGTAATAAAAAATTCAGAAAGGGCACGAGGATCAATAACCTAAAGACCGTCTCCAGAGTAAACAAAGAAGTCGTCAGCGAGTCTAGAAAGAAGAATCCGAAGAATGGATAGAGTCGCTCGACTAATGAAGACCAAAGGATCACGAAGAGGTATGTCCCACCGATTATCGTGCGGATTTATGGCGTGCCGTTTAAGACGATTTTAACTGAGCTCGAGAAGCATATTCAAGTGGAAAAGATCACTGTTCATACGGGCAGAGCTGAAACCGTCAAAGTTAAATGTGAAAACGAAGAAACTCACAACAGGTTAGTCTCTGGGATTAAATCTGACAATATTTTAAAAAATCAGCATCATCATCTGAAGTCTGAGAAGGTCTTGAAATACGTGATTCGTAATGTGGATATAACGTATGATCTGGATGACTTCCAAGAAGACCTAAGCAGAGCCAACTACTTCCCGGAAAAGGTAAGCAGACTCAGCAAAGTCAATGGTTTTGGTTCTGCTTCCGAATACCGAACACAACCAGTCATTGAAGAACATCAATCGTATTGGGCCGCTGGCAGTGTTAGTAGAGATCTCTCAAGGGAACAAGAAGCCACTACAATGCTACAACTGCCTGCGATTCGGACACGTATCCATGGGTTGCACGAAAGATCCTCGTTGCAAGAAATGCGCAGAGGGGCTGCCCCAAGATTAAAGGACAAGACCCCTCAAAGTGGGTCAGATGTGGTGGACAGCACACTTCAAGCTACACGAAATGTCCAAAATACCCCCAGGTTTTTAAGGATGCTTAGTTCCAAAGTGACAGACAAATCCTTTGCAGCTGCTGTGTCTAAGCCGGAGGCAAAAGGCCTGAACATTAACGACCTACCAGGTATGTATAAACAATTAGGACGTATATCTTTCATCTGTTTTCCAATCTAAGCAAAAGTTACCCACAGTTGAGTGGGCTCCTTACGACCAACTAATTTATACAATGGCTGCACAACGTTATACTATAATCAGGTGAATTTCGGTGCGTGATATGGAACGCTAGGGGGATTTCCCCAAAGCGTATCGAGTTTCACAATTTTCTGTTGAAGCAGGAAATCGACGTTGCTTTCCTCTGTGAAACGCACCTCAAAAAAAGCCAAGACTTCAAGATACCTGGCTATTGTGTGTACCGTAACGATCGTATGGCTTCAAACGCTGCAAGATGTGCTTCTGGGGGCGCTGCGATCATCATTAAGAAGGGAATTCAACACCAAGAATTAGTCTCCAAGTCTTATGCTTGTATGGAATCGGCCTCTATCATTATCAATGACGTCTCCCTTGGTGAAATGAAGTTCGTGGCGCTCTACAACTCACCAAAACATTCTCTTGACGTTAGCGAGCTTGATGAACTCTTCAGTGGTGACATTCCAGTTGTCCTAGCTGGTGACCTAAATGCTGGAACTCCAGAACGCAGAACTACAACGACATGATTCTCTATAAGTATGTACAAGCTAAAGATGACATCATCGTTGCTGGACCTCTGGAGGACACCTACTAATGTGACCATTCCCCTACTAGTGATGTTCTTGACATTTCACTAATAAACGGTTTCTTCAAATCATACAATATCTTTACGATGGATGATTTTTCTTCTGACCACAAGCCTGTGGCGCTGAACTTCGACAATGTTGACATCAATTTCAGAGAAGAAGTGAAGCATCAGCTAGACTGGAAGCTCTTCAAAGAAATCCTCATGGACCATGACTGCTATCTTCATGGAGCACACAGTATGGACGACATCGATTGACGTGTTGAAGACATCACCAGGCGAATAAACAGTACCACTGAAGCTAGTGCCTATCCATTGGTAAACAAACCCGTTCATCGAATTATGCTCACTCCAGGAATCCAACGCTTGATTGCAGAGAGAAACAAGACCCGTAGGCTTTGGCAGCGCTATCGTTTACCTTGGCTAAGAAACAAATACAAACAGGTTAGTGCGAAGAGTTCAAGAAGAAGTAAAAGAGCTTTGCGACGCTAGATGGAATGACAAGATCAAAAGCTTGTCAGCTCGCGACAATTCCATTTGAAACATGGTTAGAGCTCTTCAGAAGAAGAAGAATGATACGCTTCCTCCACTTCGCACCCCTCAAGGTAATTACGTCCAAACTAATCAGGATAAAGCTCAAATAATTGGAGATTCCCTAGAGATGCAATTTGTTACCCCTGATAACAATAATCCCGAGAGTCAGCTCATGTCCCAGACTATGGAAGATGGTCTTGCCAACTTTTATGAAGTCCCACAGCCTACAACTAAGATCATCATCGAGGCCGGAGAAATCGCTACCATCATAAGAAATCTGAAAAAGAGGAAGGCTACAGGAAGAGACAAAGTAAATAATAACGCCTTAAAGAATCTCCCAAAGAACATCATTAACGACATTTCGAATATCATAAGCGACTGTTGGAATTTTTTCTATTTCACGACTGCTTGGAAGCAGTCTATTGTGTTAAGTAACCCAAAGCAGGGGCAAAATCCTGCAATTCCCGCGAGCTACCGCCCTATCAGCCTATTCCCGTCAATGTCTAAATTCTTGGAGAAAACGATCCTCACCAGGTTCAAAGACTACTGTCTCACCAATGGTTTAGTGCGGAAAGAACAGTTTGGCTTTGGAGCCGCCCACTCATGTCAGATGCAGATATGGAGGCTCGTTGAAGATCTGAGCACCCCAGTAAACCTTTCCAGGTACTGTGGCGTGTTTTTTCTTGATATCAGTAAAGCTTTCGATCAGGTGTGGCACGAGGGGCTAATCTAGAAGATGATTAGAGACGGGTTCCCTCCTGATTTGATTATGATGGTAAGATCCTTTCTCAGCGACAGGTTCTATCAAGCCAAAGTAGGCGAAAACTTCTCCACGCCTCGCAAGGTAAAGGCCGGTGCCCCACAGGGTTCTGTCCTCGGGTCCGTTCTCTTTAATTATTTTGTGCATGATTTCCCAAAACCCGAGAAGTGTAATTTATATTTCCATGCTGATGATACTGCCATCATGGCATGGGCGCACCAGCCATCTCATGTTATCACTCTGCTGCAGAATGCCTTGAAGAAGTCCAAAGACTGGTTTAATTGCTGGAAACTGAATGTTAACGTCGGAAAATGCAAAGCCGTGTACTTCAACAAAAAGCTTAAGTGTCCCCCGGATTCCCTGGTTCTATTCAATAAGAAACTCGAATGGGTTGAGAACTACAAGTACCTTGGCGTTGTCATCGACTCAAGACTCTCCTGGAATCGTCACAGAACTTTTGATCTGAACAAAGCAAAGAGGACTAAGCTCTCCTGGGTAGAAACAGCGCCCTCAGCATCGAAAATAAATTACTACTGTACAAGACAATGATTCGGACCATCCTTCTCTATGGTATGCCTGCGTGGGCGACTATGTGTAGAAGCAGATGGAGTGAACTCCAACCGTTTCAGAATGTTACCCTGAGGACCATTGCTCAGCTTGGAAGAAGGACCGTAAAAAATCATTACATCCAATCAGATCTGAACATGACTCATATTGGAACGTGTGTCCAAGTTCTCCTAATGAATATGGTGCAGACGATGAAGAGCCAAGACAATGACCTGGTGGCTGGAATACTGAATAACCGGATGGATATGAAGTGGCATACAAAGTATAGAAAATGGAGGCATATTCTTGATATCAACCTCGAAGACATTGGCAACGTTTCCTTCCCGGATTATTGGAAGATGTAATATCACCCCCTTCTCCTCCGCCTCGTCAATCTTATTATTTTGTTTTTTCATAATGTGGAAGACCTCTTTGGGTTAGTCAGGCTTCTTGCTTATTTCAGTGTATTTCCTGTGGAATTTATTCCGGAAGGGTGAGAATCGTGTAAGCACTGCTTACGTCCCCCCTGAACAAATGTACACTTCACTGTTCGATTGTCGATTGTCGTAAAAAAAATGTTTATTTATCCTAAGTATGGAAGCTTATGGAACACCCTGTAGGTTAATGGGCTTTTTTCAAACGAGAAAGCGCGAGATTATGGCCGCGCTCATGCTTGATCGAAAACGAGGCTGACTGGTGAAGCGCAGCTTGCTGCGAAGGAATGAATGCTTATTCAGTCCCTTTTTTTAAATGCACTACCACAGATATCATTGAAGGATGTAAAAGAAATTGTTAGATCCAAGGCTTAAGGAACCGAGAGAAGTCTGGAAACTGTTGATCAAATCAAACCGTTCATTATTTTCAGGATGCAAATTACAATTTTCAGGACATATATAAAAATTTTCAGTTCCTTCTTCACTGATGATCATTGCTTCAAATTCATTTTACAAATGAGGTTTATTTTGTCGTCGTTGTTGTTGTGTTATTGAATAACCCGCAATGGACTACGTTCTTTTCAACTCATTATTTCTTTCCTGAGTCCAAAATGCGCCGTTTTAATTCTTCTTTTTGCTCCCGAAAGCCTTTGGATTGTACCAATCTGGTTTCATGTGGTGTACGTTTTTATATGTCTGCTTGTGAAATTTGTAATTCTTCTATGTCCTTTTGTGTTTCATTTATCCAAGTATTGGCTATTTTCAATTTTGACATTTATTTGAAAATTTTTCCTGTGAGCCTATTGGGGTTTATTCTTTCAAGATTTTCATAAAAAACTATTCTCCTTTTCCTAACGGTACAGTATCTGTAATTTTTTCAGTATGTGTGTATATTTCATTGTTGCGACGTACTTTAAATATTGACCCCCAACATTTTTCTTAATATTTTTCTTTCAGCTACTTTCAGTTCTTGAGTTAACATTTTTTTGATCAGGGTCAGACACTTAGCTGTATAAAGTGCTTCTGGGCGTATTACTGTTGTTTAGTGCCAAAGTTTAGCGTTGAATGATATTGACTTCTTATAGATATCTTTGGTGAGGAAATAGACCGATTTCATCTTACTGACTCTTGCTTTAAAAGTTTTTTTCTCCGATCCGTTTTGTTAAATTCTCCTAAATACTTGAACTTTTATTTATTCTGTCAAATAGTCATATTGGGTAGTCTTGACGTTCGTCGTAAACTTGGTTTTTGGAAGGAGAATCTTAAACTATCTCTTTTAACTTTTTGTCATATGTGTTATTATTTTCATTGCATGGATTGCAATAAACAATCATTGCCAGTGCGTTTATATTTATATTGTTACTTGCACACAGATATGCAATATGTAGAATGTTATTAAGATCCATTAATTAATTAATTGATTGATTAATTTATCTTGCCATATTGATATAAAAATATAACAAAAATTAAAAAAAAAAATGAAAATAAAAAAATAATAAAAAAATAACATCCCAATATAATTTTAATTGATTTCAATTAATAAAACTCATTATACAAAAGGTATATGTTAAATTCATGAATTATATTCAATATAATTTATATCAAATTTTAATATTAATTAACGAAATAAATAAATAAAAGTAATGATAGTATAGTGATTTTTGAAGTGATTTTCTTTAGTCATTCGTTTTGGTCTATTTCGCAACACAAATTTATTTGGAAATTAATTCGCCTCCTTCTTAATTAATCTTAATCCATCAAGTGAATCCGTGAAATATCCTGAGTTAAAATCCAGTGATTAAACAGTTACGTCTTTATTAATCTATAAATTAGCACATACAGTGCTTTCCCGTGTGTGAATTTCACCCTTCAGACTCGTTTTCAATCTGCCAAGGACGCCGCCATTTCTCAAGTTTCGTAAACGTGAAAAAGGCCCATTATCTGTTCCATCTGAATAATTATATTATGGTGATAAAATTTGTATGATTTTACGTTCCATACATGGCTTTACTTCTCAAATATCAAGACAATTAGTAGGAAGAATGGGGGGAGGGGGTAACATATTGTGTGATGTCTTAAAAGGGGAGGAGATATGGAAAATATGACACAATGTGTCGTGGGGGGACTGGGGGATTGAAAACTCCAAAAACAGCGTGACGTTTTTCTTGAACGATCCAAAAGTAAAATGAATGCTTGTTTACGTCGCAAACGTCGGTAAAAATTATGATTGCCGGAAAATTTATTTACAATCATAATAATAATACACAGACAAAATCACTAAATATGCAAGTCTGGCACATGAAACAAAACGCCTTTGGAGGGTTACCAGAGTACAAATTGTTCCTATCGTTCTTTCTGCCATTAGGGTTATTCCACGCTCATAATATTTATAAAAATCTTACAGAAAGCAACAATCCTAAGCACTTGCCACATAGTAAGGAAATTCCTTGCATCCAGACATTAATACTCCTCAAACACTGCCCTTTCTTGCATTTCTCTCTTGGGTTCCCCTCTGGGATTTGGCTTCAGGACATGATCCGAATTTGGGTTTTTAAACAACAATAGCAACAACAACAACAAAAATAATAATAATTAATAGAATTAATAATAATGTAACAACAAAGGGGGAAGAGCCCACCAGAAACACAGGAGAGTCGAACCCAGTGTTGTTCCCCAAGAGGCCTAAGCCCAAAACGGGGTTAATGAACAAACAAGTAAAAGAAAATTAAGTTAAATGAACGGACAAGGACAAAAATAAATCAAGAATAATGGAATAAAATAAAAACAATTTCTAAAACGTAAAAAACGATAACCGTAAAAAAAACAAAACAAAAAAAAAACAGAATAAAGTTACAAGTTAACAAAAATAAAAAAAGCAAAGCAAAACGAAGCAAAAAAACAATTAATGACGATGATTACGTTAAAAAAACAAAATAAATAAAAAGAAAAAAAAATTAAGAAATAATTTTTAAATAATAATTAAAAATAAACAAAATAATAATAATAATAATAATAATAATAATAATAATAATAATAATAATAATAATAATAGAACAGACAGCCAGGATCAGCTGAGAGATCAAACCCCCATGTTGTCTCCTTACAGGCGTGAGCCCAAAACGGGATTAATGAAATTACATATAAAATTAACAAATAAGGAAACAAAATTGATTAATGCCAAAAAATCATAAATCTAAAACGAATTAAAAGACACAATTACAGGCCAACATAAAAAGACTCAAGGACAATGATAAAACAAAATCTAATAGTAAAAACAAAACTAGTATTAATAATGAGAATAAATTAAAATAATACTATTACAAATAATAATAATAATAATAATAATAATAATAATAATAATAATAATAATAATAGCGACGCAAAAGGTGATTCAAAAATTATTTTAAAGTAAAAATATCCAAGTAAGAATTCGGGTGTTTGAATTATAAATGTTGGCAAAGATCTATCCACCCAGCATTAGTTCGACAGGACAAAGTAAGACCAACGCGATTGGCTACGCGAGAACAGCGAAAACCAACACGCATCAGAAGATCAGGGGCGTTAATTTTACCGGAGATAATTCTTTTCAAAACGGAGAGAATATTATTCTCAATAATTCCCTTTAAAGAAGAATCTAAATAATCTTTTTTCACAAAATTCCTGCCAGACAAAAACTTCAGAAATTTCGAATGAATCCTCTGGAATCTATTAAACGAATAATTATCGCCAGAAAACCAAATAGGCGAACAGTATAAAATCTTTGATAACACCTGAGATGTATATAAAGACTGAAATAAATAAGGATCATGAAAAAATTTATTAAGCCTTTTAATAATTCCCACTCTTTGAGAAACGTCAGAAATCAAGGTGGCAACATGCTTATTTAAATAGCCTTTGTCCTCATACACAATTCCGAGGTCTTTCGAGTAGTGTTTGACCTCGATCGTTACCCTATCAAGCATACAGAGAAATTTTAATATAGTAGTTTTCCTAGTGAAACGAACAATAAATGATTTATCTGTATTCAAGTAAAGTCCATTCTCAAAACCCCAGTGATGGATTTCACTTATGCTTGATTGCAGCATATGCGCATCATGAGAAGTATCAATACGATGATATAGTTTTAAATCATCAGCATATAAAATGAGTTTTGGACCTTTGTCTTTTATAAAATTAGCTAAGTCAATAAAATCAGCAAAGGCCCTAATGGGGATCACTGAGGAACGCCACTACCAACCGATCCATAGAGATCACTTTTGGTTCTTGACATGATGAAAAACGTACGACCCAGTAACATGGACTTAAGCCAAATTAATAAGGTTCTGTCCACGCCCATTAATTTTAATTTTAACAGAAGACATTCATGGTTAACAGAGTCAAAAGCCTTAGCTACATTATCATAGAAGACATCAAGCTGGGACATATAATATTATTAATAATAATAATAATAATAATAATAATAATAATAATAATATACGCGATAAGGAAATTCGTATTTTTTTTTCTTTTTCAATTACAAAAGAAAATGAAAAAAAAAACACGTGCAAAATGGTCAGAGCAAAAAGTTCTAAATTGAAAAAAAATTTAATATATAGGGTGTCCATAAATTATCTTTATAATTTTAGACTTTAATAACTATAAAGGTCCAAAGAACATATCCCGATATATGTTAGAAATCAAGGAACATCAACGAGCTCACCTGTCTTTGTCAAATCATCTCGACGTTCCTTTCTTAGGGATATGCACACGCTTTCGAGAATCTCTTGTCTTTACTTCAGTGACGTTGATTTGTTTATTAAGCGCACTTTGGCAATAAGCGAAACACGAATAAACATCCTTTACCATTAGCTCAATAAATTTTTATTTTTTATTTTTTATTTTTTATTCCTTTTCTGTACCGGGAACGAAAAGATTCTTCCGGGAATAAAAGTTCAATTTTATTTAATTTTCCAGTTTTGAGCTACACGTGCAGGAATTAAATAGAAATTTAAATTTATGATGAAAGAAAATTGTATAAGGGGAATAATATATGTATTCGATTATGAAATTTTAATAGAATCTTGCATAGGCTTTTTAAAAATAGTTTAATTAATTATTTATAAATTCACAATTACTAATTATAAACCTACTGATGATAAAATTACTTTTTAAAATTTAGATGAAACAATTTTTTTAATACTTTTTTTAATATGTTTTTTATTTAAAGCTAACATTTGCACATTTTGGTGGTTTTGTGTGGAAGACAGCGAACTTTGGCAAAAAGTGTACACAAAAGTGGAAATCCGCGCATCCTTAAAGTTTAATTTAAGGATTATAAAAGAAGCTATCAGTGAGAAGAGATTAAAAATCAATTATTTTAATCAAATCAAAAGACTATTTTAGCTTAATAAATATTTGATTTATCTGTTAAATTTTATCTGTTAAATCTTAATTCATATAAGCTCATGCATTTGATGCTGGGAAGTGAGTTTCAGTCATTGCAGTAATTTTCTGACAATGTAAAATATTTTTTCCTTTACGGATGATAAATAGTCTAAACATTCTATAGCTTTCGTCTCAGTATTGCACTCAAGATATTTTTTGGAGGCCCTGCTTGACATCATTGGGAATTTTTCCAATCAAAGCTATCATAATATCGGTTCATGACCACTTTTCCATTCTTAAACTTGCTTATTTGCAATTGAATCATCCAAACACTGTTCATTGTTTTACAATCGAGATCACTTTTAACAATCAACAATAATGCTTAAAGATCAGTTTTAACAATCAAGAAAAACTGTAACTATACCTGTAATACCCCGTCCGCACTACAAAGTTAAGCTAGCTTAACGTGCTTAAGCTAGCCTAAACCATGACCTCCTCTAACTACTCTAGCTAGTAGTTATACTCTGTTCAACGAAAGAAAAACTGGGCGTGTCTATTTAAATTTCCGATTTCAATTGTTAGAGATTGTTGCTAAGTAAAATTAACAATCGCTAATAATAGGAGGTATCGCGATATGCGGCTTCCTTACAATGCTCAAGCTCTAGACAGGAGCAATACACTTTTTTTTGTCCTTCCTGTGGGCAGTGTCTCTTCGTACCACAGATATAGAGAAATAGATCGGCAAGCATATTTTTTTTTCCTAATAGAGAAGAGCCAAGAGCCTCTCCTGCTCGTTTGCGATTGGTCAACGTCACGAGCAACGAAAGTGAAACTACTGAGACAGAAAGGCGTGTGGAATGAATGCAAAAAATGGCTAAAACGAATCTTTCTTAGGTGTGGCAATGATAAAACAAAGCATTGTAATTCAGTTACCCTTCTTAGCATGCTATTTACGTTTATACAAATAGCATAATGGCTCGTTGTTGCAGTGTTCATGGCTCTTATACAATTTACCATGGCGAAAACGAACATTTAACGTTTTCTCTATCGAAGGATGAAGATCAACGCCGAAATGTATACGCAGTGTTTTTATTTTTTCCCAATCAAAAGGAGAAAAAATTAAAATAATATTCAAGTCACTGTTCTTAAATACTAACAAAAGGAAAATGAGCAAATTTGGTCATTGAAAAATGATTTTAAAATCAGCATAAAATAATGAAGATAAAAATAGTGTAACGTTATAATGTGACTGTCACCTCAATATATAATTATTAATGATAATTTTACAACCATAAATAAAATGCTGCCAAATACCAAAAACATTGGTTTCACATGAATACAGCATAATTTCGCATTATTGTCAGATAGTAAGGCAAAAAAAAATTATACCTAATATTTTTTAAAATTATCAAAGATGACATACACTTTGATTGATCACTGAAGAATTGACACAGGCACAATAGCCTCAACACCCTGTATTTTAAATATACAGAAGAAATCATAAAAACTGTTTTGGCTGCATTGGTT
>JAHWFO010070583.1:981768-1006704 GCA_023313115.1 Rhysida immarginata | reverse complement strand
TTCGAAAAGCTATACTTTTATCGGCTATCCAATTATATACAAAACAATAATAATCTGTTATCACCTATACAACATGGTTTCTCTCCTAAACGTAGCATAGACACAGCCTGTTTTGAACTAATTGAATTTATAACTTTTCATGTGACTAAAAAACACTTTATAGTTTCACTATTTTTAGATTATACCAAAGCCTTTGGTTCTATACCCCACCAACTTCTAATCTACAAACTTTCCTCTTTCTTTAATCTTTGTGGCCCCCCATTAAACTGGCTTACAGAATTTCTTTATAATCGCTCATACGAGGGGCGATTGATAAATAAGGTCTCCATGACTGTAACTTTTTTATTTGTTAACCGATTTTCAAAATTCTTTTTGTATCTTATACTCACATTTGTCCTCTATGTAATGCACTATTCACTTTTCGACATAGTCCCCATCCCTTTCCACGCATTGCGCCAACGCGTGACTAGTTGGGTGAACCCGTCGGAGAGAAATTCCGGAGTTGTTGTCGACACCAGGATTGAATGGTAGCGTTTACCTCGCCGTCAGAACCAACTCATGTCCCTTAAGGGGCTCTTTCTTCTTTAGGAAGTGGTGAAAGTCGCAATGTGCAAAGTCTTTCATTTTTGAACTACAATTTTTCATCTTTCAACTATAGGCGCTGCAACGCCTCGTGTGCGGGCGGACGTTATCGTACTCCAGAAGAGGGTCCAAAGCTGCCATTCAATCCTGGTGTCGACAACAACTCCGAAATTCCTCTCCGACGGGTTCACCCAACTAGTCACGCGTTGGCGCAATGCGTGGAAAGGGTTGGGGACTATGTCGAAAAGTGAATAGTGCATTACATAGAGGACAAACGTGGGTATAAGATACAAAAAGAATTTTGAAAATCGGTTAACAAATAAAAAAAGTTACAGCCATGGAGACCTTATTTATCAATCGCCCCTCGTATTTCTTAAGTATTCAAAATGTCTCCTCATCATTACTGATACGCAATATCGGTGATCCGCAGGGCTCTATCCTCTCCCCATTGCTCTTTAACCTGTTCATCAATGATTTAGCCATAATACTAACTTCGCCAAACTTAATCCTATATGCGGACGACGCAACTCTGTTATTTGCTGACTCCAATACTATCAATCTAACCAACGCTATTAACCAAACCTTATCCGCCCTAAATCATTGGAACTCAGTCAATCTGCTTACCCTTAACCTCAATAAAACAAAATACATGTTATTTTTTCAACGCAATAAATTAAATGTTCCCACTGAATTTATTACATATTAAATGTTCCCATTTATTATAACTCACACTCATTATCGGTCACCGATACATTTAAATACTTATAGCTCTCACTGCGCAAAGAAAATTCACGCTAAATTCTACCATAGAGGAGGAATAAGACAGAGAGCCCAAAGCCATTCACTCCTTTGCCACTACTCGTAACAATTCCTCTTATGGAGAATTATACATGTACAGGGTGTTTCTAATTTATCTCCCTTATTATACATGTTTATTACTCAAAAACTATTACAGATTTTAACGTGATTTGTTTTTATTCACAAAGAAAACTCAAAAAGTTTCTTAGCCTCGCGTGAGTTGATAATGAAGCACGCGGTTAGCGCATGATACCATTGTTGGCGCGTGGTTCCATTTTTCGCGAGACGCAGTAAACAATGGAGAGTGTTCAAGAAAAAACCTCATTGCGTGTTATGGCTTGCGGAATTTAAGTCAATGATTACAGTTCAGAGAATGTACAAAACAAAGTTTAAAAAGGATCCTCCAAATCATAAGTCAATTAAGCTATGGCATTAAAAATATTTAAACGCTGGCAGCCTGTTAAACAAAAAGGGTGCCGGTAGACCTTCAGCGACACCATAGAGAGTAGAAAAGGTCAGGGAGGCGTTCGATCGTAGTCCCCGTAAATCACTTCGCCAAGCGGCTCGTCAACTGGATATGCCAATGACATCCGTACAAAAAATAGTGAAGCACCGCCGTCGTCTTACACCCTACAAAATCCGGACGATGCATGAACTGAAGCCAAATGACCGACCGAAGTGCAAGAAGTTTGCTGAGGATATGCTCCAAAAAATCGACAATGATCCCACCTTCCTTGAGGGCATTTTGTTTTCTGACGAGGCAACATTCCATACTTCCGGAGCAGTAAACCGACAAAACTGCCACATTTGGGGCTCACAAAACCCTCACGTTTTAAGGGAGCATATACGACAGCCCAAAGGTTAATGTTTGTTGAGATTTAATGCATGATCGAGTCATCGGACCTTTCTTTTTCGCTGAAGACACCATTACCGCTGCAACCTACCTAGATATGCTGGAGAACTACCTGATTCCACAGGTAGAAGAACTGCAGCCCAACATAGTCTACCAATAAGACGGAGCACCTCCTCACTGAAGCCTGCAAGTTAGGCAGTGCCATGATACGAACTTTCTAGGATGATGGATTGGAAGGGATGGGCCAATCCCTTGGCCTCCTCGCTCACCCGATGCGAACCCTTTGGATTTTTTTTCTTCTCGGGATATGTGAAAGGCAGAGTGTACAAGACCAAAGTTGTTGACATTGAAACTCTCAAGAACAGAATAATTGAAACAATCTTTGAAATCACCCCCGAAATGCTAGCCCGAACGTGGGAGGAAATCGAGTTTCGCTTTGACGACCTTCACGCAATAAATGGGGGGTACATTGAAATTTACTAAGGCATGATAGGAAACTTTTTGAGTTTTTCTTTGTGAATAAAAAAAAATCACGTTAAAATCTGTAATAGTTTTTTAGTAATAAACATGTGGAATACGTGAGATAATTTAGAAACACCCTGTATTACTGAAAATGCCAAACGATACGGTCTTTGCATTGTAAACCTCGCCGCTTCGCTTTCATCCGTTCCCAAATCGCAGTTAGTTATTTCGCCTCGATGTTGGCATCCGAAATTGCTCAATGCACAGGCGAATGAATGCGCTCTCTGTCTTATTTTCCTCTTTGATGGTTTGGGACATTCGTAATTATTTTTATTAGGATTGTTTGTAATATATTACGGTTGGAGGTTTCTAACCCTATTAAAATTTGCTCTGATTCGTCAGTTTAATTGACATAAAAATATTTTAACCCTCATATGATAGCGTTTTGTAAAAAATCTAATATCTTATAAAAATTTTTATTTTTACACATTAATTCTTCGTTAACTTATTCATATATTATTTATGGACCTTAAAATTTTATCCAGAAGCTTATTCCGCCTCTGAAACCACCCATCACTGGTCAGATGGTTACCGCGACTAAAATGATGGTATGATATCTGAGGTACCCGTATTGTTAGACCGTCTTCATTGATAACAGCAGCAGATTATCTGAGATTGTTAGAGAAAAATGGTTTTCTATTGTTGTTGTCTGAGGACGGGACATTTCCTGAATTTTCCAGAAAAATTGTACCCCAACGAAATACAGAGAGTATCTCGTTGATCAGTTCCCCAAAGATGGATTCATCGTTAGAATGTAGATAAGTGGCTACTCGTTCCCTAGATTCAAGCTCTTTGTCTTTCTATCTAGGGGTCACGCCACAGAAATTGTTTATAGTGCTGACTTTACGGCAGCATGTTGTTAAGGCATCTGCTAGCATTCAGCCAGACGTTTCATCTTAAGTTCCTCGAAAGTGGAAGAGAAAGACGTCCATCCAAAATCGTGGACAGCATATCAACATGTCCTATAAATTTTGTTTAGTCATTTATATTTAAAAAACAAAGCCTTTAAAGCTTCACTTCCTCTCCCGTACAATGTTTAAGGACAGCGTATTCCTAGTTTCCAATTAACTCGTGATTTATAGGAGTGGCTCTAATTTATCGACCACCATATGGCTAAAGCATTCATGGCCAGTTAGATAATTATCGGCATTCCAGTTCTCCAAATCCCGTATTCAAATTCTGTTATGGGAAAGAATATTTGTTAAAGAATAATAATGGAGGTTCTATGAGGATTTTATAGACGCCATACCTTAGATGTTTAAATTATTGATGAAAAATAGGAAAGAAAATTCCACAGCCTGGGATAGAACCAGGAACCTACTGCTCATCGTGCAGAGGCGCCAGCCAATTGCGCCACTGCGGACATGGAAGCATGGTTCCTGGTTCAATCCCAGGCTGTCCTTGTGAATTTTCTTTCCTATTTTTCATCAATAACATCTGAAGTATGGCGTGTATAAAATCCTCATAGAACATCCATTATTATTCTTTAACAATTATTACGCCAGTAGGAAAGACAGTCCCAACCTGCGAACTGGGTACTGCTCCAGCCAGTGGCGCAATTGGCTGGCGCATCAGCACGGTGAGCAGAAAGTTCCTGGTTCGATCCCAGGCTGTGAAATTTTCTTTCCTATTTTTCATAAAGAATATTTGTAATGCCCCGAACACGTAAAAAGATCGTAGTCAACTGAATGAGCGCAAATGATTCGTAGGGCCCTAAAAATCTAAACTAAAAAAAACTTTCAAATCTAGCGATACTATTGCTAATTTAATTTGACAAAACAATTTATTTCGTTTATGTATACTCTATTACAATAAAATGAGCAATTGTTGCTCAATTTTAATGCGAATTTAAAAAAAGTTCTAGCTAACTATGATTCATCCAGAAACTTACGATATTATAATTAAGATTTTCAGTTAAATTAAATGTGATTCATTTCAAACAAGGAAGTCCGGGAACAATTTAGCCATTTGAAATGCTATGGTAACAGCCACAAATTTTGCGGAGGAAAAACTCCGTCGATGATGGAATAATGCAAATATTCACAGGGAAAAGGTAGTAAGATCAACGTAAAAAGAAATTCTTTATTAGTCATCATTTTACATTGAAAAGTTTATTTTACAAATATTCATTCTGAGCAACGCCTCCAGACATCACAAATGACTGGAACACCTTGCCGAGCTACTTTAAGAATGAAAACCCTGGGGCATACATGCGAAAATGCATTTACAATAAGTCCCGTACATATGAATATTCGCGTTACGAACCTTCAGAGATATAAAATATGCGTGTGCAATGATTAACAATTTTAAATAAGTCCACATTTTAACATTGTAGCCTAACTTCGAGTTATTTCGTGTGCCTGGCACTGGGCGAAGGGCAAAACCCATGCTATAATTGTTTACGTTCTCCGTTACGTGCTTGCGAAATCTACAAATGAATGTGGCTTTGATTAGAAATGTAAGAGTAAAATAACTTGTTTTAAATAAGATTATACTATAATCGTTATAGGAGTTGATGGTTGCGTTGTTTTTATTGTGTACGTAGGCAGTTTTGCTCCACTTACGAATACGCTTTCGGAACGGAACCTGTTGGGGATTTCCTGTATAAAGATATTGAAAAAATGTTAATTATGAGTCAAAAGCGTTGAAACAGCTTTTCCAGGAATACTTACGATAAACAACAAAGCAATAGCAGGGAATAGGAAGAACAGGAAGCGAAGTTCAGCACTGTTTTTGAAGTGCGGAAATAACTAGCGATCCTTGCGTTCGGACTGGTGAACTAGCAATTCGAAACTAAAACCTTAATAAAGTTTCAGTTGCGGTAAGGTTTCCAACGTTTGAAAATGAAAGATTTAAAAATGGGTCTGTTCTTCATATATTGAGCTTCATGTCTTCAGGGAATCAAAGGTAGAAATTCGGCAATGATTGTTAACATCATTACAGAAAGCTGTGCATTCGAATAGTATCAATATTAATTAAATTATTGCTTTAATGAAATGTTATAAAGCAAAATTAAGAAATGGAGTAACGTAAGTGAGCTTCGTCTAACGTAAGATGCAACTTAGCTTAAAAAATGTCTCGACTTCCAATTAGCGTGGTTAATTAAAAGGTGATTATAAATATTCAATAATTCAATAGGCATTTTGTTTTAATTTAAAATATTACATCATCATTTTTTAACATTTTCAATAAATGGGAAACGACATTTAATGAAAAATTTCCAGTTTTTTGTTATCAGCCTGCTGTCAGTAAATACAGGGCGATTATAAAGTCACTATACATTTTGGTGAAAAATCCGTTTTATTGCAGCAATTACAGTATGCATCAACCAGATATCATACTAGGACACATTCTGAGTACATTTCAATGTGTCCCCCTTGCACATCCTGACACTGCTCCCAGCGTTCCACCGTGGCCCGGTCAACAATGCGCAACATAGCCGATGTAATGTCCTCCTCTACGGCTACAATCCGTTGTTTCAGCTGTGCAATGGTGCGTAATCTTGACCTGGTACACCTTGAACTTGATAAAATCCCACGCAAAGAAATCTATGGGGGTCAAATCTGGTGACTGTGGAGCCCACAGACTTGGCACGCCCTGACCAAGTCATCTGCCTGGGAATGCGCGATTCAGGTAGTCCAAACGATGTTGGCAAAATGGGGTGGTGCCCCATCCTGTTGGAACACAACCGTATCCTAAATCATCTCGCAACTGTGGTTCCAGGAATTGCTCCAACATGTTGAGGTACACAGTACCATTGATAGTCCCCTCGGCAAACATGAAGGGTCCATAGAGCTTTGACCCTGTAACCGCCAACCACACATTCACTTTGTGTGTGTTTGGGTGTGCAAATAAATGAAATTCGTTAATGTTTTCACCAAAATGTATAGTGACTTTATAATCACCCTGTATATGAAAACTGCCTTAGAGACAGTTGATCACTCTGAAATTGATATTTGTGAAGAATTATCAAGGGAAAAGTTGTTGTATACTTATTTAAAAATTAGAATTTTCTGGACCGTTTTAAAAATCGTGAAATTTGCGGTGCTGATAAATATTATAAGACAAAGAAATTATTACAAAAATTAAGCACATGCAACATGATCGCTGGAAATGTTTTGATTACTTTTCCATGCACATTTTTGTAATTTTTTTATCTTATAAATTTTGTGATCTTTTGGTACTGTTATAATTTTTATTTTTGTGATCTTCTTCTGCTGTTATAATTTTTATTTTTTCCCTATTTGGATTGTAGTTATTTTATATACAATGTTTAGCTAGATTGTTATTATTTATTTTTAATCTTATGCTTCGTTCCATTACGAAATTAAGAAATATATTTCTCCTTTTACATTTTTGTTTCTAAATTTTTCTTTATAATACTGATTGTAATCCTTAATGGCATGGCTGGTGAAGTTTTTAAAAACTTTAATAACTGCTGATTTCATTATTTATCCACTGTACAATTCATTTTTTGTATTTATTCGCGATAATCTGAGGAGATTCAAGACTGTGCGTGTAATCCCTGTTTGTAAGAGAATATGTGTAACATTCCTTTAATATGTGTTAAAAATCATAAATAAAAACCATAAAACCTCAATCTTTGTCAATTTTTTTAATATAATTAAATACATGTTACTTCCAGCGCATATGAGTTGTTAATTATGCGATTCTTTTTGTGTTTAATGTGCATTTTTTAAGAACTTGTCAACTTAGCTTTAAATGCATTAATTTTAATAAATTGATTTACAGTATTACATACGGTTATGATTGCCTAATTGTTAAAACCGAAATTTAATTACAACTGTAAAAAAAATTAGCTATTGAAATTCGTCTTCTTCTATTATACTGGAATTAGGAAAAGGCACGAAGAAAGAAATATGAAGGTGGGAGGAAAAGATATTCACAAGTTCACCACCTTGTTCCTACCGCCTTCCATGTTTCTTTCTTCGCGTCTTTTCTTTATCCAGTATAATCGAAGGGGGAAGCGAAAGTAACAGCGGTTTGAATGGGGAGGGAAGAAAAAGGAACAGCCGATTAGTTCACCAGTCTAAACGTTTTTATTTCATAAATTTAGCAGTGAATCAGTTAGCAATTTCGCTTCCCGTTCTCCCTATTCCCTGGCAATAGTATCATTTTCTATTTTCTTAAACAAGCATCTTTATAATCAGCAATTAAACCTTTCGATTTCTATTTACTTATTATTTACTTATTTACCCTCACTGACCACGGTCTTCAGGTCTTACAATGCGGGAGATGGATAACCAAAGCGGGAACCACATCTAAGTTTTTCTTTGTCCGAATTTCCTCTGAGGACGAAGACTACTTATTCAACTCCTTCGATTGGCCTAAAGGTTTATCTATCCGTCCTTACTTAGGCCGTAATCCTACCCTCCTGCCTGATGCCATATTTGCATCTCCTAATGATGCGAGGCAGGCCTCGACTCCAAGATCATAGCATGTCGAAAAATTCCATTACTCATGAGACCAAACCTCTGGTAATTAGTTACATAAACGCCCGCTCTTTAACTAATAAGATTGATGATATTGTACTGTGGATACAAACCCACACTCCTGACCTGTGTGTTATTACTGAGACTTGGCTGACTGATAGTCATTCTCATAACTTTCTGCAACTCAATAACTATAATGTCATACGTCAGGATAGATCTTCTAGAGGAGGTGGCGTTCTCGTGCTACTATCAGATGATTGGAATTATCAAATATTGGACCGTCAATCAATTTCTGGACTTGAATACATTTGTTTGAACACTCAATTAAATAACTTTCAGATCAACTTATTAGCTTTCTACAGACCCAATTATATACCGATCGCTGAGCTAATAGCCTTAATTGAAGAATCCCATCGTTATGCTACAAATCTAATCATCGGAGACTTTAATGTTGACTTTGGAACTGACTCCTTTCTGGCTAAATCTCTGATTGAGCAATGCAAATTGTTTCACCTTCATCCCATTATCAACTCGCCAACAAGAATAACCAAATCATCTAGAACCATACTCGACCAAATTTTTCTTCCTCTTTCATGGTCGGCCTTTCTCGTTAAGCAGGAGACTTTACCCAAATGTGACCATCACGCATTAATAGTTCAAATTAACAAAGTGCGCGAAAACGAAAAGCACCGAAACCTATTTACACAGCACTTTGATTATGTTGGTGTTGATTGGATCAAATTTAGGAACATATTATCTAACCTTGATTGGACAAGTTACTTCAATACCCAGGACGTTAATATCCTTTTTTATATTATGTATTCAAATTTCAAATTGGCTCTGTTGGATGCAGGCTTACAAATTAAGAATGTAAGGTATAATAAAGTAAGGCGTCCTTGGTGGAATGATAAAATTTTATCACTTTGGAAAGATAAAAAATCGGCATATAAATCATTTATTATAGATTCCACAGCAACTAACAAGCAAAGTTTAAAAAAGGCAAACTTGACTTTCAAAAAAGAGATTAAACGGGCTAAGAGGTCCACAATTGTAAAAAAGGGCACAAAAATATTTGACCTATGGAAATTTATTCGTAACCACAAAACACATAAGAAAAATTTTCCTTTCCACCAAGCACGTGCCTACTTAGAATGGATTGATAACCCCAACAAAACGAAAAGAAACCAAGATACCATTGAGAAAAAATTAGCTATTGGTAATTTCCATATTCCACCTATATCTTTGAGCGCTATTAGACTAGCCATAAAGCAATCCAATAACAAAACCTCGAGCAGAGACGCCTTATTAACCATTAGAGTTATAAAAAATTGGGGCCACTTTGGCAATATTATTTTTAACCATATGATTCAAATGATTTGCACCACTCAAACCTTCCCATCTGATTTCAAAAGTACCCTCATCGCCCCGGTGTTTAAGAAAGGAGATGGTACCAATATCTGTAATTACCGTCCAATATGTACACTCTCAGCCTTAGCCAAGATTGCAGAAAAACTTATATTCTCTAACTTATCGTCTTTCCTATGGTCCTGTATTCCCACAAACCAATTTGGGGGTCGTCCTCAAACCCCAATAACTTATCCTTTATTTAAGATCTTTGACTATATCATTCACGCAGTCGACAAAGGATTGTCATGCTTCTTAATTAATACTGACATTGCCAAAGCATTCAATACCGTTGAAAGAAGCACTCTATTAATGCAGTTGACCCAGTGTGGGGTTGATTCGCTAACTTTAAATTTATTGCGTGACTATTTTACTAACAGAATCAATTACATGGAGTCTAATAATACTACTACTGAACATCCTTCTACCATGGGCCTCATGCAGGGGTCCCCGATCGCTACTGTGTTGTATGCAGCGGCCACGGCTGAGATATTTAAACTACCTCTGCACTGCAATATAATATCCTTTGTAGATGACAATTTTTTGTTTACGGCCTTTCCTCCTAATGAGTTTACTTTAGCATATAATAGAATCCTTGACGACATTCAAACTTTGAAAAATTGGTACGTAACGCATGGACTACAATTTAACGAGTCCAAAACGACTATATTGTTGTTCAACAATCAAAACCCTAGCCCATCTCACATATGCAATTTATTAGGCCTGCAGCTTAATACCAATATTATCATTTAAAGAAACCATTGAATCGCTGCTTCTTGATCTCAATCGTCTGAAATTTCTGTTTCAAAACCTAAGAAAAACGCTAACTAAAAAGGAGATGATACAAATACTAAAGTCAATGTTAGTTCCTAAACTAGAATATGGCATCCTATTCTGGTCTGCAGCCTCAAAATTCACAATTTCCCGTGTATCAGTAGCTTATAATAATGTTTTGCGGGCAGCCTTAGCACTCTCCAAATACGCATCTATGTCTGAGATCTTTAATATGTACAAAATACCTTCCCTGCAATCTATAATTAAAATTGCTCGTCTTAAAGAAATATATCGAGCAATTACTGATAGCAACCATCCGCTCCATTATGTTAACCAATGGCTTACTGATTCGCCTAATACTCGAACTACACAAAGATATAAACTTAGACCAAAGATTATGGTTTCAAAATATTTGCAATCTTACTTTCCCTATAGTGCTTGTGATTATTGGAATAATTTACCATTCAATACTAGGAATGAGATTTTAAATTGTACGTTAAAGTCATGTTCAAACCATAAATTCCATGTTTTTAACTTGATTCAACAAGCTATACCTTAAACTATGTAACTCTCTTTGTACATGTCCTACTTTGGATGTAAATTTGCAAATAAATAAATAAATAATAAAATAAAATTATATACTGAAAAGCATATATTGGTTTCGCTCTGTTTGTGTGTCTGTCTGTCTGTCCGTCCGTCCGTCCGTCCGTCTGTATGTCCGACGATTTCTCGAGAATGCTTTAACTTTTTCAAGTTCTTTTTTCGCTGTTCGATAGAGACCCTTCCTGAGCTCACCTGATTAGTTTGTCGTCGAAATCGGTCTAACAGTCACGTGACTATTGAGACCCAAACCCCCCCATTAAATTTTTTTATTGGCAATATAAGGCATGTAATATGTCATTCGAACGGGAATGACGAGCACAAGACGAATATGACATTCTTTTCGATTTTCGAAATGCTACGTCCGAGAAAATGACCCCCAAAAAGTACTTCAATGACCCCTTATTACGAGCTTTAGCTAAAGCTATATATAAGAATACAAGCATGATCAGTACCTTTATGTGCCTGGCCAGCCATCGTTTGCACGAAAACGTGAAAATGGAAGAATTTAACAGCGATATATCAACTTTTGATGAGCTCTCGTGGACCCCTTCAAGCACGTGCACTAATGTTAAGAATATGAACTTAGGGCATGTAATATATCAATCAAATCCTACCGACGAGTCATAAGTGAATACAGTGTTACTTTTTGTTTATCATTTAAGCATTGTTGATGGCAGCCTGGAGCACGTGCCCGTTATGAAGCTTTCTTGATGCACGTGCCCGTTATGAAGCTTTCTTGATGCACGTGCTCATTTCATTTTAAAATTCAGTGCTGTTAGGCCTATTGTTAAATGTGTTAATTAATGTTAGAGCGATGGTTATAAATAGCTAAATAACGTTAGACCTATAGTTAAAATGACTAATTAATGTTAGGGCGATGGTTATAAATGGCTAAATAACGTTAGGCCTATAGTTAAAATGACTAAATAATGTTAGGCCTATTGTGAAAATTAGCTAATTAATGTTAGGCCGATTGTTAAAAATGGCTAATTAATATTAGGCTTATTGTTAAAATGGCTAATTGAAGTTAGGCCTATATTTTAAAATGACGTGAATACATATAGAATCAAAGGTATTTCCACTGTTTATTTAAACCAAGTGGAAGTAAAAGTGAGATTAAAATTACATCTGCGTCAGAGCTAAAGCTCCTTGGAATGCTTAAAAGATTTTACCCGGCAATGCTTTGAAACAATGGTTTTTCTCTCTTGACGTTTATGATAACTTTGATCTAGCAGTGGAAAGAACATTTGACCCAGTAGTTTAAAACATTTAGACGTGCGAGGATTTCATTCTCATTTCGCGCGCGTTTGGAAAGATTCGTGTGAGCGCTGCAATCGAATACGTAAATTTACATGCAGTTTTCGCCATTGCTGTATATAAAAATATTACAGTAATATTAAACAACAAATTTTTATATTCTTCTTTTCAGCATATTTGAAAATCGTTTTACGAGTTATATTCTTGTTATTAAGCTAATTGTTTTTTTGTATAAATTATTCCATTTTATTTGTATTCGATAATGTCTATTTCCATAACAAATTTATTATAAAAGCATGTAAGCAATATTTATAGACAATTGAAATCATTCCAAAAATCATCTGTAAGCATAATTAATTATTAAGGAATTTTGCTCGAATTAGTGGAACTATTATGCTTCCTACTTTTAATTCTTTATGGCCAAACAATTTCCTGTTAATAAACGCTGTCCTCCACTTTCGCCCCCTCCATTCTCGCCCGTTCCACTTCCGCCCCTTAAATTTTTGCCCGTTCCACTTTCGCCCCCGAAGTCCACTTTCGCCCCGGCGCCATTATACGGTAATTTTATCGCCAATATATTTTATCGAGGCCCTGAAGAGAGGCTAAGGCTATACGCAAGTAACTTGAATACAACATAGCCAGGGTTTCAAACTGTGATGGTACTTCAAGCAATGTTTTTCACGAATAATCACCCAATTGTTTTAAGTGTTTTTTAGTGGTAGGCGATTCCCTGAAAAATTGAATCGTTTAATAATCAATTAATTTTTATGCAATTTATTTTTGCATAGTAACGATTAAATTGAATCTATTTTAAAAAATATTAAAATTAAATCTGTTTATTGTAATTTATTTCCATGGTTAAAAGGGTAGCAAAATAAACACTCATTCATGAATTTTTATTTAATAACAAACAAATCAGAAATATTATAGCATTGTATTGTGAAGCAGATAAAAAAAGTTAGATTGATTGATTATTTGGTATTAAACTTCAGTTTACTGTCCTTGTGGGGTGGTACTTGTTCAAAAATTTTTGAAAACCGTGGGTCTATAATAATCAGGCTAACGACTACTGTGCAAACCATGGAATTTTAAATAAATAAAACAAATGATTTAATAAATATTATATATTATATTATGTGTTAATGTACTTATGTTTTGTGTAATAATTATGAGGCGAATTATACTAAAAATAACAACTATATTAAATTACTACTAAAATACCGGGAAAAGTCAGGGAATGTTTTTATAACCGGGAAAAATCAGGGAAATAATAATAAGATAAAAAAATAATAGAATCATCAATGTAATTGTAACAATTTGGTTTGTGATCAACAAATGTGTTAATAAGTCATCTTTTTCTTATTTTTAAAACATTGTTTGCGTTTTTTTTTTTATTTTCTAAACCCTATTATTTCTTTTAAAACAATTTAGATTTTAGGAAAGCTTTAATTTAAATCGTTCTTAATTAAAAGGAGAATTTCATGAGTTAGGTTAGGAAAGTATTCTAAATAACTGAATTCTTAGTTTTCTATTTGACTTGTTAACCTCTCTGCAGGGTCTTTTTTTATGAAAGTGGGTCTTAAAAGTATTTTTGCAGGGGGCGAGTGTGGAAGGGGTGAAAGTGGAAGGGGCGATAGTGGACGGGGCCAAAGTGGAAGGGGTGAAAGTGGAAGGGGCCAACTTCACGGGGCCAAAGTGGAGTGAACCTAATAAACAGGAATATCTTTTATTTTTTTGATATGAATTCTCATATTTGCATGAAAATTTCTATTCAGACATGCGTAACATCTATTAGTATACAGGATTAGGTGAAAAAATAATTTTATATTTTGCTTTAATAACTTTTGCTAGACGTTTCTAAGTCATACCTACGTTTAAAGGCAATGATTTGAAATTTATCGCATCTATCGAAGAGAAGGATAAAATAATACAGAAATAAAAATTTCATTAGGGCGTAAAATAAAAAAAAAATGAAATTCTCATAAATGTTTGTACTACGAATCATTTCCTTTATTAAAAAAAAAAGGGGGGGGGATATTTTGTCTTTATTTTTAGTCTTTGTTAGTTGCTATCAGGGAGCGGTGAAAGGAAAATTGAGAAACATGGCTGCGGAGCAAAACGCTATTGAGTAGTTAGCGTTTCCGGTATTTTCGGGGAAACCAGAAGAGGACGCTAATTTATTTGTAAAAAAACAATTCAAGTTAATTGCAAACTGTAAAGAAATAGGACCCGATGGATGCATAAAAATAGTAGCGGATCATTAAAAGGAGAAGCATTTAACTGGTTCACCGACTTTGCTCTTGGAAAAAAAATGTGAAATGGGCAGACTTTACAGGCAGATTGGTCAGAGCGTTTTCTAAAGGCCAAACGCAAGTCACGCTACGAAGAGACATTCTTAACCTGAAAACGAAGGGTAACAATTTTTTGGCATATGTAAATCAATTTAAGAGGATATTAGGAAATACACAACAGGCATCGGAATTTGATAAAGTGCTTTGGTTATTAGAAGGGGTGCCAAAGATTTTAAAGGTGCAAATGCGATTAAAGCAATTCACAGATGTGAATAGCGCCATCGAGTATCTAGAGTTATGGAGATAAGCACAGGACGGCGCCATATTACTGGAAGCGCAGTATGAAGATGAGCCCATGGAGGTGGATGTAACGCAGGTCAAGGGGGCAAGCTTAAAAAAGAAAAAGGAGATTATCTGTTTTCGGTGCAAAAAAACGGGGCACATTCGAAAGAATTGTAAAGTTAAAATCTCTGAAGTAAGTTTTGTAGAGCCTAAAGACCCAGAGGACGCAAAATTAAAAATTTATTGGATATAGGCGCCAGAGACAATTTTATTAGTAAAGAACTCGTAGACCAAATTCAGGTGCGAGTTAGCTGACTACAACCGGGTGGTCGAGCAGCATTTGTCAATAGACAACAAGCAGCTATTAAAGAAGAAGCCCAGCGTTTACCTATCAAAACAGGAAATTTTGGTTATACCGCCAATTTTAATGTTATAGAGATTGAGAATTGCGACATGGTGTTAGGGATTACCTGGTTCAACCAACATTTGACTGGAAGAAAAACCGGTGCAGTGTTAAACAGAAGAGAAAGGAAAGGTTACGCGGCACCCTTTTATTTTTGGTAATTTGTCATAATTTGTTACAATTTTATATTATCAATTTTGTTGGTAGGTACTTTCCTTTGTATCATCGTGCCTTCTCACAGAATTCTTATCAGAAGAGAAAGAAGTTATTGCTCCCATTATAGAAACCACCGGATGATGAGTTAAACCAAATATCTTCAATAGACTTGCTACATTTATCGTTAAAGGAGCATGAGATTCCGGTTTTTTGCAGTGTTTGCAAAAAAGGACAGGCAGGTAAAATATGAAGATTTCGATAAATTGATTGAGCAGGTTAACCCGGAGTTTAAAACTCTGGTAAAGAAATTTGAATTCCTTTTCCCAAGGGGCTGCCCGCAGGGTTGCCACCGCAACGCGAGACTCAGCATGCGATCGAGATGACGCAAGATGCGGCACCATTCGATTCAGCGTTATACAAGCTTAGCCGATGAAGAAAAGGAGATACGTCATAAAATACAAAAACTTTTAAATAAGTATTTGATAAGGCCTTCCAAATCAGAATTCGCATCCCCGGTCCTCTTCATAGTTAAAAAATGGCTGAGGATGTGTATTGACTACAGTAAGTTTAATAGAATTACTAGAGATAATCGTTATTCCATCCCTAGGATTGATAGACTTATTGATAAAACCTACAGATGCGAAGTTTTTTACGAAATTGGATATCTTAGACGCGTATCACGAAATTCAGGTGAGGGAACAAGATATTACAAGAAAAAAACTGCGTGTAAGACTCGGTACGGCCTGTTCGAATTTCTAGTGATGCTGTTTGCTTTAAAAGGGGCATCAGCCTCATTTTCAAAGGCGTTGAATGAAGCTTTGTGGGATATGCTGGATCCCGGCGTTATCGCATACTTCGATAATTCCAACGAGTAGTTTCCGAATTACGCACTCAACATCGTAACACGTGCTGGTTAGTACTCGCATGTGAGCACTGTTACGATATTGAATGCGTAACTCGGAAACTACTCGCTGGAATACGATCAAATTTTAACGGTACCCTATTATTCCTCCAAATATCATTATTCTAGGCGTTGCAGAACCTGAGTTATTAACTTGTTGATCTTGGTGGCGGCATTTTTATTTCTGTTCATATATCTGCGTTCAAATTCGGATCCACATTGTATTAAAAGAAAATGTTCATTCTAGTCACCTCTGTCATTGCTTACAGTTATACACACTTTCTCAGAATCACTCTATATATGTGCCATGTCCAGGTATTTTGGCAAGAGGCAGAGGTGGAAGTATCACAAATCCCTAGTTCTTGTGAACGGGCCCCAGGGATTGTGTAATAAATTTTAGGGGAGGAAATAGGCAGAGGTTATAGGGAATCGGGGCGGAGTAAGAAGTTCGATAATAGTCAGAGAAAGGAGCGTCGAGAATTAATGCAGACCATTAGAATTAAGGGAGAGGCCCAGTATTGCCAAGTGTAAAACAAGATTTGTCACTAAAACCATCGCTAAAAGCGCTCGTAAGTCACTAAATTTAACAATTTTATATTATTTTATGAGAATAATATTTTTAATTAGTACCTTTATTACTATTTTTTTACAATTATTGGCGCAACATAGAACACAAAAAATAGACAATAAAAACACCAATCAAATGAAATTATTTTATTTAAACAAACATTACAACAAAAATAATCTTTGTAAGCAAACATTCTAACCAAAAGTTTTCATTAACAAACCACGTCTTTTCAAACCAAGTGTAATATTATTTAAATGTTCACATCACATTAATCTGCTCGTATTGCAGTTGCCCTCTTTCTGAATCCGTGTCCGAATCTGATCTGGCTGTTTTCTGCTTTTTAAAAGCTAGCTGGCGTCGATTACTAGAAATCTTCCGCTTAGGAGGCATATCAAAGCTGACTGACTGACGGCAAGCACAATCCTTCCTCGCGCAGACTGTGGATTATTATAAACCAGACTTTTATAAAAAAATTCGTAATAAGAAAATTAGGTGCTAGCTCTTATCCTATCAAAAATAAGTAATCTAAGTGAAAACAGTGTTGTCAAGTGTAAAACGAGATTTGGCACTAAAATGGTCAATAAAAGTCACTGTTGACGATGACCCCTGGTCGACATGGGTGCAGCAATCGTGCGTCGACTGTTCAGGCCCATCCGTAGCAGGGTGCTTTCAACGGTAATGCCGGATACACGTCTGTTGGCACCACTGTTGAATCTGGTGGTCAGTTGATGGACTGTGGCTCTCCTGTCACCCTTTACGAGTCGTCGTTGGCGCCGCTCACCCCGTCGGTCGATGGCTCGTGACCCTTTACAGCGATGGCGTTGGGATGCGATTTCTGTACCTGCTGTCCACCTTCACTACAGCGGGCCGTGAACAGTTCACAAATTGCGCCGTTTCGGAGATGGTGCCACCCTTGCTGCGATAGCCTATTATCATCCCTTTGTGCATGTCCGTTAAATCCGGACGTTTACCCATCTTCATGCTCGTGCACCTGCCGTTTGATGCACCAGATTTAAAGCTTTCTCAGCTTGTTATGCAATTTTGCAATGTGTAATCGTTGTTGGGGCGAACCATGCGTGTGCCTTGAAGAGGTGCTGGTCATAATTCATTGATATGACAGTGTATAAATATAAACAAATCACCTTCTCCAAATTTTTCAGTGGACAGCTTGAAATAAAAATCTACAAGTTCAAAAAAGTTAGAGTCAGTCAACTCTAACTAGAAAGTAAAAGATCAGCAAGCATTTGCCACCTAATAAGAACAAACTTCCCAGCACGCTTTGCACGATATTCTCTCACTAGGGGGACGATGTTTTGAAACATGCAAGTCGAGAATTCCCACTAGTGATAGGTAGCGTCCTGTGTTAAGAGTATAGAAGTAAAGTAATTTTCATCGACCACGACCTACTGGATACGGGTGAGAGTATAGGATAACTCAAATGCAGGGTGCTCTATATCTCCACTCTGCTATAATGTATTTTCATCAAGGTCAGCAGTGATTTCCACTAGATTGGCGCGATTTAGTATACAGTAGGATGTGTTCCGACTACATTGTCATATACTCTCCAGGGTTCGTACACTTGATCAAAGATAAAATTCCATGACTTTTCCAAAACTTTTCAAGGCAATTCAATACATTTTCCATGACTATAATCTTTTAATATTTTTAAGAATAATATATCCATATCATTTATAAATAACTAAGAAAACATTAAATCTGTTCAAAAAATACTTTTTCAAAATTTTTCCAAAGCTTAAGTCAGAAACCATTGATTTTCCAAAACTTTCCAAGCCTGGAATTCTTTTTTCGATTTTCCAGGACTTTCCAGGGTTTTCATGACCCGTACGAACCCTGCTCTCAACAGACGGCGCCACTTATCAAATCTTCACAAGAATATAGTATTCCGTGCGAAAAGTATAACACCCCTGCTTCGAAAGACAAGGGTCCTCTATTTCTATGCACCTAATTCTTGTGCCATTTAACATGAGTTCCTGACCCCTCTATGTATTTCTATGCTTGAAGATGTTCTCAAAAGGTCAAAGAAACAGACAAGACAATTGCAATGATAAATGGCAGCTTTATTGGTCTACATGTATTTGCGCAGGATCTGAGATAGAGGAATATCCGAATCTGATGTCTCCCCTGCGATTATAAAATATTCATCTGACACAAAGCGAATTCAAGCGAGATGATCAAACAGATTAGATGACATGATCTTCTGGAAATGTTTCTTTTTTAACCCTTCGCAGAAAACGTTCAGGTGACGCACGTTGTGGACGTTGGATAACAACTGGACGATTTCCGTTGGGGATGTATCATTAGAGTATATCACCTTCAAACTGTCCAGTTTGGTAAACAAAGGTGCTGGGGAAAGGACTCCGTCTAAACTACCAACAAACTCAAAGCTCGCTTTTTTGAGGTTCGGACAGAACAGGTCGATGCTGGTGCAGTTGACGTTTTGTTGCTGACACCAGGGGCTTCCTCACTGGCATGCGACTTCCCATCCCTATGCGCTTCAACTCTCGGCGCATTGTTCTGGAGAAGATGGGTTGCGATGATCCTTCATTGAAGTGTGCCGTCAGTTGCTCCACAGTAGACTTTCGGTTTTGCCGCACAATCCGTCTCAGACGAAATCGGTCCCTGTCTGTGTTGATTGTTTTTGATCCACAATTCTGCCGTTTCGACAACTCTTGTGGATTCCGTTTCCACGCATTGAACACCTTGGTGACATGACCTTTTGAGATACCGGTCAGTTGTACTGTCCTGGAAATATTAGCTCCAGCTAGACGGGCTCCCACAATAACTCCTTTTTGGAACTCAGACAGGTCTGTTGTTTTCCCCATTTTGCTCAACTTGAGCAGCTGCAGCTTGTTCCTACCCTGTACCTGCAGCTTGGAATGACCATGTACCTCACATGATTGCATTCATTTGCATATCACAATCGTTTCTGACTTGTGACCCCGCTTTACATATCAGTACAGTAATTCATCACGGGTTTCTAATTCATTGGCCAGTGTGTGTATAAGTCTATTATGGTATTTCATAGGGAATAGCTACCAATCTTTTGAAAAGAAATGCAGTATCTTCTGGGTTTATGCTTAAAAAATAACGTATTGGCAAAAAAATTATATTCTCATCCATGACGGAAAAATAATGTATAATAATGCAGTATCTTATATATGAAGAAAGCATATATGTAGTATACAATATTTCTTTTACTATACGGTATATCGTAATGGCTTTCTTTTTCTTACAAAATATAAGCATAATACAGGGTGATTCAGAAAGGTAGGTCAAGAATGAAATACCATGTACAGTTTGTAGCGGGGAACAAAATTTTTCTTATAAACATGAATCCGGAAATGCATCTTTACAGAGATAATGCAACTTATACGAGGTAGGAATGATATTGCAGTAGGTGTTCAAAATGCCGACCATGAGCCTCGATGCAGGTGTTTAATCTGCGGACCAGATTCTCGCGAATTCTGGTGAAGATATCCGGAGAATCACTGACTTCTCCACACGCTGTAACAATTTTAGCTACAAGGTCATCGGGATTGTCGACTGATGTGGCATATACCAACTGCTTGATGTGGCCCCATAAAAAGAAGTCCAGAGGTGTCAAGCCAGGAGACCGGGGTGACCATGGCAGAGGGCCTCCTCTCCCAATCCATCGCTGAGGGTATGTTCTTTCCGCTTCAGTAACATTACCCTGTGCCTCGCCGTAGACGAGATGCATGGTCGCCAGCTCCGCATTAGTCAAGCGATCCACTGTACGACGATGGAGTTACATGTTTCGTGTCCTCTCTTTTAAAGGAGAGAACACGATCAATTTACATGTTTAGATCCTAATTTACGTGGACCCTACCATTGCCGTCCGGGTAACGCACATCCATTCCTACCTCGTACAAGTTGCATTATCTCTGTAAGGATGCATTTCCGGACCCATGTTTATAGGAAAAATATTGTTCCCCGCTACAAACTGTACATGGTATTTCATACTTCACCTACTTTTCTGAATCACCCTGTATATGGCGGCAAGAACAATTTCGGTATCAAAATATTACAGAATTTAAAAAGTAATAAGAAAAAACATCAATGTTCGAAATACTGAAAAAATAAATAAATAAACTAAATATTTATTGATGACAATAAGAAAGAAGCTTCCACAGCTTGGATTCGAACCGGGAAACGTCAACTCTTCGAAGGTTCCCGATTCGAATTCAGCCTATGGAGTTTTCGTTCCTATTTTCATCAATAATTTAAACATCTGATGTTTTACGTAGGATAATCCCTCATCGAACATTTTTGTGATATTCTTAAATATCTATTGCTTTGTTTTTAATAAATGCGTTACTGCAAGCTCAATCTTACTGAAATAAAAAGAAACGGTTAATCTTTTCAGTTAAAAGTCCTGTAATTCGCCCACACCAGTCCTAAACCTCATCCTTATTTCCACTCTTGACGACCAAGTCCATTTTAATCTTCTACGATGTTCATTCAAACTACTGGACTTTATAACCGATCAACTTTGCTTAGCTCAACTCCTGCCAAGCAAATGAAAACGCTTTTGGAATGAACTGTTCGTACTGCCTATTTTTGTCTCAAAAAAGGGATCGTTTAGTGAAAATACACGTGACATTCAACCAAAGCGCTTACTAAATATTAGTAAGCGCAACAGCTTCTATGGGAGGAAAAAACGCCTCGTTCTTCAGCGACCTCTTATAAAACATTTTGATTCATAACTCCAAGCGGCAGTTTGTCCCCATGATTCCAAGCGGTTTGTTCCAAGGAAAAACATGGTGGATTCAATCAAGCGTTAACTCTTATCGAGAGAAGTAACAATCATTCTTTTCATGGAAAGGAAAAGAAAATCAAAATTTAAAGGTGTGAAGATAATTCATCCAACAAAAAGTACGGATTTCCAAAAGATAAAGAAATGTATGTTTGAAATTTTGTTTTCTTAGACACTTAAATCATGTCTGTGTTAGTCGTAAAGTTTTAATTAACGCATAATGTTGATTAACCCAAGATTACTACCCTCGTCACATCGACTACGCTGTTTTCTAAATTTCCTCCTAACTCGCGCGCATACAAACTCTTAATGCATCGCAGGAGATTTTCGCCATTATTACACAATGAACATCCGCAGATGAACTCAGTGCTTGCCTCAGAGTATCCACCATTTGGAAATTTGTCCACACAAAAAAATTAATTACTAATATGAGGATGCGTATTCTTGATGACCACAATCATAAAATTTATAAACAATTGCACAGTTTTGGAGATGAAAAATTACCCATAATTGCGTCAGGTTTAATTTCTCTCTCACCTGATTTCTGTATACTGTTGTCGTCAGTGCGAGAAATAATTATACATAATGTGTTCCCGAACATAGCCACAAAAATTGAGGAGCGACAGTGGCTTTGAGAACGTACGATTCTTGCACCAAAGAATGAGAATGTAAATAAAAAACGACATCATTTTGCATCATCTTGCATTACATATAAATCTATTGACACTATAATGGACCAGGAGCAAGCTGAAAACTAACCCACAGAATTTTTAAATTCATTGGAACCCACCTGGAAAGCCACCAGATTAAATTCAATGTGAAAGTAGGGCCAGTAATAATATTGAGAAGTTTGGATACCCCCAAATTATACAATGGTACTAGACTGTCACTAATTTTATGCCCACTATCATCCAGACAACAATTATGTAGATTACAATTTCCAGTGCGATTTGTTTTCGCAGTGACGATTAACAAGGGCTATCTCTTTATGATCCTAATGCCTGACAAAAAATAGTGTACCCAAAGGCATTCGAGTAACACATGCTAAGTCAAAATAATGGACTTTTATGCATAACTAACATTTATAAATTTTTTGTAAATAACTGCCAGTTACAATATATGAACAATTTTGGATTAAATATATTCTGTTATTATATAATCTTTTAATTTTCTTGAAACAATTTTGCTGATTTTTGTGAAATTTTATATGTAATCGTATTATTGCTGCTATATAATAGCACGGTGTGTTTTTTCTTTCAATCATAGCGGGCGAAGTCGCGGGTAATCAGCTAGTAAGCCCTAAATTTAGTCGACTAATGATGATGTAACAATGTATGAAATTTCCGTTATCAAGCCTTCTCTCTAGGAGGTGTTGGAAGAGCACTGTATAAAGAAAGTATGGACAATCATTGTTGCAGGCAGCCATTTTGACTCCTGTTTCATTCCTGTTTTTTATAACGATTGTTTCTCGTTTTGCAATAAATTCAAACTTGCAGATCGAATACTTCCTTTTTGACAAACGTTAGAGAGAAATGTGCTTCTGAAGTTTGAATTTGCTGCAAAACACGACCAATCATGATATGAAATAGGAGTCAAAATGGCTGTCTACAACAATGAATTGTCCATACTTTCTTTATACAGTGCTTTACATAATTCAACAATACACAATTTCGTGTGTTTAAATTTGAAACGTTAAATTTCCTCAAAAAAAAATTCTATTTTTGAAATTTTTCTTCATAAATCTAAGCAAAATTTAAATAAATATCTATATTCCTTGAAATAAAACAATTGAACAAGTTCTTCAAAACAGTAACCCAACGTAACTCAAGAATTATTCGTTCTTATTCTAAAACAGAATTCTTGATGTCAGTTGCGCACAGTGTGTTCCAAAATGATCTTTACAATTTTGATCATACTAAAGGCTACTAAAACTTTAGGTGTGTCTGAACATTATGCCGCAAACCGCACCTTTCTACCTATCCCCATTTCTGAAATATACGTGATCAAAGTTGTAAAGATCATTTTGAAACACTCTGTATTTTGACACTGACATTTTAAAGGCCTTTTGCAATTCTAGGCAGTTTCAAGAAGCAATTAAACAGAAAAAGTCCTATTTATTATTATTACAAATGTAGCCTTTAGAACCGCAATGGAGTATCTTCTCATTTAATAACAAAAAAATTAATTGTAAATATTTCATTTAACACTCAGACCCATTCTAGAAATTACTTTAAATTAGACTTATAAAGAGAACAGATATTTATTGCTTAGAAAACAGTTAAGGACGTGGGGTGGGGGGGTTTATCCGTGAAATGTACGTAATTTCATACTCATGACGTTTTCTTTCCAAATCAAAGAAAAATTACATCAACATAATATTTACCTGAGAACTTAAGATGGTGCAAGCTTTTTCGTCTTTCTTGTCTATGTAATGAAAGACATTCTTTCATTTTATTTATATTTTATTAAAAAAAATAAATTGCATTGAATTCTACTTAAATTTTTACATGAATTTAAAAATTGGAGAAATCGAATTTTATTTTTTGGAAATTTTAAAAACAGCGAAACAATAACAATCATTTGGAATTTAAACAGAGGAAATCATGTATTGCTAAATTGTTATTCTTCAACGACGACATTGGTTAGAAGGCTGTCACGGAAATCGAAACCAGGTTCGATTCCCGGCGCCACTAACTGCTTCTACCGCTCTCGGATATTCGCCCATTCAAAGGCGGGGGGAGGAGCGGGGCAGACAGTGTCGTCATACCAGCCAACACGCCAGAGCGAATAAAGATACAAGGAGGTTTCGAGACAGAGGCTCGAAGTTTTCTTGGCGGGAGAAAACGAGTGAAGAGGGCAGAGTGTCCCGGACGAGGAAACGGACAGCAGGTCGAAGGCAGCGGATCGCCGCAACCGTAATCCCTCAGCTATTTGGACTTGGTTTCTGCGCGCCTCTCCATTGGCATGCCAGAAACAGGTAAGTGATTATCACTTAGTGACAAAGAGGACAGCGGGGCGGATGATACATAGAAGGCAAAATAGATTCTAAAGAGACTGTCTTAAATAGAGTAATAAAATTTGTTACAAATAAAAAAAGATTCAATTATCACATAATGTTTTTTAACAGTGCATAAAATCAAATTACGAATATTTATTCTACAGTTTCTACGTTATCATATCCAAGTAACGACATAATTAATAGTTTTTCTAGCCTCTTAGGATTTAAGGAGGTTCGTTTATTAGTCACTATGCCGCCAGTCTTTTAATCAGTATGTCGTAATTACAGGGGCGTAA
>JAHWFO010070583.1:918763-936768 GCA_023313115.1 Rhysida immarginata | reverse complement strand
TTTTTTTTTTTGGTATATTAGTAAAGTTCAATTTGTTATACGGACAACATCCAAACGATGTTCAACCTCTGCCCACGTTCTTGCCAGCAGCGCCTCATCTACAAAATTAACTGCGGAAAAAATGCGGGACTACTTCAAATCCGCCACACTTTTGACAGTTGCGCTGTAGAGTTTGTCCTTAAAAAAGTCCAACAAACTTTTGATTGTTGATTGAGGAGGGTCACGAGGAACTAGGAGATCCAGTTTTCGGAAAAGATGGTCTTTTGGATGTCGTCGAAATTAATGTCTAGGTTGTGACAAGGCCTGCGATGCCTGAGAAAACTTCTAAACGTGGGTAGATGCTCTAAAATATCTGCAACCGGAAGATTGCGATGGACCTTAATCTACGGAAACAACTTCTTCCGCGACTCCTTGACATAGCTACCAATTGGAGGTATATGGAAATCTTCAGCAATAGAATTATTTGTTGCAACTCTCCTGTCAAGTTGGGCGATAGTCCTCATGGTAACATTTTGGAAAGTTTGGAGGTCCTTCCATCCGAACTTGCATATTGTCCAGGCAGGCATGCCATAAAGAAGAATGGTTCGAATGACCATCTTAAAAACAAACGTTTACTATCCCCTCCAAATGCACTGTTTCGCTCCAGAAGAGCACCTAGGCTGAACGTTGCCTTCTTAGCTTCATTGATCGCATAGGAAACGTGGTCACCCCAATTTAGCCTGGCATCGACAACCACTCCGACGTATGTAATTTTTTACCCATTCGAGCTCTTTACCAGAAAAGAATGGATGTGCGTTACCCAGACGGCAATGGTAGGGAAATTGTTCATGTTCTCTCCTTTAAAAGAGAGGAAAAGAAACATGTAACTCCATTGTCGTACAATGGATCGCTTGCCTATTTGCGGAGCTGGCGGACATGCATCTCGTCTACGGCGAGTAATGCTAGTGAAACGGAAAGGATTTACTAACAGCGTGTGGAGAAGTCAGTGATTATCCGGACATCTTCACCAGAATCTCGTTCGCGTGAATCTCGTCCGCAGACTAAACATCTGCATCAAGGCTCAGGATCGGCATTTTGAACACCTACTGTAATGTCATTCCTATCTCGTACAAGTTGAATTATCTCTGTAAGGATGCATTTCCAGACCCCGCTATAAACTGTACATGCTATTTCATTCTTGACCTACCTTTCTGAATCACCCTGTATATCAGTTTTAGTTTGTAATAGCTAACATTTTAAACAACACGTTATAAATATAAAACATTTCAGGTTTTAAATTTATAGCTTGATTTGAGATTAAGGCCGCAAGGCCCCTGCCAAAAGGCTTATAGAATTTTTAATATAGAGTAGCTAAATTTTTAAATACCACACTGTGATTAAACAAAATTTCAGGACCGTAAACCTTTCCGTTCAAATTTTATAGCTTCAATTGTTTTTGAGGCCACCAGGGGCCCCGAGGCTTAAACCAGTCTCCTTGTATATTGTCTAAAATTTTTAATTTTAAGTCACGCACTGTAAAAATATAAAACTTCAGGTTCTTAGGCCTTTTTATTATTCAAATGTTAGACTTTATTTTTAATTTAGGCTTCAGGGCCCCTGTGGAGACCTAGGAGCCTTATACCAGTTTTTCGTGTATATTGGCTAAATTTTTTAGTAAACTACTATAAGTATACACATTTTCAGATTTCTAAGCCTTTTCGTTCAAACATTATAGTTTGTGTTTGTGTTTAGGTCCCCTACCAGGGCCCCAGAGGACTATATAAGTTTTAGTGTATAAGAGCTAAAATTTTGAGTAACACACCATAAATATGCAAGAATTCAGATTTCAGGACTTCTGTTTCAAAAGTTATAGCTTGATATGATTTGGTCTACCCAAGAGGGTTCGCTATATTTTTCGCACCGTCCTCTGTATAGGGCCTACGTGTGTAGAAAATTTCAAGCCTCTAGGTCAATCCTTACAAAAGTTATGGCGTGTGACATACATGTTACACACATTTGTACCGTCGTTAATAGGGTTTTAGATGATGCTAAATGTACAACAATTGAAAAGCGCTCAATTTTCAATTGGCATTTTCGTTTTCTATACGCTTCAAGAAACCCGCTTGGTGTGCTACAGTAGCGGCCATCAAGCGGCAAATATTACAAACACTGACGTGGCAAAACCTCCGGTTTTAAACAACTGAAAATGTAGCAATTTTAAGAAAGTAAAAAAAATGGGAGACATTTTTTCGTCCAAAAACAGTGAGGAGAGGGAAAAATTTTAAAAAGTCAGGTCATGTACATGATGACACAATTTTTCCCTGATGGGGTAATTACAGGAAATTTTTGCCACAGATGAAGGTAAATCAGGGGAGCTATTTATAAAAAATTTTTAAATAAATCCGAACCAATATTTACTAAGTGAAAAATATGAGTATACAAATTTTTATTTATTGGTATTGAATTTTTACGAGTATGGTCAGAGGCCGACGAGTTGGGTCCCTGGATGGACCTGGATTCACGACTGCTGTATGATGGTCGCAGCAGCCGGGGGGGGGGGGGTTAAGATTGTAGCCGTGCCTGATGTAGCTTAACTTCACAGAAGTTGTGTTCAGTGAAAGCCCACCAGGCCACGGCCTCCCCCAAATTAATAATTAACTTGATTACATTTCAAATTGATAAACACACATATAAATTTTGTAAATCATGTAAAATTGTGGCGTGCAGCTCACTTAAAATTTATTCAAATTCAATTTGAGTATAGTTTTGTAATCTTCCTTTAAATTGATATCGTTTTGCTCTTTCTTTCGTTGATAAATCGTGGCGATTTATCCCGTTTTCTCAATATTTTCTTGACTTGAGGGGAGTTCTTGTTTTAGCGCGGTCGGTTTTTTGCCTGCGATTTTTAAGAGCTCCAAAATCTGAGACACTTAGCTCAGAAGGAAAGTAAAACATATTGTTGAAGCACGTGAGTAGCATCGGAGGGGAAGCTAGAGGAGGATGAATGCAGACATCTGAGTACTCTATTGGCTATTTCTCTATCCTTTTTATTTTCCCTGTCTTAGCTCGTAAGATAACGGGAGAGGTGGAGAGAATGGATGCTGATCGCAGAGGGGAGGGTCAAGAGAGAGCGAGCTCTCCACAGAGGAGAAGTGGCAGATGAAAAGGTGTACTTGATAATTCCATGGATTCTTAATTCATTAATGAAAAACACCTGTGAATAGTAGATAGAATATTATATGGACATCCCACCACACAAGAGTAATTCCGTCCACATCGTTTCCCTGCCATTTTGTATCTATTTTGTACAGGCCTGCCCAATTCGCGCGGAGGAGACTGGCATCAGTACACCTCCAGTTGTTTTTCATTCCATCACAGAGTGCGCCACCAGTATAAAGAACTACACTGTCTTGAAGCGTATAGCACAATAATTCTGCATGTCTTCAATGATGGCTGATGAGAAATGCATTTTAGCTTAGATATCCCAAACTTTGGAAACGGACCCTCGTTGATGAATTTCATTGTTTCATATTATAGTTGAAGATCATTTTGGCGGCACCTTCCTTTACTCTCGTAGATATTGTTTCCTCAAATAGATCGACTTCTTCCAAATCTGAGGACGGTTGTTTTGTTCTAAAGCTTTAAGAAAATATTCGAAGGCGAAAGTTTGAGAAGAAGGCCTCAAGCATAGGTACGGAGACAATGATCTACTTTTATTATAAGAAGACTATAAATTCTAGTGACTCACGTCTCGTCTACTTGTTATTCTGCACACAATATGGCGGACGAGAAACTTGTTTTGTGCTTAAATTCCCCGATGACGTTGAAGAATCTGTGCATGGAACGTATCGCTCGCATGGCGCTGCTATTCAAAGCCAACACGGAGGATGAGGAGGAGTTACGTTTACCGACCACTTTCGAAGAAAACCACTTCGTTTGCATCCCCAGCTCCATTATCGAGCAGATCCTATCTCGCGTGGCCTCCAATGCTCTTTCGTACATCCGCAATATTAACACCTTCAGCTGGATAAACGTTTTCAGGGTGTTGTTGGTCAAGCCTATAGAGCGCTTCGAATTCGTCTTCCATGAATTCATCCTGCGTGATCTGCATGAAGCGTTAGGAGAAACTATGAAGCTCACCAAGTCCTAGCTCATCCTGGGGATATGGCTAACGCGATAGCTAACGCGAGAGTCATCCTGGGGATATGGTACACCAATGCCCTGGACACTTATAAAGGCGATGCCATCTCTGACGCACTTAGAGATGAAATACTCTAGATGCGATGAGGCTACATTGCAAACAATCGGGGAGCGTTGTCCTCATTTGAGGTTTCTGTCGCTGAGTGCCGATCAGTTCTCCAGTGCAGGGCTCAAGAGTCTTTGTGTGAATGCCGACGGCACCGTTAAAAGATGCCAGAAGTTGCGCACCCTGATATTACAGGAAGATATAGACGACGACGATATCTTAGTTGAAGTGGGATATATCATAAGGAATGACATCACCGATGGTATTTTGGCCCTGTTGCTCGGCCTGCCCGAATTGGCTGTGTTGATGTGCGATGACTTGACTATGGCTAGAGCGTTTGGACGACTTCTACGCAACAATAAACAAAGGCAACCGATTCAGTTGAACATTAGAGCAATTGAAGACACTGATTACTTTTTGGAAACTTGCCGTCTTGTCGCTCTGGCTCAGATGTGTCCACATTTGGTAGTATTAACGCTATGTCTAGAACATTCCGAATCAGCCATCATGACCCTTCAAAGCTGTCCGGTCATGGCTAACCTAAGGAAAGTGATTTTTGATATTGGCGGATGGGATAAATCTGCCTTCGACAATGGGGTCGTTCCTTTTCTAAAGAGAAACGGAAAATTTCTACGATTGTTGCACATTTAGCTTCTGCTCTATACGTCAACTGCACCATCTTCGACTACTTGTGTCCGAACCTCAAAAAACTCGCGTTTGATTATGTCCACAGTTTCGACGGAGTCCTTTCCCAGACGGGTTTGTTTACCAAACTGGATATTTTGCGGTTGTTTAACCTTATATCTGATCCGATGTCATTCAGTTGATATCCAACATCCACAACGTACGCCACCTGGACGTTCTGTGTCGCTAGTTGAAGAAGGAATATTTCCAGGCCATTATTTAATCTAAAGCCTTTGATCACCTCGTTACCATTTACATAGACTCAGATTATTTGTGTATCGAAGGGGAGGCGTCAGGTTCGGCGGCTTCTCTCGCTGATATCCTGCGCACCAAACTGTAAGTTCAATAAAGCTGTCATTTATCATTTTACTTGTTTCGTCTGTTTCTTTGTTTATTTCAGAATAACAACTTGGTCCCACTGGCCAAAAGAGGAGTCTTCAGATGCGTGCACGTATTCTAACAATCACCAAATAGTACCTCGGAATATAATCTTGTCAGAGACTAACTAATAGGGGAGTTGCTATTAACTTTTCAGATATTAATCATTTTCGATTAATTAAATGTAAGAGACTGTATCAAACCATGAAGTGTTGGCATTTAGAATAAACCTTGAGGGCGAATCCCATGTTAGGCCTCTTTTTGCATTTGAAATAGAAAGACAAAGAGAAGGAGACCTTTGCATTGAAATTATTTCGTTGAATCAAATGAAACAACAACATATTCATTCTCGAAACTTCTGGAGAACATTACGTCATAACTTCAATGCAAACTGCAATGTGCGGCCAGTCATTTACACGACAACATGGGTCGAGGTCAGTGTTGCCAAGTTAGGGATTTTATCCCTAGATCTAGGTAAATCTGTGCCACTTTAGGGAATTTTTTTTTGTGTCTAGGGATCTAGGGAAAAAATTTTTGAATAAACATCTTTACATAAATGTTCCACTGTGGGGTACAAGTTCACCATTCATTGTAACGGTTTGATTGACACCGTTAATTTCCAGATCGTAGGACTCATTTTATTAGGTTACAGCTCTCTGACTCGATTATAAGAATACAGTACTTCATAGATAACTTGTACCATCCATCTTCCTAAATTTGTGTAACCTTATATATATTGTGTATACGCGTGTGTAAATTTATGTACAGTTTAGTGTAAGCTTATGTAAATAAGCTGTACAGATGTGTACATAAGCATAAACATGTGTAAATTTGTGTACGTGTGTTTAAATGTGTGTAAAGTTGTGTAAATATTCTATACAAATGTGTACAAAAGTGTAAACTTGTGTAAATATGTGTATAAATGTGTAAGTAGCTGTGAAAATTTATAAATATGTATTGTAACGTGGAAGAAAGGAAAAATTGGTCTTTCCGACACGTACAGCCAAATTACCACCGCTTGTACAAACAGTTTTAAGTGGAGGACGGCTTTCTTAAAATACTCATTAGAAATGATAAAAGGGGGAAGGCAGAAATTAAACCAGAAGAATCCCCACCGATTTAAGTTAACTAGTTAAGGATATTAAAACAAAAAAACTGTAAATTAAAGTATTAACTCGTTATCTTTAATTACTATGAAACCTTTCTTGCAAAAAAATATCCCTTTTAAACCTTGTGACTATCCAAAAAAGAAAATCCGAATACAAAACTATCCAATTGAATAAATTTCTTTATTGCGGGGATTTTTGTTTGATATCTTTTCGGTTTACTTCATTCTTTTTTAATGTCTCATAAGAGAAACATAGAACAGTGATCAGAAATTTTAATGACGGCATATGACGTTGGTCAAGGTAGAAAACAACAGGATCGGATCCACAGTGAGTAGACAAGCCGAACGTGCGTCGCTGGTAGATGACGAAGTCAGGACAAGAAGTGCAGGCCCAAGCGATCACAAACTTCTATAAATAAAAAAGAAACAGCAATAACATTCCATTGGAACTAAAAAAAAGTTTAAAAGGAAACAAAGAAATCGTAGAAGACTTGAGTTTTTAAAGTAAAGCCTTTTGCAGAAACGGGATCGTCCAAAAAATTTATGTTGGCAGGCGTGGTAGAAAGTTCATAAAATGGAATGAGAAGTCAAATCCAACGGTCAATCATTTTTCAGGCTTCGAAAGAGAATTTAAAAGACAAAAAAAAACGCATTTACTCGGTCGCAATACAGTGTTGAGTGAAAACAAAAAAATGAAAGGAATAATATACATATCAGCTTAAAAATAAAAAAAAAAGTAACAGAAATTAAATCAAATTAGCTTAAAAGGAAAATTCAGTAGAATGGAAGAAAAATAAGCGCAACTCACCTAAACAGCAACTATTCACAAACGATTAGAACTAAACAACACAACCAAGCGGTTAGGCTCTAACAAAATTATAAAGACAAATACCAGGACAGAAACCGGACATCCAAAAGATAACAACAATTGATTATAAACAAAACATTCGTCTCACGATATATAAAAACCGAAAAACCGGAGAGAGACTACTCCATGATGACAAACTAAGTCTAAACACATCTTGCAGGAAGTTGAAAAAACAGTCGAACAGGATGGCGCCATTTTTCTTTCTTTTTCATTTTGAAATGGAAAAGTTTCTTCAATGGTGGCAAGACGAATCTCAAAACAATGAAGACAGCAGGCAGTCAAAATCACCGCTAAGTCGAATAAAAGAGTACGAAGAAGCTGGGAGCAATTACACTAACAGCACAGGGTTCACCGGAACTCCACAGTCGAACGCTCGAGAAGGAAAACACACGATCCATGCTCGTCGTCGCTGGCAGTTGCACGGTTACAATACCTGAAACGGAGCTCATCTCAATCCGAGACTCCAAAATTCAAGACGGGTGATGACTGAGGCCAAACAGGCGTCCTGTGAAATCAAACGAGGCGTCCCACATCATTGAACAGTAATGGCAAATATATAAAAGTTCTTACATCAGGAAAGTTGTTCAACCCATTATCAACCCTGACTACGACTCAAATCCGAGAAGTAGCCAGGTTGAAAGCCGCCAAAAAGACTAAATCCACAGTTAGAAAAAGAAAAAAAAAAAACTAAAACACGCGCGCACCCGAGGCAACACGGGAAACAAACGAAACACGTAACAATAAGACAACACGGACAGATAAATAGAATAAAAAAAACGAGGAAAAAATCTATCTTAACGATAAGCTACTTATACTGGTAGTCAAAAATAAGAAAAAAAAATTATCAAAAAATATTTAAGAAAGCAATAACAAAAGCTGCAGAAATAGAATTAATTTTTTACCTTTAGTAAATCAAGATTTTTTTTTTTGAACGTTATAGTATATACGCGTATAGTAAACATTCCGTTAATGAGTCTTAAATCCTGTACAGTCGAGTCAATTGACCCGAGAATGGCGACTCGGAAATTCGGGTCAAACAACTCTTACTGACATATGTGTCCAATGACTCTCTTAAATGGGTCGTATTGGAAGAATCATAAGATTCTCAATAGCGGGTCATATTGCTGTGAGTGCAGAGAACCTGTCTCTGCTACAGGAGCTTAGAATCCTCTCTCCATCTATTGCCACCTCACAACATAAAGAATCTATTTACGAGTTTGCAAAGTGTTTTGGAAAATTTTAACGGGCAGAAGTAGAGGTGGGCGATTCCGTGAAAAATGGAATCGATTCCGGAATCGACTCTGAGCGGGTCAGAATCAGGGAAAATGGCATCAATGCTCTCTAGAGGGAGCACTGACACTAAACCATCTTAGTAAAACATGGTTAAAAGAATAGCAAAATAAACACACAGAAGCCATTTATGAATTTTTATTTAATAACAAACATGTTTGAACATTAATTTCACTTAAATGAGATCTTTTTCGGGAAATCAATTCACCAGCTTTTGAAAAAATTCTCTCACATGGAACAGATGTGGCTGGGACAAACAGATATTTTTTAACTAATCTTGTTAAATTTGGAAGTTCCTGCTCATGTTTAGACCAGTATTCTGGAATTGAGGCTGTTCTCTCCAGAAATGGTTGGGAAACATCCGTCTGCATCTCTGTAGACTCCAGCCGGTTACTAGACCTTAAAACATTAGCTTGTTCGCTCACCTGGGAAAAAATCATTGGTGTTTATTTAATCATATTTAATGAATTTTATTTAATGACAATGGCTTGTAGATTGTTGTTCTCTCTGCATCATTGTTTTTAATGTCTTTCTAGATGGAAATTCATATCTTGGATCCAAAGCTCTTACAAAATTTTTAAACCCCTCATCTTCAACAATAGAAAACGGTTGCATGTCTTTTGCAACCATTTTTACTAAACATTTGTCTATTTTTTTTACCATACCATCTCCTGAAGATCAATGGATATATAAATTATATCCAGTGACTGTGCCTGACAATCGACAATCGAACAGTGAAGTGCTTCCAGTAGTCCGGGAAAGAGACGTTGCTAATATCTTCAAAATTGACGTCAAGAACGTGCCTCGGTTTACGATACTTCGAAAGCCAGTTCATATTCAATGAGTTCTTCAGTGTCCCATTCACAAGTTTATTGTCGTGAGTCTTCATCTTCTGTATCATAATCAAAAGGAGATCCTGTATAAACTTTCCGATATGGGCCGTGTTTAAATCCAAGTGGATGGATTGGTTTTTCACCGTCCTTCTGTCCAGCTGGGCAATGGTCCTCAGGGTAACATTCTGGAATGACTGTAGTTCACTCCGTCTGGTTCACAGATAGTCGCCCACGCAGGCATGCCATAGAAGAGAATGATCAGGATAATCGACTTGTACAGAAGTAGCTTATGCCTGCTTCATAATCCGTTGCACAACTGATTTTGATACTGGAACATCTTCAGAATTGGCCGTCGCAAGCAAAGATGTTGTGGGGTCTTTCAGTTTATTAATAATCGCTCTATTTTGTCGATTAATCGTTGTCTGAGGTCTTCTAGGTCTAATTGAAAGGTTACTGACAAAATGATCTTGATCGGTGATTGGTTCCTAACATTGGGTTTTCCATTAGGTCCGCGTTTTTGGATAGAGTTTGGAGAGATGTTGAATTGGTGTTCTTTGGCAGTAGAAAGCTTAAGTATGGAAATGAAGTGGCATACCGAGGCATATTCTTGATGTCAACTTAAAAGACATTGGCAGCGTTTCCTTCCCGGATTATTGGAAGATGTAATGCCACCCTCCTACTCTTCTGACAATCGTCAATCTTATTATTTTTGTTTTTTCATAATTTGGAAGACCTCTCTGGGTTAGTCAGGCTTCTTGCCTATTTCAGTGTATTTCATGTGGAATTTATTCCGGAAGGGTGAAAAACGTGTGAGCACTGCTTACGTTCCACCTGAACAAATGTACACTTCACTGGTCGATTGTCGAGTGAGCGTTTGTTTTCAAAAGCTGGAGAAGTAATAACTAATAAACGGTCCTCCCTTAAGCCAAAGCTTAAGAGAAATTGTTGGAAATGCATTCTTTAACAAGAGAAGAGTTGAAAGAATTGTTTTTTGTCTTGAATATTAGTATCCTGAAAAAATAAAAAAAAAAAATTTGTAGTAAATATTCTTGTAGTGGTGTTTCATTATTCTACACAATTTAACCGGTTTTAAGAGTTCTTTTTACATGTTATAAAATTCGAAAATAATCGATTATAAATCGATGAATTTTAAAAGAAAATCATCATTTATGCATCGCACGGCACTACTAGGCAGTTATTGCAATTATTCTCCAAAATTTTATTCGCCGGAAGAATTAGTAAAAAAAAATCCACTGTTAATAATAAATAGCCTAACTCTACCCCAATGAAACTTTTCTCGCCCAAAGAAGATAAAAATAGCCCGATTGGGCAGTTTCTAGCAATCCAATCTGGCAACCCGAATTTAAACATGGTATCGCACGCATGTTGTATCATTGGCTTATTGATGAATTTATTCTGGTTGGATGAGCTTTGTGAAAGCGCTGCTTTCGTCCCATCCTAACAAATGTACACTTCACTGTTCGATTGTCGATGTTGTATCATTGGCTGTAACAGTCGCATTTTTTTTTGTGATTGGCTGTCATACAAGCAAAGTTTTTGCATAAATTTGACAATTGAAAATATTCCACTTATATCATCCCGACTTGGGAACCAGGGCAGAACTTCCCGGAACTTTTATCTTCAACCAAGTGGTAAGTTTCTTATACATTTTCCCGACCTATTAACTCATTTTTATGCACTGTTAGCCCTAGGGATGTGCGATATTCTTCCATTTTGATGGTGACTCCCTCGGACGGGATATTGGCAACATTGCAATTTACATAAAAAGCTGTTACGTGAATTCAGAAAATAATTTTTTACGATATAATTATATACAAATACAATTATACTAATAAAATACATTATCATCTCCATATTTTAACAAATTTTTAGAGTTATTTTTATCGTTAGAATATTTTTTTAAATCAAGTATATGATGTGTATATAATTTATACGAAGAGAATTTTTTTTGCTAATTTTTAAATATAATATCAAGAACAGATGATAAATCTACCTTCACTGGCGATTTTTTACGAAATATTTCAAGCCAATTGACTTCAAGCATGCCCACCCCTGCATTATATCATTAAATCTTTTTCTGTAAAAAAAAATTAGACGTTTTGTGTGATTTGGTAGAATAAATTTCCAAGCCAGTCGAATAAAATCTCCCATTACTAAAATTTTATTCGATTAGTCTATTCGAATAACGGCAAATGAATATCGCATGTCCCTAGTTAGCCCTTTCTGGAACTCATAGTCTGTGCATATCAATGCATATATTTCAAGTTAATCCGTTTTCAAGTTATCGTGCAAACGGCGGACGGATAAACGTACAGACTTAGGGCGCATTTTTATAAGTAGCTTTTATGCTAAGGCTCCTAATAAGCAATGCACAACAATTGAAAAGCGCAATTGGCATTTTGGTTTTCTCTAACACAATAAGTTATGCATGTCCTCTCTTATGACTGATGAAAAATGCACTGACCGAAAAATTGATTCAAAAAATGATTGAAACGGACTCTCATTGATCAATTTCATTGTTTAACCTTGTAGTTGACGATCTACTTGGCGGCACCTTCCTTTACTCTCGTAGATATTGTTTCCTCAAATAGATCAACTTCTTCCCAATCTGAGGACGATTGTTTAAGAAAAAATTCGAGAAGTAAACCTCAAGCACAGGTACGGAGACAATCTTCTAGTTTTATAATAAGAAGACTACAAGTTCTAGTGACTCATGTCTTGTCTACTTGTTACAGGTGAATTATTCTGCGTACACAATATGGCGGACGAGGAATTTGTTTTGCGCGTGAGTTCCCCGATGACTTTGCAGAATCTGTGCATAGAACGTATCGCTCGCATGGCGCTGCGATTCAAAGCCAATACGGACAAGGCGGAGGTACGTTTACCGACCACTTACGAAGAAAACCACTTCGTTTGCATCCCCAGCTCCATCATCGAGGATATCCTACTTCCAGTGGCCTACAATGCCATCTCGTACGTGCGCAATTGTAACAGCTTCAGCTGGATGAACGTTTTCAGGGTGTTGTTGGTCAAGCCTATAGAGCGCTTCGAATTCGTCTTCTTTGAATCCAGTCTGAGGGATCTGCATGGAGCGTTGGAAAACTCGTTGAGACACACCACGTCCCAGCTCAAAGTACTGAAGCTAACAGCGAAGTCATACAGAGGATATCTTGCACCGATTTCCAGGACACTTATAATGGCGATGTCATCTCTGATGCACTTAGAGATGAATTACTTTAGATGCGATGAAGCTACATTGGAAACAATCGGGGAGTGTTGTCCTCATTTGACGTTTCTGTCGCTGCGTGTTGATCAGTACTCCAGTGCGGGGCTCAAGAGTCTATGTATGAATGCCGATGGCACCGTTAAAAGATGCCAAAATCTGCGCACGCTGAAATTACAGGGAGGAATAAGCATGGACGGTATCAGTGCCCTGTTGCTCGGGCTGCCCAAATTAGCTGTGTTGGAGTGCCCTCTGTGGGCTATGGCCAGTGCGTTTGAACGACTTCTACGCAACAACAGACAAGGGCAACCGATTCAGTTGAAGATTAGGGTAATTGAGTACACTGATTACTTTTTGGAAATGTGCAGTCTTGTCGCTCTGGCTCAGATGTGTCCACATTTGGAGGTGTTAACGCTACGTCTAGAACATTCAGAGTCAGCCATTGAGACCCTTCAAAGATGTCCGGTCATGGCTAACTTAAGGAAAGTGACTTTTGATATTTGGAATTGGGATAAGTCTGCCTTCGACAATGGCGTCGTCCCTTTCTTAAAGAGAAACGGGAAATTCCTAAAAGTGTTGCGTTTAGAGTCTGCTCTATACGTAGACTACACCACTTTCGACCACTTGTGTCCGAACCTCAACAAACTCACGTTTGAGTGTGTCCACAGTTTAGACGGGATCATTTCCCGGACGGGTTTGTTTACCAATTTGGATACTTTGCGGTTGTATGAGCTTGAATCTGAAACCGATGTCATCCAATTGTTATCCTACATCCGCAATGTGCGCCACCTGAAGGTTCACTGTCGCTGGTTGGAGAAAGAACATATCCAGGCCATTATTTCATCTAAAGCCTTTGATCACCTCGTTACCATTGACATAGAGTCTGATTATTTGTGTATCCAAGGGGAGGCATCAGATTCGGGGACTCCTCTCGCTGACATCCTGCGTACGACACTGTAATTTCAATAAATCTGCTCTTCATAAATCATTTCAGTTACTTTGCCTGTTTCTTTGTTTATTTCAAAATAGCAACATGGTCTCACTGGCCAACAAGAGTGGTCCTCAGATGCGAGCATGTTATTCTAACAATCACCAAATGGTATCGAGAACTTGGGTCGAGGCAAAGCAGTGGGTCAAGATATGCGCTATAGAATAATCCAACAGTTAAGACCCAACCAGGAATCTTGGAGAAACTTCCGTCATCTACAATTCATAATACAGGCTGTTCCAAAATGTTTTAGACAATTCAGATCATTTTGTACACTCACTCACCAAAAGTCATGGCAAGCCCCTCCAGTCAGGTTCCCTGCCCATTCTCGGAATGCAGGTGCACAGGACTCTTTGATATCACACAATCATTGTAGGCAAATCATATGCCTGGGTTGGCTTCCACTCGTTGCCGTAGGGCTGCGTCATCCACTTCGTTGGGTCTTCAGCTCCTTGGCACATCTTCCAGGCCCGTGTCTCCAGACGAAAAGCGGAAGAACCACTGTCGCGCTATCCGTTCATTGGTCACACCCTGACCTTCCACCCTGCTGCTGCTCGCGCACTGGTCCCCTTTTCCAATAGTGACGAAGAAGCCCGCGTATCACCAATTTTTCTGCCATATTTTTACCCTAGCTGACGCAGGTGGCACAATGTCTATGGCATTCAAATTCGTACTGACGTTTCTTGCCACTCTTTTCTCTTAATAAACTGAGATATACCCCCCTTGTGGTAAATGGTCTTCGCCCAGAATTCGTCATTTATTAATTATACGGAGAGTTTTGATTTTTTTAAGAAATGTTTTCATATCATAGATTCTACATCACTTAAAGATAAACTCCACACCCAAAACAACTTAAAATGAAAGATGAAAGTCTCAATAACAACGTAGCATGTATAAAAATTTTCAATTCGTACTCAAAATTGATAAAATATATATAATAACTTCATCTTTTCCCTCTCCCTGCGATCGACACTGGCGCCATGGTTCGGCAACTGTTACGTCACAAGTTGCCGAGAAGTGCGAAGGAGTTTCGAATTCGTGACATCACACATTGGACGCTATCGGTTAGTTGTCAGTTGGGCATCGCAATGGACTATTAGTTACTAAGTAGGAAACAAGACCGGTAGTAATGGCTGCGATTTTAATAACAGTGACAGCGATATATAAGGACCGTTGGGAGAATTAAATGCTACTGCAACTTCTGCGATATACAGCCCTATGCAATAAACCGTGAAACGGGATCTTGTGCTTGCCACGTCGGCGTGTGCACATTAGGGCGGCGTGTGCCTTACCACAGCCTACATGATTAGAGATGTAGGCTGTGGCCTTACACAGAAGATAGATAGGCCTACCTTCTCATTCTTTCAGCGTTTAACGAGTGCTGTTGCGGTCATTGTTCTTGAAGAACGCCAGGCCCGTTTAGAGTTGGAAGAGCATCTAGTTTCACCTTATACGTGATCTAGTTTCAGCGAATTTTTTGTTTGAATTGATACTTGATAGAGTTTTTAATCGATTCTGATTGTGGAAATTTATGAAACGTGAAATTTCTACCCGAGTGTCTATTTACACATCCAAACAGAACAAATTGAAGGCATTCCGACATACAACAGGTTAGCAAAAGTCTTGCGACGAATTTCCCGAGGTTCTCGTGGCAAGAAACGACAGCTTGTTCCGCCGTGTTTTGTGGAGAAGGAATGGAAGATCCCACGCAAATTTTCAGTTTTCCGAGGCATTTTTCTTAATAAAATATTAGGAAAAATCGAAAAATTTTGAATGATATATACGCTATTAACCTGGATTAATGTTATGATGCAAAAAAAATAAAGTCGATTTTTTCCGTGGAGTTTCCTTTTCTTTAAGGAAACAGAATATTTCACGCAATTTAGATTTCTAGAAATTGCATTACAGTTTTTGAACAGTTTTTGACCCCCCCCCCTCAACGACCCATCCACTCTAATTGGACTACATTAATTAGAAAAGTCGCTTCCAGTCTTCTCTCCCTTTCACATTTTACAATAATCCCACAAGAATAATTGAAGAAAGCATCATCATTTCAATTCTGACTTATAATTCATTATACAAACAACCCTCCAATTAATTTAATGCTTCTATATATCTATATATTCAAAACCCAACTTTAAGCACATTCTACTACAACTCAAAAGACAGCCTCATCCTTTCACAACGCCTCCCCTCCTGTTGGTTCACAATTGTATAACCGTGACTTTTATCCTTTTTTAGAATTCCTAATTCTATCAATACAGTGAATTCGTATTACAAAAATTCTCACAAATTTGCATTCCCACTGCTAAATTGAGTAATGTGCATAATTATTTCAATGACCAAATCTCACCCAAAGTGATTTTACAATCCAACACGTGAAAACGTTTTCACTTGCTTGGCAGGAGTTGAGCTAAGCGAAGTTGATCGGTTATGAAGTCTAGTAGTTTGAACGAACATCGTAGAAGATTAAAATGGACTTGGCCGTCCAGAGTGGAAATAGGGATGCGGTTTATGACTTGTGTGGGCGAATTACACCACTTTTAACTGAAAAGATTAATTGCTGCTTTTTATTTCACTAAGTACGACTTTGCAGATGAAATATTTAACGCATGTATTAAAAACAAAGCAATAGATATTTAAGAATATCTCAAGAATGTTCAAAGAGGGCTTATCCTACGTAAAACATCAGATGTTTAAATTATTGATGAAAATAGGAACAAAAACTCCACAGGCTGAGTTCGAACCGGGAGCCTTCGAAGAGCTGAAGTTTCTGGGTTCAAATCCAAGCTGTGGAATTTTCTTTCTTATTTTCATCAATAAATATTAATTTTATTTATTTATTTTTTCAGTATTTCGAACATTGATATTTTTACTTGTTACTTTTTAAATTCTGTAATATTTTGATAACGAAATTGTTCATGCCGTATATTTTATAAGAAAAAGAAAACCATTACGATATACCGTATAGTAAACAGCATATTGTATACTGCATAAAAATGACCACTGTGCATCAGTTGCACGATGTGGATAAGCCTGCCAGGATTCAGTTTTGTGTATGGTTACATACCCCCTCACCAACGCAACGTATTACTTGACGTTGCACATAAAGCCAGCCCCGTGTTTGATTACCGAATTACTTAATAAAATGAAATAATAAATTAAGGAAATGGTTATTAATTACTCTACACATTTTTTACTGGAAGGCGATATTAGCAGCCGCCACGTAAGTTGAACGACAGGATGATGTCATTTCTAACGCCAGCCAATAGACGTTAACGGGAAGTAAATCGCTTAGTTATTCCACGAAAGCATCCGCTTTCGTTTTCGAAACATTGTTTGCGTATTTTTATTAGTTTCCATTTTCGTTTTTTTTTTTAAATAGGTAAATGAAATTAATAAATTAAAAAATGACGCAGAATATCAATTCTGCGTCCAATATGTACACTCAGCCCCTTAACCAAGATTGCAGAAAAACTTATATTCTCTAAGTTATCGTCTTTTCTATGGTCCTATATTTTGTAACATTGCATTTCATATTTTCAATAATTTTTTAATATGCCATTTTATGTTGTTTATTATATTTTTTAAACTTCAGTATTAAATTGTTTGTTAATTTTGTATCGATTTTTTTTATTTGCATCATAACATAAATCCAGGTTAATCTTTATATATAAAAATTCAGGCTCAGGGTGCGTCTGTAAATGTTCTAAAAACTTTTGAACCACTTATCCGATTGAGCTCATATTCGCACCATATGTTCGTTAAGTCCAGAGTAAGGTTTACATGTCTCCAAAGTTAGGGGGGAAGGGGTAAAAATCATATATCTTGGTTTATGTTTGTTTGTTTACTTAAGAGATGGCGCCATATGAAATAGACTTGGCTTATGTTTATTTGATTACTCAAGAGATGGCCCAGGGTTTTTTTTTGTTTTTTTTTATATAGACCTTTTCCTTGAAACCGAAACAGGAGTAACTGCGCAGAAGCAAGGCAGCAATAAAACTTCTGTCTTCCTCCGGATGTGTAGTAATGTTTGCACATTTCAAAGCAGGAAACGGAAGTTTTACCCTGTCCTACTTCTGCGCAGTTACTCCAGTTTCGGTTTCAAGGGAAAGGTCTATATAAAAATTCAGATTACGTTTGTAAATGTTCTTAAAACTTTTAAATCACTTATCCTATTCAGCTCATATTTGCACCAGATGTTCGATAGTTTCAAGGTAAGGTTTAGATGTGCCGAGTGTCAGGTTGGCCCAAAGGGGAAAGGGTAAAAATAATCTTTTGCTTGATCTGTCTGTCTGACAAGAGCCTACAATGTATGTAATGTCCTACAATGCAAGGCAAAGTTTCTGCAACAACAGGCCATAAAAACAATTACTTTGGTTATGGT
>JAHWFO010070583.1:883166-898763 GCA_023313115.1 Rhysida immarginata | reverse complement strand
TTCATAAAATATAAGTCAAAGAAACCAAAGAATTTAATTATATATATTGTTATAGTACAATAAATTACAAAATTTTATTATATAAACATTAGTATTATAAAATTAAAGATTATTATACAAATTACTGTAGATATAGTGTAAAACTATATAAAAACATTGGATATTACGCCGTATTACAAGGAGTAAATATAGTAGCTGTATACAATAAGAAACATACAGTAAAAAACACAAATTCTATTGTCTTCTATTCATTGTCATCATCATTATCATTTTGAGGAATGTCTGGAAGATCATTTAAAATTTCAGTACGCTGAATGCACGGTACTAAAAACTGCCGGCTATGAACGACCCAACCATTGCAGTCGCGGGGGGTTATTTACGCTGCTGCAGTTGAAATGGCAGCGAGTAAGGCTGGCCGGTCAGGCGCGTGTTCGCAGCGCACAAGCAATTTTAGTTTGCTGAACGCTTCCTCTACAGGGTTTAGGAACGGGCTATACGGCGGTAGATAAATTACTTGGCAGCGGTGATCATCAATTAGCTGCTTCACTTGGTTAGTTTTATGGAATGGAACATTATCCATAATTACATGTAAAAAATTTAATGTTTTACGTGTATGTAAATTGTGGAAATCTTTTTACAGTATGTATTTTAGCCTATATTCGAGTTACACACGTTCGCTGAGCTCATCTTGCCCGTCGTCTGCTTAATTTCGTCGCCGTTTATGTAATACAAATAATTGCCACTAGAGGGTAAGGGATAGTGAGGCTAACTAAAGCTCCTAATCTAGAACTTTAGGGCTAACTGGGACGCTTTCTTTATTTTATTATGTAAATTATTTTGTTTCTTTGACTTATATTTTATGAATTTTTTTTCTATTTATTTTCTAATTTGAAAACTGCATTTTCTATTTTGAAAACCACATTTTTTCATTTGAAAACTGCATTTTTTCATTTGAAAAGATTATTTTTTCAATTGAAAACTACATTTTATCGATTGCAAAAAGCTGTAAATCTTTTTACATTGTTAACGACATTTTCAGTGTTTGCTTTCCAGCAATTCAACGCTTTCATAAGAATCACGAGGCACCCGCAAACAATTGTTTTGCTAAAGAATTCGTCACGGCAAAACAATTATTAGTTTCATGAAAAAATGTAACACACTTTTGGATCACCCGGTATATGAAGTGCCTTTTCCATTTAAAAAGTAAAAAAAAAAGTACATCCGTCGAGCCGGATTTGAACCAGCGACCTATGGATAACAATCAACTAACTACAGTCCACCGCTCTACCAACTGAGCTATCGACGGAGCACATGAAATACATTTTACGAAAGGGTATTTAACTCATAGTCAATTAACATGGCAACAATTTTAATCGATTGCTTTCTTGTTATTTAAGCGAGCAAAGTCATTAATTCTCCTAAAAATTATTCTATCACAACCGCCATCTTCATCAGCATTAATCTTAAGATCTGAGGAAATTTTGCCACCATGCAGTGCAGTTTTTAAGTTGTCAGTTTAACCTAGGACGATAATAAATCTTTTAAATAAAAAGAAAATGTCATTGACTGTTATTTAAGTTGTCAGTAAATTTGATTTCACACGTGATATTATGCCAACAGGTTTTCATAAAGCTTAGAAGAATAAGTTAACTTTTCCAAAGAACAAAAACAGATCCCTTAACTATATTTTACTAATAATTTTTAACATGAACAAATGCAGAGATCATGATAACCTTATACAGAAAAATCATGATTTACTGTCGCGTTAAAAAACAATACAAAAAAAAAATAATCCCGTCAAGCCGGATTTGAATCGGCGAACTATGGGTAACTAACTACCAACTAAGCTATCGACGGAAGACAAATACACTGTTTTACGAACAGTCATTTACAGCAGCTTATATTTGATATACAGGGTGATTATAATTAAAGTTACGATTTCAAAAATGGATAATCTGAAAACTTCTCGTCAGAATGACCTGATATTTTAGCAGAACAATCGTGAGGCAATGGAATTTTGTTTGGCGAAGGAAAAAAAATAGTTCCAAAATCTGCCGATAGATGGCGCTGGCAGGGTTCACATTGTCTGGAGATATGCAAATTAAGGAGACGCTAGGATCACAAGCCGCCATTTTCCAACAACGTGGCCGCCACGTTCCCCCGACTTAAACCCATGTGATTTCTGGCTTTGGGGTACCTGAAGAATATTGTTTACAGCGGGCGGATTGAGAATTTAGCCGACTTGAAGGCAAGCATCACACACAACATCCATTGCATCAGTACAGATACCCTCCGATCTGTTGTGGAGCATGCCATTTTGCGCTTCCAATTAGTAGCGGAACAAGGCAGAGGGCATATCGAACAACTTCTGCCTTAATCATCAGTAAGATGTTTGTTCCATGAAGCTGTTTTTTTTGGCATTATCATTGTTGTCGCTGTAAACATGTATTCTTGTCTTTTCGCTAATAAATTTTTCGTAAACCCCTGAACTTTTGGCTAACAACATTCCTGTGTTTCACGAATCCATTTTTGGTTTTCCCCCTGACATTACCCTGCCAGCGCCATCTATCGGCAGATTTTGGAACTATTTTTTTTTCCTTCGCCAAACAAAATTCCATTGCCTCACGATTGTTCTGCTAAAATATCAGGTCATTCGGACGAGTAGTTTTCAAATTATCCATTTTTGAAATAGTAACTTTAATTATAATCACCCTGTATATTACTGTGTGATGACAGAATAGATTTGTGATCTTGTTTTGTAATAATCCCTTTAGTTAATATAGCATATAGACTGGTCAAAATCTTTAAAATGTTCATTTTTCACTCATAATAACAAATGACTTGAAATGAATGAGATTCATCGTTTAATATGTGATCATCAGTTCATTACTATATTACATTTTGACATTAATAAATCTCGATAAAATTTATTTTTTGTTTCCTTTATTAATCTGACCTGTAATTGGTTTCCTGTGGTATTTTATATTTTTACAGATATATAGAAATCTATCTCAAAATACACTTATTGAAGATTGTAGGACGACCACATTGCGGATTTTGATATACAGGGTGTTTCATAATTGGTGTCCCGTCTTTAGGTCCAAATAACGACTCAAGGGGAACAGATTGGGATGAAATGAATATTGATTATTTGGTTTTAATATCCCCTAATTCAGAATAAAAACATTTCGCGTCCCTGGGGGTGAAGGGGTAAATATTTGAAAATTTTAATTTTATAGGGGTAGGGGTTAGACTCCATGTGTTATTTAGAAAGTTGTAGAGCATCATGTAAAATGTGGGTTTAGCAAAAAACCCGGTGAAAAAATCTCATGCTCTGCCCCCTTTATCGAGTAGGTAAAGTGAAAGGTCCATACCTTAGAAACTTATTATAATTTTCTGTTTTTGTCAGGGCTGTGGAACGTAACTGAAACGTAACGAAATAACGATATTAATAGCTGTATTACAATGCTTAACGTAACGAAATTTTTTAAAGCAGGATAATAACGGAAACATAACAAAATCTGGGCTGCGGAGTGTAACGAAAACGTAACGAAATAACGATATCAGGGCTGTGGAACGAAACTGAAACGTAACGAAATAACGATATTAATAGCGGTATCATGTATAACGTAACGAAATTTCTTAAAGCGGGATAATAACGGAAACATAACAAAATCTAGGCTGCGAGAAACAAGCATAGGAAATATATATATAATCAGGAGTGTTGGGGTTTTGGAGGAGTCCATTGATAACAGGGAGGTGACTGTCATTCAAGCATGAACTCCTCCTCATACAAAAAATAAAATATTATTATGAAAACATTATGATAACGTTATTTTCTAAGATCACGATATCAAGTAACAAAAAGCATAACATAACGAAACCTAATAAGAAAATGCGTAACGTAAAGTTATAACACTGCATAAATCAATTCGTTCCATAGCCCTGCTTTAAAACGTTATAATAACGTTATTTTCTAAGATAACGATATTCAGTAACGTAACGCCTACCATAACGAAATCAAGTAACAAAAAATATAACGTAACGAAACCTAATAACAAAATGCGTAACGTAACCTTATCACATAACGTAAATCATTTCGTTCCACAGCCCTGGTTTTTGTCTACATTAGCTAGCCTTACCTTTCACTTTATCCACTCGATAAAGGGCAGGGGATGAGATTTTTTCACCGGGTTTTTTGCTAAACCCACATTTCACAACTTTCTAAATAACACTTGGGGTCTAACCCCTATCCCTACAAAATTAAAATTTTCAAAATTTACCCCTTCACCCCCAGGGACGCGAAATGTTTTTATTCTGAATTAGGGGACATTAAAACCAAATAATCAATATTCAATTTCCCCCCACCTGTTTCCCTTGAGCCGTTATTTGGACCTAAAGACGGGAAACCAATTATGAAACACCCTGTACATACCCGCACTTTAGTGCAGTATTGTGCTTTAGGAAATGTTCTGCATTCTGCAAATCATTTCGGAGTTTGTAAAATAGTCGACGTGGAATAGTGACCTCTATAAAAGGATGACCTCTATACTTTTCTTACCTGGAGTTCATCGAGCATCATCATGATATTTGAAATGAAAAAACGAGGGTCCAAAGAGATGCGGTAGAAACCTTTATTTGCCTGACGCGTTTCAACTAGACGTTATCATCGGAGGCGGTTAAGCTACAGAGATGTGAGGCTGGCCAGGCCTGGTATTTATACATATAAGACAAGTTGTTAGGGCCAATGGAATAATTACAAAAAAGAGGGGGAGACATTATGCCAAACGGTGACTGGTTTTGTTTTTTTTTTTCTTGAAGGGAAGAAGAAAAGCGCGGACCTTGTGGAGGTCTTAATTTCCTGTTCAGTTGGAGGCGGTTTTACCTTGGTGAAGTTGAGGAGTAGCTGGATCGTATCTGCTCTTTGGAACATGGTTTGGTTGTTGAGCATATGCGTTGGCTTCAGTTCCTTATGTTTGGTTATTTCGTATTCTTCTCGCAGTAATATCTTGGCTTTGTCTTTTCCAGTCCATAATATTTGCATGCACTGGTCTATGTCAACCATGCGGTGTTTATTGATTACTAGATGCTTGGCGTAGGCGGATACATTGTCTTTGTTGATCCACGACTGTCTGTGATCCTTGAATCGAATTAGGAACGATCGGGTCGTGGATCCAATGTAAAACGCCTCGCAATCTGGGCATGATAGTTTGTACACTCCCGCCTGGCTGTAGGTGTTGTTCGTCCTCATGTCTGGTTTGGGGTTCAACATCTTCTGGTTGGAATACTTAGTTCTGTATGATATGCTCATGCCTTCTTTTTTGAATATTTTAGCAATCCTATGGGTATCGGGATTAAGGTAAGTTAGTGAGGCGTATCTTTTTTGGTCGGGTTGAGGTGGTTTTGGATTTCGTATGTTATTCCGTACCTTGTTGAGGATCGATGTGGTGACATAATCTGGAAATGCGTTCATACGAGCTAAGTTGAACGTAGTGGCTATTTCTTCTTTAAGATTGATGTTGGAGATTGGGTACGTCAGGGCCCTTCTAAAGTTATAACTGATGGCCGCGGATTTGTGTTGGCTAGGATGATTGGAAGAATATGGAATGATGTTTGCAGTGGTGAATGGTTTACGGTAGATGGCGAATTGTATATTGTCATTGTAGCGTTGTATCTTGACATCCAAGAAATTTAACTGTGCCAGTTCTTCGGTTTCCACGGTGTATTGCATGGCTGGGTGGGCATTATTAAATGTTGCGAAGATGTCATCAGCGTTGGTGATTAGGCTATTATATATAATGAAAGTGTCATCGACGTACCTTCTATAGTATAAAATGGATGAGTTGTTGATTAGTTGATCGACTATGGGTTCTTCAAGTTGCTGCAGGAATATTTCGGAAGCGACTGAGCTGATTGGCGATCCCATGGCTATGCCTTCTGGTATTTCATAGAATAAACCTTCAAAAGTAAAGTAGTTTTGTTTCTTGAGTAATCGTAGGATCGTGATGGCATCTTCGCATTCTTCTTGGTTGACGTCAGTTTGTTTTAATCTTTGTTGGGCAATGGCTATGGTTTCATCGAGGGGTACGTTAGTGTAGAGGTTTTTGATGTAGACCCTTGCAACCCGGACGTCCCCGGTTGTACCACATGGTGATTTGGCCTGCTGTCGGCCTTCGAACAGCAGTTGCAAGCCGGGTGACCCGGCAAACATCTCTGGTATCAATGTTGGGTGTACTCTCGATAGACCCTTGCAACGATTCTGCCGATTGTGCAAATTGCAAGGTGTTGGCTACATCTGATATTGAGGCACCTATCCATCTGGCACCAACAATCATCCCCCGTTTAAATGCGGTAATTCTCGCCGTTTCTGCAGCTAGTTTTGCTTGCAATGATTGTGGGATATCAAGGAGTCCTCTGCACCTGCATTCCGAGAATGGAAGCAGCGGGATGTGTTCATTACGGACAGGGAACCTGATTGGAGGGGTGTGCCATGACTTTTGGTGGGTGAGTGTTTTATGTATCATGTATTATATGGCGAAAATGGATTCGGAATACCCATTAAAGATATTAGCCGAATTGTTCTCATTATTCTGTTGAGCTTAAGATGACTGGTTTGTTTACAATATCATATTATCATAAGCAAAAGGGTTGTATTTGTTGTATTACTAAGCTATTTTGTATGGAAATCTCGTTATATAAAGGCAAAATTACAATGTTTCATTTCATTCCTCTTTCATATTCTTATACCGTGAATTCCAAATAGTATACAAGTATCACTTAATTTATAATAGCTTATCAGATATATTAATTTAAGGCCTAAATTTAAATTTTGAAAAAAAATCAGTCTGGTACCCTGAATCCAATTTAACCTGGTTCGCTAGCCAATTAAATAGCCAGGAGCAAAAAAGTTAATCAGTGAAAATTTAAATCATTCTGTATAAATTGACTTCTATTTACGAAGGTTTGCGCTTATTAGGTAAATATGCATAGATCGAATTCGAATATAGATCGGAATTTAGAAAGCACAAAATAAAAAATTACTCGTGTAAGTAAAGCATAATTTTTTCTCATAAGCTGAACATAAAAAAAATGACAATTTTGACTCTTTAAATCGGTCTGGCACCGTGATTCCGGCTGCTTCGAAATGCCAGACCGAATCATTCGTGAATGGCAGGCAGTTAGGTACAATTTGGTTCAAAAAGTAAAATTAGATCATTCCGGTTAAATGGATGTCAATTTTTACCAAACTTTGGATTGGTCTGGCAGCCATTTTCCGACCGATTTCAAATGTCAGACCGATGAAATTTTAATTAGGGAGGAGTAATCTAAGAAAAAAATCATGAACCAAAAATAGATCGTACCGGTTAAATTGAAGTCAATTTTTCCGGATTTTGAAGGGACGACATTTTTAAGTCCGGCCGCTTTGGACTGCCAGACCGACAGATTCTCATTTCCTACGGGCAAAACTGTGAAATGAGATAGTTAACTGAATTAGATCTTTCCGGTTAAATCTAACGGGGCTGGCTCCAGGTCTACATGGATATCTAGGGATTTGCGAAGTATATTATAAGTGTCGAACAGATTTCTTTTTTTAGCATAAGAATTTTTTTTTATTTTTTGAAATTTTGTTAGCTAAGCAAAATACTCGCACATCATACATGGTGAATACAAAAGTCTGGAATACAAACCGTAAGGGATAGAGAAACAACCCAGTTGCAAACTTGTTCAACATAAAAAAACAAACAAAACAAAAAAATCATCCAAATCGGACCAACCAATCACCCACAATCACTGCACAAGGAAAACTGAATGTTGATATTTCCACCATGTAAAGCATGCAAATCAAAAAAATTAACATAAATTACCATACTCACATTCACTTTGATGCGGAAAAGCAAATAAAAGGCATGTTTCAGCACACAGAAGATAAAACAATTCCAGGATGGCAAGCTACACTGTTCCGGAAATGGTCAACATGATCTTCTGCTTCGGAGAGGCAAGGAGAAACCTACATGCTGCAGTTAGGTTGTATCGAGACAGATACCCTAACGAACGCCATCCATCTCGTCAAACAATGCATCACATTATTCAAAGATTCGAGGCTACAGGGAATGTTAATGCAGAACGAGGACGACCAAGAGCACAAGGCGACGAGGATACAACAACACTAGTTCTGGTTGCAGTTGCTGCAAATCCCCACACAAGCAGCAGAGTAAATGCTGCAGATGTTGGGTGTCATCAGAGAACTGTTCTCAACATTCTACACGCACATCATTTTCACCCATACCATATTCATTGTCACCAGGAGTTACTGCCATTGGATTAGGTTGCTAGGGCCGCCTTTTGCAACTGGTTACTTACCTGCCTGGATGACAATCCAAACTTCATTCATGAGGTGTTGTGGACAGATGAAGCCCAGTTCACCAGGGATGGAGTTATCAACAGGCACAGCCATCATAATTGGGCAGGCGAAAACCCATGATGTCTGCGAGAAGCAACTCATTAAGTGAACTGGAGAATCAATGTGTGGTGTGGATTGTAGAATGACACTGTGGTTGGACCATATTTTTATGATTGGCCGAGGAGGACCAGTTCGTTGGCCACCCCGCTCCCCTGATTTTACATCACTTGACTTTTTCTTGTGGGGATACCTGAAGGACAAGGTTTATGCTACGCAGCCCGCCTCACTTGATGATCTGGTTCAACGAATCCAGGAAGCGTGCCGAGGAGTGACACCAGCCATGCTTGCCGATGTTTTGGCGTCAGTTAGGTTCCGTGCCCAATTGTGTTATGGTGCCCACGGTCGTCACATGGAGCATTTTGTGATTAACTTTTTTTTTAAACTGTTTGAAGTAACTTGTTTGTGCAGTTGTGAGTGCTTGTAAGCTACAACCAGTTCACCACGTGATTGTGGGTGATTGGTTGGTCCGATTTGGATGATTTTTTTTGTTTTGTTTGTTTTTTTATGCTGAACAAGTTTGCAATTGGGTTTTGTTTCTCTATCCCTTACGGTTTTTGAGATAAATTTTGAATGTGCCCTAATTTGCATATTTGTGATGATGAAAAGTGCACCATGGGATAGGCCACCCACAACTTCCTATTCATTGGATTCATCAAAATTGACATATCTGCTTCGGTTCAAAAAATAAAAGGGGGGTTCAGACTTTTGTATTCACCCTGTATATCAAAAATGTTTTAGCTATAAAATGTTCCTTCTAAAACTTAGACAACACAATATATTTGGAGGTTATATAGAGAAATTATTACACATCATGTTTGGAGGTTATCTCTAGTCTATATTTAATTATTTACTTGTGAGTTCATCAAACTTTCTGATAGTTGGATAGGAGAAATTCTCGATCTGTGAGCCGGGTGCCCGCCTCCCATTGGGCTTTCAACTATGACAACTTGACTGTCCGGGTGTCTGCGATAGCCCAACTAGTAGAGGCGTCGGCCATGATAGCCGAGGTTCCTGGTTCGAACCCAGGTCACAGAATTTTTCCTTCCATTTTTCCTTCCATTTTTCGATATTACACATCATGTTTGGAGGTTGTCTCCAGTCTAGATTTAATTATTTACACAATATACAGAGGCGAGACACATTAATATGACCAGTATCTAGTCGACTGCAAGTATCCGGAATATCCACCTTTGGCGGCAAGCACAGCAGCTAGTCGACGTGGCAGTGAGTCAATAAGTCCTCGGAAGGTGGTTGCAGGTATCTGGGACCATTCGGCGATCAGTGCATCCCGTAATTCCATCACCGTGCGTGGTGGAGGGTCCAGCTTGCGGACATGGTGATCGAGATGGTCCTACAAATGTTCAATGGGGTTGAGGTCTGGGGAGTTTAGTGGCCATGGTAGTAGCTTGAATTCATCCTCATGCTCCTCGAACCAGTCGTGGACCATTTTGGCAGTATGGCAGGGAGCACTGTCCTGTTGAAAGGTGGCATCACCCTGAGGAAACACTGTCGACATAAAGGGGTGTACCTGGTCTGCGACGATCGTCAGGTAACAACAGCATTCAGTGTACCCTCCAGCGGTATCAGTGAACTCAGACCATACCACGAAAACATCCCCCAAACAGTCACACCTCCCCCAACAGCCTGTCGTCTGCCAACGATGGTGTCGGGATGCCTGTTCTCAGATGCTTCCCGGCGAATTCTCCATTGTCCGTCCACTCTGTTCACCAGAAACCGCGACTCGTCAGAGAAAGCAACCCTTTGCCACTCGGCCGAGTTCCACTGGCGACAGTCCATTGCGAATTGAAGGCGTTTTCGGCGATGCACAGGCGTCAACATGGTATCGTTGCACTGTCTTGGTGCTGACACGCCTAGCGGTCCCAATGTTCATTTGCTGTGTCAGTTGCTCAACAGTGGCACGCCGATTGGCCTTGGCCAGGCGTCGTAACCGACGCTCGCCTCTAGGATCGATGGCCCGTGGGGCCCCACAGTTACCTATTCGGTTGCTCGAAACTGTCTGGTTCGTCCAGTCGCGGTACACCTTCACAACGGCAGCCCTAGAGCAGTTCACAAAGGTGGCTGTTTCTGAAATGCTGCCCCCCTTGGCCAAATAGCCAATGATCAACCCCTTTTGGAGGTCCGACAGGTCACTTGCTCTGCCCATGACGGCGACAATTGCTGTGTTAACGGCTGCTATACACGTCTGCTATTGTCAGCTTTTAATGATATGCAATGATTTTTCATCTGCATACCATGGGACGTTCCAACATGTTTGAGGAGAGGTGGTCATATTAATGTGTCCCGACCCTGTAGATAGATTCTAGATATTGAGGTGTTTGCTTAAATTGAAATGATCTTAGAAGATGTCATTCAAGATTTCAAACAACAGAAAATAGAAATAAATTAAAGGCCTTGTGTATCATTTTGTAGCTCGAGACAATGCAATGTACAACTCCGTAACTGGCGTCGACGCAACTGGAAAGGCAAACCATTTTCACTTGTAAGCAATGGTATTTTCTTTTCCGTGCATATTGCCTGTTTTGATACCATTGTTCACACAAACACGAAGGGCGTATTGTTCTATTCGTATCGTATACAGGGTGATTTACATCGAATGTAAAAACTTAAAGGGGGTATTATAGAGGTTAAGATAAACACAAAACGTCCTATGAACATGGGTTCAAATATGAACGATAACTGAGATATGAACAGAAATAAAAATGCCGCCACCAAGATCAACAAGTTAATAACTCTTGATTTATTAATAAATAATAAATCTTTAGGTTCTGTAAAGCCTAGATTAATGAAATTTGGAGGAATAACAGAGTACATAAGACTGTGTATACCGTTAAAATTTGATTGAATTCCAACGAGAAGTTTCCGAGTTACACAGTCAAAATTGTGACAAGTGCTAGTTAGTATTCACAAGTGAACACGTATTATGATGTTGAATGAGTAACTTGGAAACTTCTTGTTAGAATTAGATCAAATTTTAAAGGTATACACAGTCTTATGTACTCTGTTATTCCTCCAAATTTCATTAATCTAGGCTATACAGAATCTGAGTTATTAACTTGTTGATCTTGGTGGCGGCATTTTTATTTCTGTTCATATCTCAGTTATCGTTCATATTTGAACCCATGTTCATAGGACGTTTTGTGTTTATCTTAACCTCTATAATACCCCCTTTAAGTATTTTACATTCGATGTAAATCACCCTGTATATCTTGTTCTACTCGTCATGATATGGAGAATCTAAGTACATGCCTCCCATCGTCTAATTCGGTGTCGTTCACGATTTCGTGCTTTGAAAATTGCTTTTCATTTCGCCCAATCAACTCCTTTACTTTGGAAGTAATTTATTATTATGGCCTATTTGCCTTGCATTGTCGGAGAAGAGATATACAGTGTTGGTCCACGCATATTTTTGGAAACTCAATATGCTCATGCATTGTAGGCTCATGACAGACAGACGGAAGGACAAAACAAAATATATACAGGGTGAGGCATTTATCTTGAGACAACTGAATATCTCGGAAACAAGGCATTGTACGAAAAAAAATGTCCAAAATCAAAAGTGAATTATTTCCCGGGGGAAATTCATTAGATAAAAAATTACCCCTTGTGAGGGGAGCTGAGTGGAGGGGGTAACTTTGAAATCTTAAATAGAAACACGTATCTTTAATGGTATATTCAGATTGTACACAATATTCGAGAAATGTTTTATTCTTGGTGTTTTTTTCAATTGATCCAACCGTTTAGGAGATAGAGGCTCTGAAAGTGTGGAACTTTTAAAGTTTTGAACCCAATTTTATCGATGAAGACAAAGAGATAGAGAGTGGGTCTTACAGACATTCCTATTCAACTTTTTAATGATCTTTAAGAATCCGAAGTCAGAATTTCAAAAATCCAATATTTTTCAATACACACGCATAGACTGTCTCCATAGGACTGCTGCCCCCAAAAGTTTACTTGTGCACTAAAAAATTTTGAATTTTTGAAATTCTAACTTCGGATTCTTAAAGAACTTCAAAAAATAGAATAGGAATGTCTGCAGACCCACTCTCTATCTCTTTGGCTTCATCGATTAAATTGGGTTCAAAACTTTAAAAGTTCCACACTTTCAGGGCCTCTATCTCCTAAACGGTTGGATCAATTGAAAAAATACCAAGAATAAAACATTTCCCGAATAATGTGTACAATATCAATATACCATTAAAAATAGGGGTTCCTATTTAAGATTTCAAAGTTACCCCTCTCACCCTAGCCCCCCTCCCAAAGGGGGGGGGGGTAATTTTTTAACTAATGAATTTCCCCCATGAAATAATTCACTTTTGATTTTGGACATTTTTTCGTATAATGCTTAGTTTCCGAGATATTCAGTTGTCTCAAGTTAAATGCCTCACCGTGTATACAGGGTGGGCCATGAATCCCTTACCACCCCTTGTACAATTCGTGTTTGTGGAAATTGACGGACAACCACCATGTGGAGACATATTAGCCCTAGGGGGAAGTCATATGGTGCAGGTGGCCGGGGACGGCGGCCATCTTGAAAGCCGCCATCTTGGATGCACCGTAGGGTTTTAAATAAGAAGGGGGCCATGGGCACATGATTTCGGGCTAGAATTTCCCCAAGGAAAACAATGGTGCAGTCCATTTGTTCATATCTTAATTCGTTCAACAGTTACAAGCATTCCAAATGGCTATTCTCACTGATTAAATCGACATATGGTGCTCCACTTGCTCTACGTGAGCCCCCTCCTGTGCTACACACGTGTGCAGTCGTTCCACCCAATTGTCCAGAACCCTTAGCAGAATGTCCGGTAAGATTTCCGTACAGGCTGCAAAGATCCGTTGTTCCAGATGTCCAAGATTCCGGATCTTCTCGGCGAATACCTTGGCCTTGAGATAACCCCACAGATAAAAATCGGGTGAACGTGCTGGCCATTCCTGGGGAACACGGCGCCCGAGCCATCGTCCAAGAAATTGTTCTTCCAGATACGCATGGACGTGTACTCCATAATGGGGAGGCGCACCATCCTGTTGAAAGAAGAGTGGAAACGTACCTTCACGGATGGCAGGATGAGATCTCGCAACATACCCAAATATCATTCAGCATTGAGGGTACTAGGAATGATGAATGGACCAATTAATTTGGCGCCCCATACACCGCACCACACCATAAGTTTCCCAACCCTGATCATTTTGCAAGGGTCAACCCAGTTAGGATTGGTAGGGGGCCAATAGTGACAGTTCTGTTTGTTTACCTCCCCTTGAACATAAAAATTGGCTTCGTCGGGAAAGAGGATTTGTGTGGTGAATGCGGGATCCGCCTCAAGCCTGTGCCAGTGCCCATTCACAAAACTACAGGCGACGATCAGGGCCATCTTCCGACAAATGATGCTACAGTTGCAATTTGTACGGATGGCAATTGTTTTTCTTTAAGATGCGTCTGATGGACGTACGGCTCACACCATATGCCATTGACAGGCGACGGGTGCTGCGGCGTGGTGACATGACAAGCGTTGCCAGTACTGCTACGGTTGTGTTTTCATCTGTTTCAGTCGTGGGTCTTCCACACCTGGGTTTATCGACCCGGTATCCATGAGCTTCTTGAAGAGCCGGGCAACACTAACACGGGACACAGGTTGTCGATCAGGGTGCCGTTCATTGAATTCCGCTGCTACACCCCTTGCACGCCTCCCTCTCCATGCCCTTATCCTTAACTCTGTCCTCTCGTCTGTAATTAGTGGCATGCTTTAGCACCTGCAACAAAGGGTAAATAAGAGTGAGAATCCCCATTTGGAATGCCTGTAACTGTTGAACGAATTAAGATATGAACAAACGGACTGCACCATTGCTTTCCTTGGGAAATTCTAGCCCGAGATCATGTGCCCCATGACTCCCTTCCCATTTAAACTCTTCAAGATAGCCACCGTCTAGGTCACCTGCACCATGTGACTTCTCCCTAAGACTAATATGTCCCCACATGGTGGTTGTCCGTCAATTTCCACAAACACGAATTTTTGTACAAGGGGTGGTAAGGGACTTATGGCCCACCCTGTATATAGATGAAGACTTCAAAAAGCATCAAAAGATCTAAATGAACTTTTAATTGATTTTTCAGTGTTTCAAAATAATAAATTATGAATTAAATTGTGAGCAATAAAATATATTCATTGTAATGGAAAAGAGTTTGCTCCAATGCTCTTCATAAGTCTTCATTTAAAACACTGAAAGCAAAACGTTAGGCCATCACACATTGGTATAGTCTATCCAGCTTGGTTTGCGTGAAATATGATGGACATTTCAATTGTTATGCATTGTTTAATTTTTGTTGTAACAATGCCCAACAATTGCATCTGCCATCACATTTTGCACAAACTAAGGTTGGATGGATTATATGCAAGACAGTGAAGTGAGTCATCTGTTACCACACTTTCAATTATTTCATAATATCTCTGTAGTAAAAATTTAAATAAAAATTGTTGCTCAGACAACTAAGTCGGGTTGCTGGTTAGGTTAGATTAGGTAACGTGCAACAACAATGCAAAACTGTTTCCGTAATGCTTTTTGGTGTCGTTTTTTGCATAATATTTTTTGTAGAATAATGTCCAACCTTAAAACATTAGTGAGGTTAAGCAGCAATTGTGATGCGAACGCGTGTGACGTTTTTGATATGAAATGACGTAGCATGTGACATCATATGTTCACGTTAACGTGTAGACTCAATACCACTTTAAAAACAAAGCTTGGCGACTAGCGTCATCAAATCTGGGCCGACAATCCAACATGCATTATTTACAACAAACGAGAAAACATCTGATGTAATCAGCGTTTTTTCATTGTTGCTTAGTATAAGAAGGAGAAAACACCTTATAATACTATGGTTGTTGTAAGCAATGAAAGTTGGATTATTGGCCCAGGTTTGATGAAGCAGTCAGCAGGCTACGTCATTTCAGATTAGGAACGTCACACGCGTTTGCCTCACGTTCACGTGCTGCTTAACCTCTATTATCATGTTAAAAACGAAACTTCCGAACTCAAGTTTCCAATAGCTGCGAGACTAATATTGTGGTCTTTGCTTCAGTGTAAATTAATACATCGGACGCGAGATTCATTTACAAGGTGAAACA
>JAHWFO010070583.1:807010-848155 GCA_023313115.1 Rhysida immarginata | reverse complement strand
TTTGTAATAATCATGGAATTAGAGAAAGAAAATTCCTAAAAATTTAACACAACTCCAATATGGATAACCATAAATAATTTTCTTATTATAATTTTCTTATATAATAAAATTAATAAAATTATACCTGGTTAAGATTCGAAAGGCTAATTGTAGTTTAAATTCTGAGGAGTGAAAAAAAATTTTTAATTTGTTTATTTTTGCTATTATGTTAATTTTATGTTTTTGAAAAGCTTTTTTTGTGTGTCTTTATTCCGTTTGTTAGATGAATATCAATTTTTTTTTAATATAAATTGATATTTCTTTATATTTTTTGGGAATATACAGGGTTGTGCATAACCTTTTGCTAGGGGTCTGGAAAATAAACAAAACTAAGTGGAATGTTCTGCGGTTGATAATCAAAAAGTACGTTTATTTCTCACATCAATATTTAGTGTGGCTACCACCTGCTTCTCGAACAGCACGCATCCGTTTCGGCTTTAATTTCTTGTGCAACGTTGACACAGCTGCGACGTCTTTTGCCACTGTTATTAGCAATGATGTTTTTGCTTTCCTGTGATAATTTCTCGGGCCTACCCTCAGCAAATTCGGCATGGCAGTTATCATAACCTTTCTTCCAATTGTCCGTCACCCATCTATCCGATCGGTTTAACTTGTTCGCAACCCATTTGCGATTAATAAAAGACGCACCTGCTTCCATTGCCTCTCGATATGCATTTGCACGAACTCTATCCATGAAACGCTGCTCTTCACTGTCATTTATTAAACCAGCCATATTTGTTTGATACCAATAGACGCACAATGAACTGCTGTCTGCCGAAGCGTCATAAGAGTGTGCTACAACGCTGCGGTTTAAGTCGCAGCCCCCTAGCAAAAGGTTATGCACAACCCCGTACATACAAATACATTGAAAATCCGTATTTATCAAAACTTCGGATATTGTTATCAGATTTCAGCCAAAATTAACTTTTACATAGAAATTCCACGTGCACAGACTGAAATTCATAGAACTAATCAAAAAAGAGTTATCTTTCGCAGAAGACTTTGAATGGTATTACAAATTGAAAAGAAAATCGGTCATCTACTAAGGAAAACAAGCAGGCAATCAACAATACACGAGGTTTTTGTTTAATTTTCGTTAATTCTTGCTTAATACTGTATTAATCGTGATTATTATTGTAGCATGTATGTATGTATAATCTAATAAAATCTTGTAAACATTTCAAGGAGGAGCAGTGAAGGAGAAATACATTTATACATTCATTAAAAAAATTAATCCCCCCTCTCGCTCCCCCCGAGTAGGGTAAGGCAAGTAGCAGATCCTGAAGTCATCTATTTTTACCCCTTTATCTGCACTTTTTACCTCTCCCCAAGTTTTTTAATCAACAATTAATTTTCTCGAACATAATATGTAGAAAATGTAAAAAAAGCTCGTATTTTCTTTTCTTTCTCATCATTTCCGAACGCATGATATATCACAAGCCATATGTGGCATACAGATATGTTGTCCTCTCCCCCGTAATTCCGACCCCCGTGTACCAACGTTAATATTTTATTTCCGTAATTAGTGTGATTATACAGCTAATGGCAAGGCCAGAAATTACGTTTTAATCTTTACAGCAATAAAAAGAAAGTAAAAATAATAACAAATATTCTAATTTAGCAGTCTTTAAAGAGTTTACAGTGCACGCCAATCAAAACCAAACTATAAATAGTGCAGATGGACATGCCCATAGGAAGCTACATTCCGAATTTCAACCTTCAACCTCAAAAAATGTAGAAATTATGAAGGGGTACACAGTTAAGATATTATAAAACCAATAAGTAGCTCCATTCTTTCGCAGAATGAATAGTACTGAATAATAGAGAGGTTCAGCAAAACAAACGTGTGGCATGGCAATGACGTAGAGCGCAGGATTGACGTAAATCTAGGTCGAGGTTTCACGTCCGCTCCACGCCGAGGAGTCCGACATTCAAAGAAATGATGTACGAGATTTAAAAATCCCCAGATTTTTCAAATGATTCTAAGATTTTGAAGATTGTTGGATTTCTAAAGATTTAGGAGGGATTTCATAAATCTGTAAGATTAGACTACGTAACTCGGAAACTACTCGTTGGAATTCGATCAAATTTTAATGGTATACACAGTTTTATGTACCCTATCATTCCCCCAAACTTCATTATCCTAGGTTTTATAGAACCTGAGTTATTAAATTGTTGATCTTAGTGGCGGCATTTTTATTTCTGTTCATATCTCGGTTATCGTTAAAATTCGAACCCATGTTCATATGAACTTTTTTGCTTAGAATCATCCATACTACCTCCTCTAAAAGTTTGTGACAGGGTTTCAGACTCACCCTGTATATTTTACTTTTGTTATACTTGCATAATGTACTGTTTGTACTGTTGTTTTTAACATTACAAGATATTTATAAGATTAAAAACATGATTCCTAATTTAAATAGGTTGATACTGAATATTTAGAAAAACCTTTTTAATACAGCTTTTTGCAATGACTTTACGGCAGTTTTCACTTAGAAGACGGCAGATTTCAATAACTTTAGCGCAATTTTCATTTACAATACTCATTTCCAAAAAAGTTGGGACAGTGCAAAATATATAGAAAAAACAAAAAGGGATGATGTAACAAAACTTTCTCGCGAATACAAAATAGCAGATACGTTTATGAAATGACATAAATATACTGTGTGCACCAAAACATTTTGTATCCTGGCCGGGACGTTCATTTTGAATGGGGGTGTTGCAACACGTTCCAAAATAGTAGGGACATACGTTGTAGAAAGCGCCGTTAGTAGTGGAACCTTCCGAATTGTTCGGGAATAATCTAGAATGATGACGTCGTACTACATTCCGTATAAATAACAGTTGCCATCCGTCGTTCAGGTAACTTATTCGGAACGATGGGTCGAGGCAAGCCAGTTAGCGAAGATCTTCGTGTTCGAATCATTCAAGAATTCACAAACAACGTTTCTCAGCGTGCAATAGCCAGAAGATTTAACCTGTCATCATCTACAGTACATAATATTATCAAGCGCTACCGAGATAGTGGTGAGATCACAGTTCGGAAAGGCCAAGGTAGAAAACCTATTCTGAATGCTCGAGCTCTTCGGATCCTCCGACGTCACTGTGTCACGCATAGGAATGCTGCGATTACGGACATAGCCACGTGGGCCCGCGATTTCTTCGGGAAGCCATTATCGTTGAATACTGTACGCCGGTGCATCCACAAATGCAAACTTAAGTTATACTGTGCACAACGGAAGCCATACATCAAAACGACAGCAACATCGCCGTCTGATATGGGCTCGAGCCCATCGCAATTGGTCCCAAGCACGCTGGAAGAACATATTGTGATCCGATGAATCAACCTTTACGATTGTTTACGGAAATAATGGACGCCGTACACTCCGGACCAAAGACGAAAAGGATATTCCCGCGTGCTACAGGCGTTCGGTACAGAAACCACCGTCTGTCATGGTCTGGGGCTGTATTAGTGGCCATGGAATGGGAGACTTGCACATCTGCAATGGCACCGTCAATGCTGAAGCGTATATACAGATCCTGGAACAAGCTATGGTGCCATCTAAGAGGCGCCTGTTTGGACGACGTCAGTGTATATTTCAACAAGACAACGCCAGACCGCATGCAGCGCGCATAACTTCTGCATGGCTACGTCGGCAGCGCATTCGTATGTTGGATTGGCCCCCTTGCAGCCCGGATCTGTCGCCTATAGAAAACGTTTGGCGTATTATTAAACGAAAACTACGACAGCGACGACCCCGGACAGTTGAACAGCTGAAAACCTATATCCAACAGGAATGGGACAGAATTCCGGTTACGGTGTTAGAAAGATTGGTGTCATCGATGCCCAGAAGATTACAGTGTGTCATCAAGAGGAGAGGTGACGCCACACCGTGGTAAACGCCGTGCTGTCCCAACTTTTTTGGGAATGTGTTGCACGTGCCAAACAGGTAAACCACCTGTATCTTTCTTTAAGCATATAAGATATGTGATCCCATGCCTAATTTATCGTTTATGTATTGTAATGCATTGAAATAAACGGCAATACAATAATCCAAACAAATGTGTTGGAGTTCTTCTTATATGTTGCACTGTCCCAACTTTTTTGGAAATGAGGCAGATTAAGGCAGATTTCATTTAGATTAAGGCAGTTTTTGTTAATATTACGACAAATATTTACGAAAAAAATATAATTTGCTCTAAAAAAGAAAAAAAAAATTATGCGAGTACTCGTATTTCTTGAAAATTCTCGTGTTAAAAAACCATGATGGAAGAAGGTGCTAGCAAGGCGCTGTAGAAATTATATTTGCTCTTCTAGCTTGTTGATTCTAGCAATGCCGCAATAAATATACAGGATGATTCAAAATGATGTACGGCATTTCAAAATTTTACCATGCATTTATTTTATAACGTAAACTAACCAGACTGGGTATTATAACGGTCTCTGGCTCGAATCGAAAAGATTATGGGAATTATCTTTAGTAATTCAACCATTACCTCCTTTTCGTTTTACCACGGTTATTGAATGAGATAACATTGATACATTTTACTGGTGATATGTAATTTCCGATAATACAGGAGGTCATGGAAAATTTTTAAAAACGTTGAAAAATACTGTAATTTTTTCTCACGGCTGCAAAATACATAGCTTTACGTATTTTAAATTGAACCGTTTAAGTAATGCTTGCATGTGCGAGGTATACTGGGAACGAATCTGCCATTATTCTACAGCGTTGTTACATGCCGACATTTCATAATCGTTTACTGTATTATCGTATTTTTTGGTAATACATTACTTTACTGTAAAAAGTAAACACGTCGATTAATTAATATATTCTTTGCCTTAATGTTTAAGAAAACTGCCGTTTTCTAAAAGCAAACTGCCTTAATCTACGTGAAATCTGCCTTAATCTAAATGAAAATTGCGCTAAAGTTATTGAAAACTACCGTTGTCTAAACGCAAAATGCCTTAATATAAGGGAAAATTGCCTTAATCTAAATGAAAACTACCGTAAAATTATTGCAAAAAACCGTAAGCGTAAACGTTATTAGCCGGGTACTGACTGAGCGAGCAGCCTCGGCCGTATGCCTCGCTACATTTGCCTCGCGAGGCAGCCTCGGTTTCAAGGAAACTGCGCAAACGGTTGCCCCGCGAGGCAAGCGCGAGCCACAAGTCGGCCGAGCATTTTATTACTCACAGTTCAGACCGCACGTACGGATAGCCATTGCAGCTTCTGCTTTTATCTTGTAAAGAAAAAGAAGAAAAAATAAGCGCTTTTGGGTGAGAAAAATCTATGAATACAGATTGCAATGTGGAAACAAATTATTTGAAGAATTGTGTAGAAGGAGATGAAGTCAGAAACTGTGGACACAGATTAACAAGAACAACAGGAAACCACTATTCCACATCAGATGTTTATTACAACTCTGGTCTGATCAAGTTCTTGTATACGCTGAGGAAGGCAGCTAGGCTGCCGAAATGCGCATACATTGTAATAAACATCTGATGTGGAATAGTGGTTTCCTGTTGTTCTTGTGAAGAATTGTGTTTTGATGATGACGAAAAAAAATTTTAATTGGATGTCTGACACTGAATTTGTAACACTCTACTCTCTTGTAAATGCGAACATACGAGAATAACAAAGTTTATTACTCTTACAATTGTTAGTTCATTTCCTGGCTTATACTTTGCCAGGCATCTTCCCTTAGCCCTTTATTTGTATATTCTTCGCATTGCGAATCCCAGTCTCTTTTAAAAGAACCATCTAATTCAATGAGCTTTAAAACTGTCTGTTTCTCCATAGCGCGAGCGAGCGAGGCAAGATAGAACCGTCTTGAGTGCGCGATGCATTTCGATCTGAGGCGCCTTTGAGCATCGACAAAAACCGACTCGGGATGGCTCGGGCGAGGCACGTCCTGGCCGGCCGAGCATTTGCCTCACACGGATGCCTCGCGAGGCTGCTCGCTCAGTCAATACCCGGCTAATAGCGTAAACCTGGAACAAAATACGCAACAGTGAAAACCTGGAACGAAATGAGAATTCGCGAGGAATTCGAGAGATCACTAGCGAACGAGAGCGATACACAATGACGAAACACAGATTTTCCGATTTCTGCGTTTTGTGTTAGATCTGAAGATGAGGAAAATATTTTTGCCGAGTTTTTGCTTATTTTTTGCGGATCGTTGGATGGCGTATTTTTTTTTACAGATTTGTGAGATTTGTGGGACGGTGTACGAGATTTTTCCGTATGACGGACCCCTTGCTCCACGCTGCCTCACGTCACGTGAGGTAAAAAAAACCGTCTGAACTAATGACGTCATTGCTTCACGTCTCCACGTTAAATCATGGCGAATTCAACGCCTAGTCTGGTGCGTTCACGTTTGCCATTCCCTATGAGTTTATTTTTAAAATGAACAAATAAAATGCTATTAGACTTGCATCTATTATAATAATTATTTATTTAGACTTACATCTATATGATAATTGAATAATTGATTTTGTACAAACATTTATATTTAGAATATAAGGTTAGAAATATACGATATCGTAATAGTAAGGAACTTTCAAAATACACGCATGAGGCAAGAATCGGATACGGATAGTTGTGTTCTGCGCATGCGTAATAAGAACATATGAAAGTATGATGTAATGCGTATGTGACGCCATTTGGGCTCGTAGGGGGAAGTAACGCTTTGCTGAAGCAGATTTCCGAGGCCAACGCCTGTGTGGACGTGAACTTGGATGATGTCACTCATTTTCGCGTTCAAGTTCACGTTAACGCTTTGATGAACCTCTCTAATATAGATTATGAGCACTTGAGCAATGGTGCGTCGACAAAGCGATTTCACGTGCGCGCGCCGATGTCAGTAATGCTTAAAAGATGAACAGAAAGTAACAATGTATTCCTTCTTGATATATCGATTGTTAAATGACATGCCATTAGCTTGGTATTCTTTACACTCACTATTTTAGCACGTGAATTCGACTTGAAGGGGTCCACGAAAAATTCTGAAAAGTTGATACGGCCGAGCTAAGACTTTGATAGTGATATTTCTGAAAACAGAATTTGAAAAAGTTAATCCGTTTTCAAGTTATCGTGCAATCGGCGGACGGCCGGACAGACGGGTAAACGTACAGACCAAGGGCGCATTCTTATAAGTAGCTTTTATGCTAAAGCTCCTAATAAAATCTCGTAAACATTCCAAAGAGGAGCTTTAGCAGTGACGCAGAAATACATTTATTAAAAATAAATTAACCTCCCCCCCCCCCGCCTCCCGAACAGGATAAGGCAAGTCATCTATTTTTACCCCTTCATCTCCACTTTTACTTCTCCATAAGTTTTTTTTATCAATAAATTGATTTTCTCGAACGTAAACTGTAAAAAATGTAGAAAAACCTCGTATCTTCTTTCCTTTCTCATCATTTCCGAACGTATGATATATCACATGCCATGTGTTGCCATTGTTCTAAGGACCAAGTGACTGCCACCCCCGGAAATCCGATCCCACTGGAACAATTGGACCTAAACTTCATAGTAATGTAGATCTTGCCTAGAGGAATCTGGATACTGGATTTTACGCCTTTACGTACCTAAATAGCACATAGATATGTTGCCCTCTCTGAATCCCACCCCCCGTAATTCCGACCGCCGTATACAAATCAAAACCAAACTAAATAGTGCAGATGGACATGCCCATAGTAAGCTATATTCCGAATTTCAACCTTCTACCTCAAAAAAATGTAGAAATTATGAAGGCGACGGACTGACATTATAAAACCAATAAGTAGCTCCATTCTTATTCTACTTACGAGGGTCAGTCGGAAATATTTTTTTACAGTTCCTTTATTGCAGACAGAGTTGGTACACTATTTTTCAATTTAGTCCCCATATTTTCGATGCATTTCCGCCACCGAGTCGGGAAGGCATGGATACCTCGGGAAAAAAAATCTTCATATAATGGAGATCTTGATTATAGGAATCTGCATACCAAATTTCACTCCTTTATATGCATAAATACACCTAGACCTTTTGGTCCCCTCTAATGTTCACCCCCAAAACTCCGACCTTAGTGGGCTAATCAAAACCAAACTAAATAGTGAAGGTGCACGTGCCCATAGTAAGCTGCATTCCGAATTTCAACCTTCTACCTCAAAAATGTAGAAATGATGAAGGGTGATTCAAATCGTGTATAATATAAAACCAATATGTAGCTCCATTTTTCCGCTACTTAATAATAAGCTTATAGATTATGAGCACTTGAGCAATCGTGCATCGACAAGGCAATTTCACGTAAGCGCGCTGATGTCAATAATGCTTAAAAGATGAACAGAAATTAACCATGTATTCCTTCTTGACAAATCGATTGTTATATGACATGCCAGTATCTTTGAATTCTTGACACTCACTGTTTTAGCACGTGAATTCGACTTGAAGGGGTCCACGAAAAATTCTGAAAAGTTGATACGGCCGAGCTAAGACTTTGATGGTCATATTTCTGAAAACAGAATTTGAAAAAGTTAATCCGTTTTCAAGTTATCGTGCAAACCGCGGCCGGACGGACGGACGGCTGGATAAACGTACAGACCAAGGGCGCATTTTTATAAGTAGCTTTTATGCTAAAGCTCCTAATAAAATCTTGTAAACATTCCAAGGAGGAGCTTTAGCAGTGAAGCAGAAATACGTTTATGCATTTATTAAAAAGAAATTAACCCCCCCCCCCCGAGTAGGGTGAGGCAAGTAACAGATCCTGCAGTCATCTATTTTTACCTGTTATCTGCACTTTTTTACCTCTCGCCAAATTTTATAATCAAAAAAATTAATTTTCTCGAACGTAATGTGTGGAAAATGTAAAAAAGCTCGTATTTTCTTTCTTTCTGATAATTTCCAAACATATGATATATCGCATGCCATATGTTGCCATAGTTCTAAAGACAAAGTGACTGCCACCCCCGCAAATCCGAACCCAATGGAACAAATGGGCCTAAACTTCATAGCAATGTAGAACTTGCCTAGAGGAATCTGGATACTCCATTTCACGCCTTTACGTACTAAATAGCATATAGATATGTTGTCCTCTCTGAATCCCACCCCAGTGTACCAATCAAAACCAAACTAAATATTGAGTGCAGATGGACATGCCCATAGGAAGCCTCATTCCGAATTTCAACCTTCTATCTCAAAAAATGTAGAAATTATAAAGACTGACATAAAGCCAATTAGCTGTTCCATCCTTCCGCTACTTAATAATTCAGACTATACGCACTTGAGCAATCGTGCGTCGACAAAGCGATTTCACGTGCGCGCGCCGATTTCAGTAATCCTTAAAAGATGAACAGAATGTAACAATATATTCTTTCTTGACAAATCGATTGTTATATGACATGTGTTATCTTGGTATTCATTACACTCACTGTTTTAGCACGTTAATTAGACTTGAAGGGATTCAGGAACATTTCTGAAAAGTTGATACGGCCGAGCTAAGACTTTGATGGTCATATTTCTGAAAACAGAATTTGAAAAGGTTAATCCGTTTTCAAGTTAACGTGCAAACGGCGGACGGCCGGACGGATAAAAGTACAGACCAAGGGCGCATTCTTATATGTCGCTTTTATGCTAAAGCTCCTAATAAAAACAATAAGTAGCTCCATTTATCCGCTACTTAATAATAAGCTCATAGATTATGAGCACTTGAGCAATCGTGCGTCGACAAAGCGATTTCACGTGCGCATGCGGATGTCAATAATGCTTAAAAGATGAACAGAAAGTAACAATATATTCCTTCTTGACAAATCGATTGTAATTTGTCATTCCAGTAACTTTGAATTCTTTACACTCACTGTTTCAGCACGTGAATTCGACGTGAAGGGGTCCACGAAAAATTCTGAAAAGTTGATACGGCCAAGCTAAGATTTTGATGGTCATATTTCTGAAAACAGAATTTGAATGGTCATATTTCTGAAAAAGTTAATCCGTTTTCACGTTGCCGTGCAAACGGCGGACGGCCGGACGGATAAACGTACAGACCATGGGCTCATTCGTATAAGTAGCTTTTATGCTAAAGCTCCTAATAAATGTCACTTAACTAGTAAACTTAACTAGCTAGCTTAAACTAATTATTGATAAATCATATGAAATAGGTAGATAGGCAAATAGTTGAAAACACAACAACATCACTTCAACACACTGCTGTCGAAGCACAAATAGTAGACACAGATCATAAAACCGACGTACTTCTTTCGGGCATAGATTCGAGGCGCACCACGTAAAATTACACAAACACTAGTGACAACCAAATAAGATAATCATTTATCAATTGAAGTATTTCGATTGCCAAAATTATATATGATGAAGCACTAGAGAAATTCACAATTGAGACTAACGTTGGATGCCACACTAAAGTATTAATCAGGTAGGCAAAGTCAATCTGGTGGGTAAATTTGGGTAAGCATGTCATAATCGAGTTTAGTCTTGTAGTCGCTGAAAATAGAACGAATCAATAGCGGTAAGTAATGCACATTTAATCGAAATAATCGTCACCTACCATAGACATGCGATAAAGGTACACAGAGAACTGAGACAGAGAAAAGGAATGTAAAATGTCAGTTCGGACACAGAAGACAACACGACTCAGCTTCCGGCCAGTACGAATTCCACTTCGTAATTAACATAGGCTTTCATCCCGTACGGCCACAAACCTCTCATCGTGGAACGATATGTAATTCTATGGCTCCTCAGTTCTGGAAAAACATGCACTGCTACTTGAGCACTTGCAAAAACTTGAACTCGGGCTTGTTGAATAAAGTCCGTAGTTGTAGCATAAATCCAGCGAGGTAGAACTGGAATATGTAAACGTTCACTCACCTCGCCACGTCGACAACTTCTCGAGATCGCCATAGTGAGGTAGTCTCCGGCGGCGACGTTCTCGGGCTTCGTTCCTCCGCTCGTTACCACGGACTCTGGAAAAGCTGTAGCCACTGTCGCTCGTTCGCCAATATTCCAGCTTATTGTAGATAGCATTCGGCCGTTCGCTGCTGCTGTTCCCGGGGAACTATCTTTAGAGTTCCTTTTGCCACGTCTTTTCACGAGCACCTCCTTATTACGAACCTCTTGATCACGGGTTCTCCCGCCAAGATTACGCAATTTTCTTCATTGTCCCCGATTGGACTCCTGCGTATTGTGTTTCTGATGACGATTACTTTGTTGGTTCCTCCTCCAATTCGCACCATAGAAGTAGCGAGTATGGAACCGACTATTAGTGTCATCGGAATTCGTGGTGGCATTTGAATTCCGTGACACCCTGAAAGTGTGGAACTTTTAAAGTTTTGTATCCAATTTTATCGATGAAGACAAAGAGATAGAGAGTGGGTCTTCCAGACATTCCTATTCTACTTTTTAATGGTCTTTAAGAATCCGAAGTCAGAATTTCAAAAATCCAATATTTTTCAATACATACGGCTTTGACTTTATTTATCTCCATAGGACTGCTGCCCCCAAAAGTTAACTTGTGCACTAAAAATTTTTGAATTTTTGAAATTCTGACTTCGGATTCTTAAAGATCATTAAAAAGTAAAATAGGAATGTCTGTAAGACCCACTATCTATCTCTTTGTCTTCATCAATAAAATTGGGTTCAAAACTTTAAAATTTCCACACTTTCAGGGCCTCTATCTCCTAAACGGTTGGATCAATTGAAAAAACACCAAGAATAAAACATTTCTCGAATATTGTGTACAATCTGAATATACCATTAAAATATGGGTTCCAAATAGGGATTTCAAAGTTACCCCCTCCTCCGGCCCCCCTCACAAGGGAGGGGGGGGGGGTAATTTTTTAACTAATGAATTTCCCCAGCGAAATAATTCATTTTTGATTTTGGACAGTTTTTCGTACAATGCTTAGTTTCCGAGATATTCAGTTGTCTCAAGATAAATGCCTCACCCTGTATATTTAGTAACTCACATGTCCAGGATGCTGCCTTTGCTTAGCAATTCTGCACGTTGCGATTGAATGGGTGTATCACGGGATGAAGTCACATTAGATTCCAGGTCTACCGTGAACATTGAATGGCCGTTCACCTGTCCATTAATTGAAGTGCTGTAATTCCACTCGTTGCCATTGCCAGGGCAATCTTGCTTCCAATCGAGCAGTCGCTAGCACACTTTTTCCAACAAAAATGACTTATCCGTTTCTTCAAGACCGTCCAAGTAAAGCAATCTCGTTCGTAACGCATTTAATATGTGATTTTACACAATCAGCTCTTATTCATTTAAGAGAATAGTTTGATCCATCAACTCATGCAATCTTGTCCTGGGATATGCAGTCTCCAGCGATACCAGTGGATTTGAATCCTCCCTAATCAACGAACTGAGGCATTTCTAGATAATACTTGAGTCGGCGTTCATTGTTCGTCACATTAAGGTCCAAATCTCTTAATGTGAGATACAGCACTCGAAGATTGGTTGCATCTGACTTGAGTTGATGCTGATAGTCATCTGACAATGCGTTTGCACAATTATTCCACGTTCACTTAGGTTCAATACGCCAAAATGATTGCAAATAGATGTCTGATTTTTAAGAATGTCATTCTTCATCGTCCCCTGAAAAGCATCTTGCAATACACCAATAATTCTTCGAAAATCTTCAAATGATTTTGGACCACGAACATAGCATAGCAGTCGATCCTGTCGATTTTTATACTCCGTTAGATTCGCAAGTCTTCTTCGACCTCCGCAATTGTCTGAAATTCTCGCTTTGTCGGCGCTATTACCATATTCATTCGGAATCTTTAAATACGCTGTTTACTAATAATTATTACCTCCATCACACAATTAATGAGCTATTTTTCGAATCTCCCACACGTAGAATTGAAGTAGATAACGACTTACTATTAGTCACTGATCTTAACTGCCAATGAAAACTCCGAATTTGAAAATCTGAAAATTTTAGCGAATTTGCGTGATAAAACACATTAATTAACACTCTGTTATATTGTTAAAAAGAAAGAAGAATTTTAATTGTTTACTTTTGTCGCGTCAATTGTTTCACTTGCTAATGAAAAGTCCGGATTTGCATGATATGACAGACTGACAAAGCACTTTATATATTAGGATAATCAGACTTATGTGTTTTTTTCTACCTTTTTTACCTCTATTCTTTCCATTTTTTTGTTATTTGATTCTTTTTTTTTTCATTCTCCATAATTTCTCCTTAGCTTGTGCCCGATGATTTTTTTCTTATTCTTTCTTTTCTTTTTTTTTTTCTTTTCCTTTCTTCATTTTCCTTCCTTCTCCGCTCGAATGGTTCCTTCCGTTTTTTTTTATGGTTTTACCTATTGATGCTAACTCCCTTACTAACCTAGTTTCTTTATATGAATTTAACCTCTCGCTTAATAATTATCCTGAAATATTTCACATTCTCCATTTTTTTTTATTTTATACAAACATACATAGTCTGAATGCCAATGATTCCTCTTTATATTCATTATTATCTTCTTTGTTTTTCCCTCCCTCATTTAATAATCTTAATAGAAACTTGGACTCACGATTCTTTGGACATTCCGCCTCTTAATAATTATTCGCCAGCAGCTATCCACCGGACACATAAAAGAGGTCAGGACACCAATAAACTTCATTACATGGTTTACCTGATTTGTCATTCATTTCTGATAATTGGGAAATTTTATCAATTATTATCAATGATTAATATTATGTCATTTACGGTTACCGTCCACCTAAGGGACACTTTCCCTCGTTTATCTCTTTTCTTTCAACACTTCTTCTGCTTGGAGCTGCAAAATAAGATCATTATTTTGATCGGTGATTTTAACATTGATTTTCTGAAACCTTCTTATAACCTTAATTCCTTAACCGATACTATTTTGCCTGCGGAACTGTTTCCTTTGATCTTTTCTTCCACTCACTATTCTTCTGCCTATAATTCCCATTCATTAATTGATCAGTGTTTCTCTAATCGTTCCCAAATCAAATCCACCGCAAACCATGATTTAACTCTTATATCTTGCGCCATGTGTCGCATAAAAAAGGAATTATACCGGAAACTTTGACGAAACCCAAATTCTCAAACTAATTTGAGATTTCGTACTTTTTTAAATTTCACCCCTTTTGTAATCAAAAAGGCCAAAAGTACCTACTGTAAGCACTTGCTACGCCAAGATCTAAAAATCTAACCGATCTTTTAAACTCCCTCCCCAGCAATCTTCCGCCTCTCCTCACAGTTATCCATTTACGATTTCGACCAACTATCCTTCTTTTTTTTTTTTGTCGCTCCCACAACTCTCGATGCAGTTACATCAATAATATCTCATTTAAAATCTCCCGCTTCCCCTGATTCCCTTGGGTTTCGCTCTGATTTATTATCCGCTGTTAATCCCGCTTAGTTCCCTCTCGCTTATATTTTCAATGCCTCTCTCTCTCAAGGAACTTACTTAAAAACTGCTAAAATCATTCCTATATTTAAGAAAAATGTTCCTAAGGATTTTCTTCACTATAGAGCTATTTCTATTCTTCCGTTTTTTCCTCAAATTTTCTGCGTTGAGAAAATTTTCTGCGTCAAGGGCAAGAAAAACTTGAGTCTAAAGTATTTGGTCATGCTCCGCAGTGGTGAGGCAAGTCAAGAAGAGTTTAGATAAAGTCCCGGTATATCACCTAGATTTCCTGTTTTTCGTATTTTTCGTAGAATGGATAGTCCCTTTGCTCTGTGTTGTATTGATTGAGTTATTATTTAACCAATTGGGAGTTATAATTTAATTTTTTGAAATTGTTCTCTTTACCTACAAGTGTAATTATCCTGGGCAACGCCGGGTACCTCTGCTAATTTGTTTATAATTACAATCTGATCTCTTCTGCACAGCGCGGCTTTTTACCTAATCGAAATACTGCGACAGCGTGTTATGGTTTATTTGAATTTATCTCCTCTCATATGCCGAAGAATAATTTTTTTGTCTCACTATTCATTGATTATTCCAAAGCTTTTGATTCAATACCTGTAGATCTTTTATTTTACAAACTGGCCAAGTTTTATATAATTTTTGTCCCTCCTCTCGATTGGTTGATGGAATTTTTGTCTGATCGCAGTTTTATATATCTTATCAAGGAACTATCTCTTCATTATTATCTTGCAGTATCGGTGTCCCACAGGGCTCAATTCTCTCCCCCCTTTTGTTTTCTCTTTTTATTAATGATCTCTCATCAGCACTAACTGCAATCTCTTCTATTCTTTATGCTGATGGCGTTTCACTTCTTTTTTCCAGTTCTAGTCTTCCTCATTTAAACTCTCTTATCAACTCATCTCTTATCACTCTCAGTCTCTTGGAACTCAACTAATCTGTTACGTCTTAATCTAAAGAAAACATTATTTATGATTTTTTATCAACGCAATCAAGTACTCACCAACACCAATATACAGTTGCAATATAATCAGCAGCAATTTTAAATATTTAGATTTGCATTTGTCCCACGATCTATCTTGGACTTTCCACACCAATACTCTTTTGCAGGGCTTAACAAAATGCAAGGTCTAATTTCTCGCTTAAATTTTCTATTCAATTATATTCTGTTAACCTTATAATATGCCTTAATCCATTCCTCATTTTGTTATGGGATCCATTTCTGGGGATTCATAACTGGTTATACGAGGTTAGGTTAGGTTAGGTTAGGTTAGGCGAGGCCAACGAGAAAGACAGGCCTCAAAGCGGAAAAGTCACCTGATCATCTGGGTCCGAACAACAATCCAATCTTCATTGTTTTCATCTTGGATGTAAACAATGAGTGATTTTCCGATTGTTGGAAACAATGAAGGTTGGATTGTTGTTCGGACCCAGATGGTCAGGTGACTTTTCCGCTTCGAGGCCTGTCTTTTTCGTTGGCTTCGACAAAGCAAACAATGACATCATAATTTCTTAATGCTGGCCAAAAACTCATTTAGATAAAAGATACACTATATTCTCGCGCGAAAAATTTGCAATCATTGTTGATGCTGCTTCACGAAACAATCGCAAAAGTCTTCATTAAACAAGGCAGACGTCACAATTTTTTAACGCTGGCACAACATCCCATTCAGCTCCAGGTAAATTGAAATTTAAAAATAAACTACGATGGAGAGGAAGAAAGAAAAAATAAAATCCTTTCTTAGCGAGCACCTAGAAGCCAAGAGAAATAAACTTGCCAAATTTCAAGTTTTTAGGTATCACAGTTTTGGAGATTTCGTGATGAATGAATGAATGTATACATTTTCGCTCTCTCTTTTATATAATAGTATAGATATAGATTATGTCCGTAAGATTATTCTTATTTCTGTCCTACGAGAAATCCCCTCCCGAAGTTTGTTCTTATCATTTAGAATTATTCTCTATACTTTATTTACTACCACGTAATTTTTACATTTGAATGGTTGAATACACCGTTTGTAATTACTATCGCTGCCCGTTTAGTTTTTATTGATTTTTCAAATATACCGGTTATTTTTGAAACACCCGGTACAAACCACAGTTTCAAGATGGGGTATTCCTATTAAATTGATAAATCAATAACTGAAGTGTGGAATCTTCTATCCATTGAAACGCATGGGAGTTGTCCCATTGGAGCAGGCTGTACTACCAGCGAAAATTAAAAATGAACTTTGTCACAATTTTTCGTATTTTCGAAATAAATTCTTTAGGTAACTTTGAAATTCCACCATTTTGGAAAAAAGTATTGCCTCATGATGATTTAGAAAAGTGTTATAGTTTTATTCACTGATGAATAATAAAAATAAATAGGACTTTAATTGTGCATATCGAATCAGCAAGTCTGTCAAAAACCTAATCTAGTGAACATAATTGAAATTTTCATGTGGCATTGCATTTCGCTTAAAGTACAGCTCCACTCAAAAATTTTTTGGCAGGATATCATTATTTTAAACAAATAAAAAACCACTGCAGCAATAGAAAAATTTTATAACCATTATTTCATTATGAAAATCGCGTTTAAAGTGTGAAAAATGCTACTTCCCGGCGCTCCATTTTGTATCAGCTGACATCTAAGATCGACGTCACGGAGGGACTAGATTAGGTTCCAGTCCCGTAAATATTAGAGAGAAGCTCTTCCATAGCATTCCATAATTAAATTAAATCATGCCTACTATCGTAAAAAAAGCGTAAGCCATCGTAAAAAAGCACTTGTATTAGGCGTGTTTCAAAGCTAGAGGAGTTCGAGATTGTTCTGTTTCAAACTCGAGATATGGCGTCCATGACGCAGATTTGACATCACATCCAGAAGATTAAAAGATGGAGAAGGAGACTCGCTAATCTCACCTTTCTCGCTAATCTCAGCATTCTCTAGTTTTAAAACGCGCCTGGATCATCAAGATGGCTGCGCCCAGCGCAACCATCATGTTGAATGATGAATTTTTTAATCACGTTTCGAAAATTTCAAAATAAGATATATGTTCTTAAATAAAATAAAAAAATTAAAAACTTCTTAAGCACACTTTTTTACTTTATAAAGTGCACTTAAAAATATAAAATAATTTTTGATACCTTTTATTTAAATAGAAATTCATATAATTAAAAAAAAAAAAGGTAAACGGTAGCATCACGTTTATTTTATTATGGAGTATTTTCATAATTGAAAATGGGGTAAAAAATTGATTGCCAGATTTGAACGAAGCAGAAGTTGTAAATTGTAATTAAAACAGTATAAAAAACGTCTTTGTAAAAAAATAAAGTGTCAAGATTTTTTAATCTTTAATATTATAATTAAGAATAAAACGATTTTGAAAGGCAAATAATTAAAAAAAAAAAACCCTCGAAATAATTAAACTGAGGGTGTTGGGTCTGGGTTTTTGTTTGGCTTGTTTGTTTGAGCATCTATGATTTTTGAACACTGTTTTAAAGTGAAATGACTATTAATGACTAATAGTTATGTAAATAGTGTTTATTTCTGGATAGTCAAGAACGGATGAAAGTCTATTCGTAATTATAGTTCGTTATTTTCGCTCGTTTCGACGGAGGCAAGGATAATAAAATACAAGGATTGCTTATGCGGGTAAATTGAAGTGATTGGCTGGTGCAGAGGACGTCACTCCTAGACCTTGCTTTAAAGGAAAAGCATATGAACATAGCAACAATTAACATAATCTTTACTATAAAATTTATTAAGCTGTGACGTTTTCGATGACGTTGTGGTAGATTTTTTGCCCCGCCCATTGAGATCTCCTCGAGTTTTGAAACGCCTATAGGGAGAAATATCAAAACATAAACATTGAATATCCGCCATCTTTTGAGGGCATCGAGACCCATGGCTGCCATGGCTCTGAACTTATCCCATTGTTATACAATACATCCAAACACGCAACAACTCGTTACCATCGTTATACAATAACAAGTCGGGCAAAAACGGCGCACTTCGATGAGTAGCAGTATAGGATTGCCTTCCTCTTGCCCTCAAAAAATGGCAGCTGTACCCATCATTCAATGCGAAGATATTTTCTCCTATAGAAATAAATGCATGGTATTCACTTCAGTCAATCCCCTGAGGACGTCACTTCCTCTTGACCTTCCTGATTTTCGTTCGTTTTACATACTTCGCGTTCGATTTGAAATTTTTCATTTATGCCACATTATTATTTATATCTCGAACTTTCATTTTAAATAAAGTTGTATATTAGGGTGGACTTGTCAGCTAACAGTTTTAAGATAATGTTTTTTTTATATCCAACATGACATCGAATTAACAGTGACAAGACATAAAGAAATATATTATTTTTCCTTTACAGATATTATTATAAATTTATCATATTTGTTTGTAATACTTCTCAGAAGAAAAATAAAATTTTACGATATTTCTACAGTTTCCAAATTAAACATCTTTCTTGGATATTGTTGATTTATATTTCGTGTTCGTGTTTATCACATCACGAGCCATGAACAACAAAGAGAGCTCAACAATCGATAAGCCACACTCACCCGACGACCGAATCGAAGGGAGATAAATAACTGTCCATCACCGATGGCGATCATCATCAATACCACTTCGCTGGTATTTTGAGCTTAAAAAGCCCAGATTTTTGAAAAGAATGAACCTGGACAGGTCCGCCATAGAAGTAAGACGGGCCTACACGTTGGAAACAGTTTATTGATGATTGGGTGATGGGCTCATCCTTAACTGTTGCCTCCAGTGGAATATTTAAGGTAAGTAAGCCATTACAAAAGGAAAATAGAGAATCGCTGTTTTAGATACAAGGTGTCCTAAGCAGGACTGACGGTGTTTAAAATGAAATAGCAGGTAAACGGTGACAGTTATAAAAATTATTCTTGCAGGAGAAAAATATGTGAGGTTGGGAAATTGTTTTGGCACTTTTCCTTATGTTTTCCACACCGATCTTTTCGGACTGCACGTAATGGCATTCTTAAGGCCTGCACGTTAAGTACCGTCATGGCCGATCGACAAGGAAATGGACCAAAACGAATTTCTGGCCTCGTACATCAACTTTCTGCAAGAATAACTTTAATAACTGTCATCATTTGCCTGCTATTTCATTTTAAAATCCGTCAGTCCTTTTTAAGACACTCTGTAGGTACCCGATTGTTGAAGTAATGTGCTCTTTTGTATAGTGAAGGGTCCCTTGAACGTTTTCAATGCTTCTACCGACAAAGGCGGATGGTGAGATATTTTTTTAATTTTTCTTTACTTAAATGACAATTTTTTATTTAACATGTTAGGTTAGATTATTTAACACTTTTCTGGATTTTTTCAATTCAAACGTTTTGTATGGTTATCAGTGATTGGTTATTAAGTAGCGGAAGGATGGAGCTACTTATTGGTTGTACAATGTCCGTCTGTCCCCTTCATAATTTCCGCATTTTTGATGTATAAGATTGAAATTCTGAATGTAGCATACAATGGGCATGTTCACCTTCACTATTTAGTTTGGTTTTGATTAGCCCAACGGGGTCGGAGTTTCGGGGGTTGGAATAAGGAGACCAAAAGGTCTACGTGGAATTCCGTATACAGATTCCTCTGAACAAGATCTACATTATTAAGTTTGGGCCAAATTGTCCCAGTAGGGTCGGAGTTGTGGGGGTGGCAGTCACTTGGTCTTTAAAACTATAGCAACATATGGCATGCGATATATCATTTGATCGGAAATGAGAAACGAAAGAAGATAGAGCTCTTTTACATTTTCTAAATACTACGTTCGAGAAAATCAATTTTTCGATTAAAAAATTGGGGGAGGTTAAAAATTACAGATAAAAGGGTAAAAATAGACGATCTCAGGGCTTCCGCTGTTTTCCTATACCTTCCTCGGGAGGATTAATTTCTTGTTTATACACGCAAATCGCTAGCCAATGAATTCGTTCTGGAAATTTTCCTCTAATACCTACTATTCTTTACTTCGTAGTGAAAGTGTATCAACGATTTACATAAAAACATAAAAGATACGCTAACCTTGAAATTCATTTATAGTTGCCGTCTGAATCTGGTACAAATCGTGCAGCTTATCTAAGAAAATACTTTTGAGATTAAAATCTAAAACTAAAAATTAAAAGTTTAATTTTTTATATATCCTCGCATTTATAAATTGCCTCCTTCTATAAATAAGTAAATTTAAATTTCTCTTTAAATTTGTTGTATGTAGTGATTTTACACTGCAATGCCAATTAGGCACACATATCTAGTAGCGTGTCGAACCTCCATTAGCTCTCTGAAACGTTGAGTTCTGGTGACTGCTTCAAGGTCCAGTCCTTGTGCTGCTGCTGTGCTCACAAGAGGCGCACTTTTCTGTTCTTCTCTGACAGCTTTGGTACATGAGCTGGTCTTCGGCTTTAGTAACCCATTCGAGCCAAAGAGCAATTAGTTGTCCGTTCTGATATTTTTTCAGGCTACCTTAGCTGTAATGAGCAGTAATTTGTGCGACTGTTGACTTTGTTTTCGCGCACAATTCATGGCATTCTTCTCTGGTCTCTTTCATCAACAAGGGTTTTCATTCCACAGGAGTCACGATGGCTACTACATGTTTTTTGTTCATTAGCGCACTTTCGATAAACCCTTGAAACTGTGGTACGTGAAAAGTTCAGGAGATTTCACGTTCTTGAAATGCTCATTCCAGCCCATCTTGCACTTACCACCATGCCATACTGGAATCAATCAAATCACTGTTTCTCCCATTTTTGCTATGGTTTCACACTAACAGTAGAAAAGTTGCTTCAGGATATTTATACCGTGATTTATGATCATGCGATATGCAAATCAGGCAGTCACTCAATTTTCATATTTTGAGATGTACCGAATAAAGTGGCCATTCAGTGTATAATCACTTTGAAGAGTCCTGCCAGGCTGGCGCCAAAAACGCGGATACGATACCCTTTAAAAAATATCCAGACACCCAAATTATGGCTTCAACTCCCATGATGTACTCCTTCAGTTTTGATGGGAATAAAAACGTAACCGGCATTGACTTCGTCAACCAGCATGCCAAAAAGCCCCGAGTTGTCCGACTTTCAGAAGGAATTATCTTAGGGTGAGTGGAAAGTCAATTCGCGAAATCAGCGTTTTGATCGGAGATCCACGATCCACTGTGCATGATGTCGAAAATTACAAACAGAAAGGTGCAATAAGATAGGGGACGGGTGTGATTAAAAATTGTTTTTAGACTAATGTGGTGTTGCTCTACAGGGTAGCAATTGGAAATTTTTCTGTCTTTAATAGTTTTCGAGTTAGCAAATGGATGACCTTAAATTTGGGGGGTTAAGGTCAAATTTGAGTGCGGCAATGAATTTCCCATCCCCTTATTATCTATAAACCAGACTCATCAGATCTCACCTACCTGGCAACGTTGAGATATCTGCCATGTTGCCAGACTTTTGAACACCCTGTTTATTTATGGAACCTTTCACCATGTTCGACGGAAATATTACTACAGCTCTTTCTTCCGGCGCCCCCCTGGGGGTTCAAGGCCTTTTTCAAAATCTGAGTCCTTATGAAGTTCTCTAATTTAGGGACCCACAAACTCGCCCTCCTTTATTTTCGCTGCAGAAAGGCGAGGAACTTTTATGAAAGGTACAGAAACTCTCTCCCGGATGAATTCGTAGCCTTTACAATGACTTGCATATTTACAAAATTCTACTAGCAATAGGAATACCAATTCTGGAAATTAAAACAACTGAAATAAAATTTGTTAAAAAATATATATATAAATAAATAAAAAAATATCAATTAAATTAAACATATATTCTCTATAACTAAAAACTTTACCGGGCAGCGTATTTCTGATTTCAGATTTGAATAATTATTATCCACATGAAAAAACTTTTGGAAACTCATATTTACATATAAGTAAGCTTAACCTTGTAGAAGGGTGTAATTTTCATTATTATATCTTCTAAATCTTTATACAAAGAAAAAAATTTCATTATCACCAACAATATCTAAATTGCCACTTCGTTATTTAAATCTTCATGTTCAAAATAACTAGAAATGTTTCATAGTGATAATGGCGACAGCCGAAACAATTGTTATATTCCATTATTAAAAAATATATACCAGCAACATACTATATTACTAAGTCCATATTCCTTTCAACTATTTATATTAGCGTAATACAAGAACAATACTAAATTTTATTTCGTTTTTGGTATCTTTATTATTTTGTTATGGCTAAAGAGCTGTTTGTCTCCATCGTTGTAATTCAGAGACCACACTCCTTATTGCACTAAATGGTTTACAAAATTTGTTTTTATTAAAAGTCCTCTTTTGTAATTTCATTTGTATCGAATGATTTTTGTCTCATTAAAAACGTTGAAATTTTTTGATCACAATATTTTTAAATCATCCTTCCTCTTCTAAAATTCGTGACATTTTACAATTGTGTTAATATAATAGAATACTTAATCTGTTATTCAATAAATTAAGAGAAAATCGGTAAATTAAAAGAGAAAAATACAAACGCAAAGCACTGAATACATGGCAACGAGCATTAAACAAACGGCAAAGATATACACCCCTGACGACAAACTTGAGAATTGCTGATAAGGAAAAATCAAGACAATTTTTCAACGCCTATGAGACTATTTTTTGAACAGGCTTATCTACATGAAATCCCACCCCCCCTTTTTTCAAGTTCTATGCTTTTGATTTCTTCATACAAAGATGGATTTCTACTAAATCGGTGACGCTCTACAACTTTGTAATTGGAACGTTTTTCTCTGTTTATCATGGTTCAAAAGTTAGTTTTCCTAACTTCTCAACGCTCACACAAGGCTCGCTGGGATTACTTTTTTTCAATCGGGCACGGGCATTTTCCTATTCGCTAGATGCAGCTATCGTCACGCCGCCGTGCGACACTAGTAAGAACTACTCAAACTGAGTACTGAATTTCACTGTCACAGATTGTGTGAACAAAGTGGGCTATTTCCCGCCAGACCGGACCACTTTTGTCATCAGCCGGCATGAAAAATTATATTAGGCTATTGTTTTGGCTACACTATTTTTGGCGGACGGTTGTTTATAATTTTACAGTACAAGAATTTATTATTTTTTGAAAATAAGTTTTGGCTGATGGTTTCAGTGTTTTGTCATTCGCAAACTATAAGAATTTTATTACAACTCGTTACTTGTATTATATTGGTTGTAATAAACAAAAAAGGTTTCACAACATTTTTCCTTTTTTCAAGTTTGCGTTCAGTTAGTGTAGTGATAAAACGCTAGAATTCTAGTTTGCAGGTACAGGTTCAAATCCCATCTTCGATAATTTTTTTTTCTCTTCGTAAATTTTTAACATGTATGGAAATGTGGAATTCTTTTACTAAATATATTTCCGATTTTCCAATTTGCTACCATCATTTTTTTTTTTTTTATAAAATGCATATAAGAATTATTATATATAATTAAAAATGATCTAAAATTTCTGATTTGCTAAGGCTATTTTTACATAAATTGAAAGGTTGTTACAAGTTAAATTTATTTCCTGTTCTTAAAAAAACACAAAAGAAGTTATAATTCTTAAAGACAGAGGTGATAGTTAACTTCTGCTCCTAGAAATAGGAAATTGCAATTTGGTGGCTTAATCGAAAGTTAAAAATGTTATTCAAGGATGATTGATAAACTATAAATACCAATACGGCGCATTATTTTTAATAGTATATACATGCTGCAATAATTATTTAATCTTTGTGTGAACAAAATGTCATCTCAAAAGTTGCAAAATTTTTATAAAAATAATTACACATGTATGTGAATAAATAAATTTTTTAAATGCCCATTTATCACTGTGGGTCATTAATTAAATGTATAATAATTCGTATATGCATTTTATTAAAAACATGATAGTAGCAAATTGGAAAATCGGAAATACATTTAGTAAATGAATTACACAATCCCATACATGTTAAACAAAATTTATGAAAAGAAAAAAAATTTTCGAAGACGGGATTTGAACCTGTACTTGCAAAATAGATTCTTGTATTTTATCACTAAACTATCTGAATGCGATAAAAAACTTTGCTACAATTCGGGCATTTATTAAGTGTAGGCAATTATAACAAACTGTTTTTTTTTTCTCGAAAAATTTTGAGAAGTGCGTGTCTTTTCCATAGAGAAAGGAAGTAAAAACTCTTCCTTTCTCTATGGTCTTTTCATGGGTGTTTAATTTGGTGAAGGTTAATCGCAGCATATTTTTTTTTTTTTTAATCAAAATCTGTGATTCCGAGTACGTGGAGTCTCCTTGTTGAACATTTCTTTAGTCTACTGGTTTAACTTTTTAAGTCCTATCATAGACGCTGCTGCTTTTTTGCTTTTGTTTACTTGTCACTTTGCATTATAGTTGCCTTATGGCATGAAATAAATATAAAATAATATTAAAACAAAACTTATTATATTCCCAATTATTAAACAGTGAAGACAAACAGGATTTAGTTATCGAAAGTCAAACAGTTATTATTTAATGAATCCACAGCTGATAACATACATTTTGCTTTTAAGACTTCCCCTACCTTTTAAATGGCTTAAATATCCGAAAAAGTTAGACCTGGAGAAATCTCAAACAATGTTAACCAATTACCCCGCATATACAACAAGTGGCGCCATCTGTAGGAGCTGAATCTAGCGAATAGACAACCTGACTTTCATGACTTTAGCATCTTTTGTTTTAAAGTTATTCGACTGTTTCGGGAATTTCTATATGAGGGTATTTATTGTGCTTATGAATTTTTTGAATATGAATCTTGGCATGTAATATATTTATAATCGATATATTATTAGATATAGGTGTTAACTATCTAGATTCGGTTCGGAATTTTATTATCACTCCGTGAGATGCTCTAGTAAGCACAATCCAGGATTTTAAGAATCCATGTCGCGGAAGTATTCCCTTCAGTTTTCAGTCTTCGTTTTTATGATTGTCAAAGGGGCGCAGAATGATCTAGATGTTGACTTGCCTAAGATACAATAAACCAACCAATTGTGCATATTAAAAGATAAGTTGTTCCCATTATCAATAAAGTGATTTATATCTTAGATTATGTGAGAAAAATCGAACAGTCATAATCATTAACATGGAATAATATATTTTATTGGGGACAATATTAATTATAACTGTTATTAAATTATAATAGAAAGAATTGTAATTTATAATGAGAATTAAAGTAAAAATCAGCATTTTATTACATATACCTTAACCAGCGAAATATGAGAACTGTCAATCACTGCGTTACCGTTAGGATTGCCACCTTCAGAGTTTCAAAACCGGAGAACCGGAACCTGAAATTGGCAAACCGGAAGTCAATATTTTAAGATTGAATACCGGAAATGGGCATTGTTTTATTAATGAAGTCGCACATTGCTTTAAAAAAATAATAATTTACATACAATTTATATCATTATCATTACATGATAAAAAAAACATGTAAACACTTCCGATTTAATTTACAAGATTCAGATTAAAAATCTATAATATCATATTTTATTAAATTTGAATGTATATTTTGAATTCTCCCGACAACTTTTCAGCGAACTTAACTGTTCTGGATGTTTAATATATTCATAAAACTCCATGCAGGTCTTGTTACAATAATATTTTATTAACCTAATACCCCGTCCGCACTGCTGGGCTAGCTTATTGTTGAGCTAGCTTATTCGATAAGCTAGATATCTTGGCTTAAGTTGTAGGCTAGGTCGTTCGCACTGAAGTGCTCTAAACCTAGCCTACAGTTCGTCGCAGGTCGTCGATATTTTCGCCCCAAATCTCTATCAAAATGCGAACTTCCTCCTAGTCCAGTTTAACTTTTTTTTTTTTTCGTTTTTTTCTATACTTATTGGTTGGTGCAGCCATATAAATTACAATGTAGCACCATAGCCTACAAGGATTAAGGGCTTGATCTCTTGATCCATGTAGGCTTTGGAAGTACGATCTTATAACTTGGTCAAGCCAAGCAAGCAAAATGCTCCAAAACTACGGAATCATGGGAAAAAACGTATCCCATGATGCAGTGAGTTTGTGGCTCAACTGGATCAGTGCCTACTATTATTTCTACTACTGAAATAATAATAGTAGGCACTGACTGGATAAGCTAGTTTAAAAATCTAGCCCATCATAAGCTAGCTTATCATAATCTGGGCTAGCCCAACAAAAGCTAGAATCGTTCGCACTGCAGTTTAAGTTAGCTTATCAACTTAGGCTAGCTTATTTTTTGCAGTGCGGACGAGGTATAAAAAAAACCTTTTTCATATCACTGCAAAACCGGAGATTGGCTGTTTGAAACCGGAGACCGGAGAAATAAGACAAAAACCGGAGACTCCGGCCCAAAACCGGAGAGGTGGCAACCCTAGTTACCGTGGAAACCAGTTTGAGTGAAATTAGCCTCCCGTACTGTTGTTAAATGAATTACTGTCGAATTAATATTAAATTGGTGGCCTTTAAAAGGGCCTTTCTGCAATTAATGAGAAATTAAATTTCCTCAGAAGAATCGTAATAAGTTTCTTGTTTGACATGTTTGAGCACGTGTTGAACAAAGCGCACTTTAAGCAGGATGTATGAATGATAAATAAAAGAGCTGTGCAACAAGGCTAAGACAGCCGCTGATTGGCTGATGAACTTAGTCAACATCTTGACAAGTGATCTCATGCAGGAGGAACAATTCTCAGGACTATATTAGCGTTTTTATTTCAATTACCAATTTGTAATAAATCTAGAAACCTCCAACCATAACTTAATAGAAACAACTAACAGCATAATAGCCAGCTAAACATCTGTCTTCTGTTAAGGTTAATTAGTCCAGCTTTTGAAAACCTTCTTAGCCTTTAAGAAGCTCAAGCGAATTTAAAACTGCTTTTAGAGATAAAAAAAATTAAGTCGGAAAAAACAATAAAAATGGCGCATTAAATTTTTAAGTACCCTACACAAGTTTGAGGTTAAAATACAAAGATGCTTAGTATATGATGTGCGATTTCTTAAGTTTGCAACAAATCAGTACGTTTACCAAACAAATGGCATATCCTTAGATATTATAAAACGCAACGTCTGTCTGTCTGTCCGTCAGTGCGCTTATAACTCGAGAACCACTGATCCGATTTACCTGTTTTTTTTTCAGTTTATAGATAAGTTCTCTTGACAGGTTTTAGAATATATTTTGGTAAGCTAGGTAACTTAATGAATAAGCAGTGACGATTGCAGTGACGATTTTAGCGCATGTCCTTACTGTAAAAATTGGCGCACAGATTACGCGCCTTGCATAATTTCTTCGTAATAAGAAACATAATTCCTCCAAAGTTGTGCAGTTTCCTCCACTACAAGTAAACAGTTTGAGGGATTATTATTGCGGCAACTATTATGAGTGGCACCGGTACTGGGGAAAAAAATCTTAATATCCAGAATACCCATGATTCCAACGGATGTTACATTCCAATTTGAGAGTCTCCAATTTCCGATCAGGGGTTTCTTTGCTATGACTATAAATCTCAAGGCCAAACCTTGAAATTTGCTGGAACTGACCTCTGATAGCCATGCTTTTCATATGAACAATATGTCGCATGTTCCCATGTTAGTTACAGTAACAGTTTATATGTACTAGTGCCTAATAAAAAGAAAAGCGAGAAATGTTGTGTACAAAGAGGCCTTACAATACTGAGTTAATACAATGCAAATACCGAGTTAATATTTCTGTAGAAAAAGTAAAAAGAACAACAAATAATTTCGCGCAAAGTATTAAAAATGTAAAGAAAAATATTTGTTAATTTTTTATATTATGGCTAGCAGAGGACCCAGCGTTGCTCAGGATAATTACTTGTAGGTAAACAGAACAATCTCAAGTTAAATTATAACTCAAAATTGGTTAAATAATAATCAATCAATACAACAAAGAGCGAAGGGACTATTCATTCTACGAAAAATCCGAAAAACAGGAATTCTAGGTGATATACCGGGACTTTATTTAAACTCTTCTTGACTTGTCTCAGATTAACAATTATGTAGTCCACGCGAGTAGGAATCGCGGGCACAGTTAGTAAAAAATAAATGTTGTATCTTTAAAAATAGCTAGGAGTAGTAATCAACCAAATACGTGTCAATCCTTCATTATTATTGAGGTCCTTTGTTGCACAGGGTGATCTCAAGTGAAGTAGATTATGATCATAGTCTCATTCTTAGACTATGTTATGATCACCCTGCCCTGCAGTACTGAACACACAAAAAAATGTTTATCTGCACAGCACTTGTTCAGAAATGTTTATTTATTTTTTTTTTTTTCATCTAAACGCGTTTCGACACAGCCAATGGAAATAACGGGAAGAGGATGGGAACTGATCAAATAAGAGTTATATAATTGAACATTATTTCATTTTTGTGATCATTGTCCTTTGCCTCGTTTTTTTATTAGCATATGACAGTTGAATGATCCCATGGACCCCATTTAAAATTGTAGCACCTTGAGCAGCATTATTTCTTTAACTTCTTGTGAAGACGCGTCTAGAAGCTCTGCTCTCAATAGTGTTTGAGCAGCCACTCTCTTTTGTAGTAAAATGGTTTTTCCTGTAACGGTTCCTGTGGATGAAGACGCTGAAGGCTGTGGAAATCATTTAATTGTCTATTGGAGTATTTGAAAACACTGGTTTATTCTGCCCCAGTGCCAGGTGTTGCAACTCTGTCAGCAGATCCTGGATGGCTGCGACATTATCCGCCATAAAACTGGTATTTTCAAACGGTTTCACCAAACCATGCGGCAACGTCCACAGTTTTTCTTGGAATCTAACGGAGGCCACATTAAGCAAGAGCATTGTCCTGTAATACCATGGAAATAAATCTGTTTGCAACTCTTATACACGTTAACGTTAATTTTGTCTACTGCAGGACACCTTCAAACCGCCGTAACTCTAGAAAGAAACATTTTCGACCCATGTTCTGCTTGTTTTCGTCGCTGAAACATATCCTGTAACGCCCTGTATAATAGATTTTCACAGTATTCATCGAGAGGTTGAGTAATCTTAATTGGCTCACTTGGATCACAAATAAAATTTCTCCAACATTTTACTCATTCGACAGTGGCACTGTGAAAAAGTTCATCATCCATCTACATTAAAGCTACATGTTAAATGTCTCAGATCTTTAAGATTAAAATACAACCATTGAATTAGGAGTCTGAATGCAAATTCTTTATATTAAGTTTTTCTCAAACGCCAATTTATCTTCATCCTAGTTCCCAAATGACTGATTCAAAAACTCGTCTCGATCGTGTATCCAAGTGACAGGGAGTGGGTGATAATTAATTCTTCAGCGCGCTCTCAGATTGTAAGATTTCTTCTCTCGTTTGTAAAAGTTTTATTGCTTTTAGCGTACAATAAAAATCTGTTAACTATAGGTTCCTATTTAAAATAATAAAATTGACCTAGAAATAACATTTCAATAAACATTCGCTTTAACATTCGGTAGACTTGAATTCTTATTGACTGTTTTTAATAAAACGAAACGTCATTTCTATAATTCCGAAACCAAACAAAACTATTACGTCGTTAAATGTAAAATGGGCATCGACTCGTTTTATGAATAAGATTAAGTGGCTAAATTTACCGATTTCTTGGTGTTATGGCATTCGTTAATAACGGTACTTTTCGTGAATCCGGTAATATTTAATCCAAAGTTATGCGTTAATATCACCAGGACGGCAATAGTTTTAAGTGCTTTACATATAATTATTTCTAATGTTTACTTTCAAGTTCATATAAATTCTTAATGAATTCTAATATAATATTTATATCAATACTTTATTGATGAACAATTTTTATTTTTCTTTATGAATATTTTTTAACGTTAATTAGTTTAACGAAAGACCAGGCGAAGTGCTGAATATTCCTGACAAGAGGTAGACTTCGTATAACAAAGTTTAGTTTACCTTAAAACCGTACAATAAAATTTCTCCCGTATACTTATTCTTGTGAGGTGGTTGTTGGGTACTAGTTGGGTGCACCACTCCGCTAGTTGTCCCTGCAGGGCCGCCGCCAGAGGGGGACAAATGGGACTCTAGTCCGGGGCCCTAATGGAAGGGGGGCCTCGTCAGCTACGCTTGGGAAAAGTCATCAGGGACGAGGCAGAGTCCAGAGGGGCCCATACGTACCCAGTTGTCAGGGGCCCAAACATTTCTGGCGGCTGGCCTGGTCCCTGCATTAGGTCTTGCTATTCTAGTGTGAGGTACTCTATTGTTTTGAGTATTTGGAATACTACTGGAAGTGAAAAAGAATGCTTCCTTCTTAAACTAAATATCAGCATAATGAATTAGATAACTACCATTACTGGTTGTAATTTTCCACAATGTGAGTGTTTTAAGTGAACAAACTGGAAAGATTTTCCAAATACGACTTTAATCATATTAATTCATTTATCCTAATCTAAAGAAATATTTATTGTAATTGTGCGAAAAGAGATTTCTTTCAGACATCACTGGGAAGAGAAGCTGTGTGAAAAGTTATTTTAATGAAAAACTAAATATCTATAAAATATCTGAATTGCACGCAAAAAAAAATCCAAATTTATATAAGGTGTGCTCAAATGAAAAGGAGACTACAGTTATCCGTAAAGAAATTTTAATAATGTTATAATTACAGTTCATGTGGAACAGTACAACTATAAATAATCGCCATTGATATTGATACGGCTTCAGTGTAGAAACTCCTGGGTTGCTACGGATCCAGTTTTCCAGGGTGTCCTGCACTTCTTGTCGCAGATGAACCTCTGACCTTTCAGATATTTTTAGGGACTGAAGATATGGGAGTCACATGGGGAGATGTCGGGGCTGTAAGAAGGATGTTTGGAGGACCTCCCATGGAAAATTTTCCAAGGAGCTCGAGGGTCGTCTTGGCCACATGTGGCCTAGCTTTGTCCTGGAGAAGCACTATCCCATTCGAGAGCTTGCCCCTGTGCTTGTTCTTGATGGCCTGTTTGAGCCTCAGCAACGCGTTGCAATACTGCTCAGCGTTAACTGTTGCACGCCGTTGTAGCCTGTCGATGAGTAAAAATCCTTCTTCGTCGAAAAAGAAACTCTGCTTCACTTTTCCGGCCTTCTGGCCAGAGTGGGCTTTTTTTGGACGAGGGTAGCCAGGATGCCGTTTGGAGGCAGGATCGAAGTGATGATACCATGTTTCATCCGTAGCCAACAAAGACAGGCCTCGGCGCGGAAAAGTCACCTGATCATAGCAGTCCGGCCAACAATCTAATCTTCATTGTTTCCAACAAACGAAAAATTATTGATTGTTAAACTCCAAGATGGAGACAATGAAGGTTACATTGTTACTCGACTAGTATCAGCACTTCCTAGAAAGAAAGCCTCACAACTGAAGTCATGCATTGTTATATCATAAGTCGACCAAATTTAGGGCTTACTATTGGTGGAAATACGATCAACAATGGTCGAATTTTGATGATGTAACAATGTGACGTTTCAGTTATGAGGCTTTCTTTCTAGGTGTTGCTAGTATGTTCAGGTGACTTTTCCGTGCCGGGGCCTGTCTTTGTCATTGGGTACGTTTCATCACATACCACATTCTTAGCAACGAAATCCGTTCCTTGCTCCGCGTATCTCAACAGATGGGTCAGGCAAGCACCCATTCTCGCTGTCGTCTGATTCTCTGACAGATGCTTGGGCGCCCACTGTGCACAAACTTTGCCATAACCCAGCTTTTTGTGGATTATGTGATGCAAAGTTCCTGTGCTTATCGACGCTCAACAGCAAACTCGTGTGTGGTGATCCGACGATTCTGCCGTATGAGCTCTTCCACTGCCGAAATCGTGGCACTGTTGGTGACAACGTGCGCCTGCCCATGGCGTGCCAAGTCCTTGATGTTTACGCGTCCCGTTTCATAATGCTGCCACCACCGGAATATGGTGCATCATGCGAGACACTGCTCTCCGTACACCTTTCATCCTGCGATAAATTTGTGATGTATGCTCCCCTTCTGCGCGAAGAAATTGGACAACTGTGCTGATCTGGAGGAATCCATGTGCAACGAACTGCGAAAAACAACTCTCCAGAAATGAGGATATTAACTACACATGTACAACTGGGAATACCATAAATCGGCAAAAGAAAATTAACTCACTGGGATTTGATACAACGCCGCTACAGCTAAAGTCTCCTTTTCACCATTTACATGTATATAATAGCTAAATTGCAAAAATTCACATCAGGAGCTGCGCGCTTGAAAATCAACTTACGCCTTACATAATAAATAGCTCGTTTCTGTTAGGCAAATTGTGGTCAATAGCCCGTAGCTGATCGCTCGCTTCAACAATACATGCTTACGTAGAAACGCTTTAGCAATATATTATGAAGAAATAATAGACCCTTACACAGAACGCTTCAAAATTTGACGTTCATTTCATTAAATAAGAATGCTTACAAAGTGCCATTCTATTTGTTCGAATATATGGAGAGTTATGATCTCTCCATTTTAAACTTTCGGATACTTTTATTCATTTTGAACTACACAATTCTTCTAGAAGTACGCCTTTCCTTAGCAACCAGGACTTCCCTCAGCAACCTCATCTAATGCAACAAGGAAAGTCTTCTTTAGAAAACAAATGTTTTCCTCTTTATCCTGGAATTCCTTATAATCTTATCGGTCTTGGGGATTTCGGTTGCCTGACTTGTTATGGTCATTACTTGGACGAATCAGGAACAAGCCATAAATTAATACTATTTATGTATAAAACCATTAATTTCTTTCGTTTTCTCATTAGATCTACAATTTGTGCACTTATAATTTTGTATCAATTATCTGTTGATTTTTGCTGTTAGTTTTGTAAATCCATATCCTCTTCAATATTATTAAAATCTAAGAAAGAAACAATGGGCTTGTGATAACTAAAATACGACATAAATAATTTTGATTCAAACCTCTCTAAATTTCTAAAAAAAAAAAATCTCCATCAGTTGTAGTTCCACACTCATTTGGGTTATTCGACATATATAAATTCTATGTGGTTTTTAAAATAATGCTTTTTGCAGCCTTAACAACATTGTTAAAATCAATTAGAGGCTTTGATTTTTCTTTTAAGAAATCAACATTGAAATCTCCTTGAAAATCATAGGTAATTGCTAAGTTCCGATTAAGCAGAGTAGACCCTATTGTGGTATAAATGATCAAATTTTCATGGATGAATTCGAAGATTTTTTTTACACGTTGATTAGGTTAGATATAAATAGCAACTATTAATAACAATTAGTCCATGCACATCGTCGCTACTATAAAAAAATGCTTTGAAAAGTGAAAAACGGCGCTTTTGCCATCCCTTCTGGTCGGCCATTATTTTTCCGAAAGTGACGTAGTTCGTCGGTCAATGAAATAATTCCTCGTAAGAGCAGAATTCACTAAATTAGTTCTTCCTTCTTTAATCCAGCTTTCTATTAAATTTGAGAAGGGTGGCTCTTCTAAAGTAAATAAGAATGAGTTTACCTCCATGGCGGATAAATGGTTTGGTTTGGTTGGTTTGTTTGGTATTAACGTCCTTTTCAACTGCCATGGTCATTTCAGGACGGCGTTATAGGGGCCGCAAATTTTGCCTCGCAAGGGTTCTTTAACGTGCAGCCGGCAAACGACTACACGGGACCAACGGCTTTACTTCCCTTCCGAAGGAAGTGCGTGATCTCAGGATTTACCCATCTCGCGTCCTCGGGCCTCAGAGGCGACCACGCAACCCCTGAGCCACCGAGGCCGATGCGGATAAATGGAGCACTTTTCCGTTTTACAGAATCGAGACATCAGCCAAGGATACCTAGAACTAATCTGCATTTTTAAACACTTGAAAGAAAAAACAATGTAAATAAAATGAATAGTATATTCATAAATAATTAAACTAACGTAAAAAGAGAATTTAAATGAATAAATGATTCATTCTACAGGTAAAAATACTGGCTAGCGAGGGGGGGGGGGGGGACTCCGCGAAGACCAAATATGAGGAGACGGACAAGGACTCAAGGAAACTACTAATCCACAACAAAAGTTTATTTATACGCTGACGAAGGCAGCTTGGCTGCCGAAATGCGCATTCGTATAAATAAACTTTTGTTGTGGATTAGTAGTTTCCTTGAGTCCTTGTTAGTCTTTGTCCACAGTTTCTGGCTCCAATTCTCTCTATGAGGAGACGGGGTGAAAAAATGATCATTATGCCCTGGGCGCCATATCCTACTGCCTGCGGTTTGTTTTAGCAAATATAAAGGACAACTCTACGCAAAAAATCGATTATAATTTTTTTACAGAATATCATTTTTTGATATAAATTTAACACGATCCCGTTGAAATTTTTGATTTTGGTCCATAATTTCTATATTTAAAAATGCTATGATGTTATTAATGCGTTAGTCTCTCGATTTAAAGAAAGTTCTATGTGACCGTAGAGTTGTCCTTTAAATTTCCAGCCGGCCAGGTGGCCGAGAAGGCTAGGGCGTAAGCTTTCTAGTTATCGAATCCACCTGGTCGTGGGTTCGAATCCCGCCGTGGGCAAGGGATGTTTGTATTTGTCCTGGGCTGCGTTCAGATATAACTTGTGTAAAAGGCGCAAAATGACCTTAATAGTGAACGCCAAAAATTCTAATAAACCAACCAAACCATTAAATTTCCATGATAAACTTTGCCTATTTGAGGAATCCTACGTACGAAATTAATGAAGGGTATACAAAACGCTACATTAATATAACTTATTTGTAATATGAAATATTGTTTATCGCTTCGATTAGTACAGCTGTATGCTGAACAAACTGCAGGCATGTTCACGTTCTATTACAAAACTCAAATATAACCACGACTTTATATCACTAGAAAGCATCGGCCTCGGTTGCGTGATCGTCTCTGATGCCCGAGTACGCGGGTTCGATCCCGGCCGAGGACGACGAGGATTTTTCAGGGGGAAATCCTGAGATCACGCACTCCTTCGGAAGGGAAGTAAAGCCATTGGTCCCGTGTAGTCGTTTGCCGGCTGCACGTTAAAGAAAACTTGCGAGGCAAAATTTGCGGCCCCTATAACGCAGTTCTGAAATGACAATAGCAGTTGAAAAGGACTTTAATACCAAACATACCAATACCAATCACTAGAAAGCCAGATAAAGGCTATCTGCTCCAACACGTAACTGACTTCACTATACTAAAGGCGACCAAGTTTGCTGAGTCGCCACGAAGGGCGCTGTATGCAATGGGACAGCCACTCTTTATGTATGGTCTCGTTGGTTCGAATACTAAAGCATCAAGACAGACAGACGGATGCACATTGTGAAACATAATAAGTACCTATCGGGCTCTTTTGAGATGGCCGTTATATGCTTTACTAATAATGCACTTTAAAAAAATAAGCCAGATAATATATATATTAAAATAAATATTTTATTAACAGAAACTATACAAACATTAAAATAAAATGACTTTCCTTAAACGTATTCAAAAGTTGTCGCAGACTTTTTATTAATGATACGTACAGTTCAGAGCGTTGATGATCACTATGTATGATTCTGGGAAATATTTAAGTGGTTTCAGAAATGTATGCACCTTATTTTCCATAATGATGGCCGTGACCATGAAGACCGTGGCCATGACCATAACCACCTTTATCAAAGAATCCACCATGTCCATGATGACCTCCATGGTGACCACCGTGTTCGCCATGGTGACCATAATGTTTGCCATGGTGTCCTTCTCCATAGTGGCCTTGTCCGTGGAGGCCTTCGTGATGCTTGCCATTATGGGCGTGATCCCACCATTTGCCGTGGTGACCATGTTCTTCCTTGTGGTATCCCCTCTGCCATCCTTCTTTGTGATGGCCGTGATCACGGTATCCATGGTGGCCGTGTTTCTCGTGACCGTGGTGGTGGTGGCCATGTTTCTCGTGACCATGTCCTCCATGGTGGCCATGGTGAGCACCGTAATGTCCGCCGTGTTCTCCATGGTGTCCATGAAGACCATGTTTATGATGGTGTCCATGAAGACCGTGGTGATGTCCGTGGCCATAGTGGTGATGGGGATGATGGTGGTGATAACTTGCAGCAGTCTCAAGATCGCCTTCTTCAGCTGCAGCAACTTCCCCTTGCTTTTCTTCTTCTTCGCAAGAGACGAAGGCCGTAGCGACCACTACCAACAACAACACAAAGTACTGAAATGTGCGCATCTGAAAGAAAGTTTTGATTGGAAAATATTAAATTCATTATATGGTATTAAAATATATATAAATTTATGATAATTATTTTGGTTATTATCAAGTTGAAAAAGTCAATAAATTTTGTCTGTTACGAAAGTAAATAATGAAGTTACATGAACAGAGAGTTATGAAATTATTAAATAATTTTTGATTGATCCGAGATGAAAACTGTATATACTTCCTTATTGCGTTAAGTTATTTTACTTACTGTTTAGCAAGCTGTAGTGTTCTTTGGTTAATCCCGGTGCGCGAGATCTTTGCCTTCTTCAGTGTGATGCCGGTCTTTTATATCATAGATGCCCCGCCTTCTAAATTCCTCAAGAACCTCTGTCAATTCATTCTCTTTGGTGGCGACAAGTGGCGGAAGAGGAGGGGGAAGCACGTGGCGCGGGGTGGTACTGACAACACTTTTCTCCTTCTCCATGCTTCACCAGTCATCAGAAATCTAATGCGACTGTGCTATATAGGTGCTAATGCACAAGATTAATTTGAAAGAGGCATGCATTTTATGTAATTTACTATAATTTATTCGGCCTTAACTGCGAGTTTTTAATTTGAGCTTAAAAATGTGTTATTTCACTTTCTCGTGACCCTCCGCTTAATTAAACGTAGGCTTTCTTTGACACACTTGCTGTTTGGCTATAAATGATCGTCAAACTATCATTACCTTAATTTAGCTTGTAAAATTACATTTTTATTTTTTTGCTAGGGCAAAGTAGAGTCTCAATCCGGAACGTCAGCTTTTTTCAATTTTTGTTTTATTCCAGGGTGGTTGTGTCACGTCCCTCTTTTCTTCTACATCCGTAATTTAAAACTACATTTATAATATTTAGCAAAATAAAACTTTGAACAACTGTATTTAAATTTCTTGCATTTATACAACAAATATAAACTTAATGTAATAAAAATTACATATTGCAGCAATTTTTTTTAAATTTTTTTTATACATATTGCAGGAATTGTATTATACCGGTATTATATATGTATACTAATAAACACTCGTTAACTGAGTTTACACAAAAAAATTAACAATTAATGATTTATACCGACCCTTCTCTTCGCAAATTATTCAGCTTTCCTATTTTACATTGCTTAATTTCGTATAGGATAGTGATAAAATTTATGCCATGATAAAATCAAAACAATCAAGAGATAGTCATATTCAATTCAAAGTGGGCACTTTTGATTTTAGATATTTTGTCGACGAATTATCCTGAAAGTTCAGGGGTGTAAAGAGCATGTTTACATCTCATATTTCAGGGAAGGTTTTGTCCCGAAGGCAAATAGGAGACCAGCAACATTTCTATGAGAATAGCACGTATACTCATAAAGATATAAAGATTTCTTTAAGAGAAATCTAAATTTTTTAGTAGGTTTTTTGTTTATAACATGCAGGATTTTCAACCCAATGCAATGCCATTTTCAGGAAACTTTACAAATTACGATAGAATCAATCAGAATATAAAAATATTTGATGAAATAAGACCATTTGTACTAAATGTTTAACTGCAAATGCGTTACAAAAATATCATTAGCCCAAGCAAATATCCTGAAAATTCAGAAAGATATCATCGATGGAATGGGTTGAATTTCAGTTGCTCTCAAAAATAAACAAAACGATAGGGCTTTCTCCAAATTTTTATTTTTGGATCTGACACCAGTATCAACTTCTTCTCCTTACCCTGATATGAAGTCAATATGCCAGCCTAAGGTGAAGTTGGAACTGGTGTCCGGTCCAAAAATAAAAATTTGGAGAAAACCCCATTATCGTTTTGTTTATTTTTGAGAGCAACTGAAATTCAACTCTTTCTATCGGCGATATCTTTCTGAATTTTTATGATATTTGCTTGGGCTTTTTATAAGATTAGCTCTATATATTTCGCTAATAAATTATGCAAAATTATTATTGCAAATCACTATTAAAGAAAATTAAATATATTGGATGGACTTTAATTCAATTGAAATATTGGGAACCCACACCACTACTGCGAAACTTGTGTTTTTCATATTTTTCTTTCCATTATTCAATTATTCATTATGGAATTATCACATGGGGAGTAATATTATTTTACCACATTCAATCATATAAATCCTGGAGAAATCATTTTTTCACATCGACGATTTGAATTTCTACTGTGCATCATTTTCCTTCAACTTTTTGTGAACTCTGCATTCTGGAAGAGTAAGAACTGATTGCATTCCTGCACTTAAGATTTTATTGGAAATGGATTGAAATATAGCCCATTTTGAAATTATTTTAAATGTAAATAATGATTGTAAATTAAAAAAAAAAAATGCCACCTTTCTTTGCGGTTAAGTTCCATTGTAAATTGTAAATAGGGCAGGGGTAGGGTGTTTTTTTATATTACTTTTATTTTTTTCTGTTTTCTTTTCTTTGTTGGGGCTTTCTCAATTTTATAAATAAATTGAATGTGGAAAAATAATATTAGTCTAGAAAATTTCTCCCAACATTATTGTATAATATCATATGGGGAGGCTCATATAAAACTTGTATTAAAAAAAACTAGAGGGATATCATAATGCTATTTTGAGAATTTTATTGGGCAATGATTATCAATTACATTTCCTTACCATAAGAAAAATATTTATAATAAAAATTGCAAATGATGTAATTTTACTGAATAATTCTACGCTTTGTTCGCATACAATTATTACAAGACCAGATATGTTATCATACCCACATCGAATTATCTATACGTTTGCCTCACACCAATTTTATTTTCTTTCTAAAAGAATATATTATCTCATTCCTACATATAATAAATGTAAACCTTTGATTAGAAATTGGCCTACTGAACTCAAGAAATGGATTTTTTCAGTAACTAATATTGAACACGTTTTTTTTTTTTTTTTTTTTTTTTGTTTTTTTTTATTTGTTTTTTTTCAGTCTAAATATTTTATATTAAAAAATGGTAAATTTTGTAAGTTATAGAGATTTTATAGGTTATAATTATATAAATTTTATATATTTTTTATAAAAAATTTTATATCTTATTTTCTTTATTCCTTTTTTTTATTTATAACCTATCCAATAGGAGCTTCGGCTCTTGGATAACTTTCTTTCTTGGCCCTTGGCTTACTATTCTATATTTTGACAAACTTTGTATTTACTTTGTAAAATTTATTTTAAATTACTTAAATCATAAATAGTACTACCTCCGTTCAGAAATGATTGTCCGTTTTGATACTTTTGTTAAATTTAAGAACATTAATTATTCGCTTGTCCTTTTTTTGACTTTATTTTAATTATTATGATCATAGCAAGCTGTTCATTAATTTATATGTTCTTAAGTCACGTTTTCTTTGCATAATATGGTCGTAAAATTTCAAATTTTGAACATCTTCAAATATTTGTTCTTAGTGGGCTTCAGGTAACTGTGAAAAGATGGAATCATCTCAACGAAAGAAGAAAAACCTGTCTGATGATCAGAGAAATGGTATCCTACAATGGCAATAATTATAAATTACAGCACATTGGCAAAGATGCGAAGAGAAACGTTGAACGACTTCCTGTTTTGTTAAACTGCAGCCCAGAGGCGGTCAAAACTGCCCAAAATTGTTTAAATACAAATTAATTAATCTACCATTGTAAATATAATTAAATTAAAAGTATTCGCAAAATAATTTTTCGCTCAAATTGTTTATTTTCTCAAAAGAGACAATCATTTTTGAACAAAAATTTTGATCAAAACGGACAATCATTTCTGAACGGAGATATATATGATTAAACTATCAGATTTCATTGTACTTATACAATCATTGTTAATATATTACCAAATGTATACAAGAATAACCAAGAAATAAATAAATAAAAATTTAAAAAATACATTTTAGTAACGCTTGCGCATGCGCAGTTAAACATTTAGTAAAAATGTTCATATTTCATCAAATAATAAACATTTTTTTTATTCTGGTTAGCAGAGTGTTGTCTCTACTGTAATTTGTCAAGTTTCATGAAATGGCATTGCATTGGAATTAAAACTCTCCAAGTTATAAAGAAAAAACTTGAGAAAAAAATTTATATTTTTTATATAAAAACCTATATATCTCTATGAATATACATGCTATTCTCATACAAATGAACACAGATAAGTAAAAGAAGCCTCATAAGCATATGCTACGGGTACAAAGCCTTTCAAGCATTATTTTTTACAGAGTGATCCCAAACATTACTTTTTTGTTCAATTTGTTGCTGGTTCTTATTAGCCTTCGGGTCAAAAACTTCCCTGATATATAGGGTGAATACAAAAGTCCGAACCCCCCCTTTTATTTTTTGAACCGAAGCAGAAATGTCAATTTTGATGAATCCAATGAATAGGAAGTTGAGTGGCCTATCCCATGGTGCACTTTTCATCATCCCAATTATGCAAATTAGAACACTCAAAATTTATCTCAAAAACCGTAAGGGATAGAGAAAAAAACCCAAT
>JAHWFO010070583.1:777043-802010 GCA_023313115.1 Rhysida immarginata | reverse complement strand
TCGAAAGCTTTGCTTTCATCTTCAGCAGACAAGGAGAACTTCAAGAGCTTCTTGAGAGAACTGAGAGCTTCTTGAGAGCTTCAGTTCTCTCAAGAAGCTCTTGAGGTTCTCCTTGTCTGCTGAAGATGAAAGCAAAGCTTTCGAAAGACGTTTACAGGTTGTATTGTTTTTTTCATTATTTTTGTTTTATTTTTTGTTTAACGCCTTTTTTAGTTGTGGTTAAAGAGTGTTGTGCTTTTAATCTGTTCATGGGAACTATCATTTTATTTTGTGTGAGCTAGGTTGAAACCAAATGTATCTATAATATGTTATCTGTTATAGATATTTTAGAAGTATTTAATAGATAACCTACAGAGATTTTAGAAGAAGAATCTATTTTTGATATTTCTTTGCGTTTTAGAGTACTGAATTTTAAACTTGTAATTTGCGAACTGTTTGATCATTTAATTTTTTTAAGAAAAATAAAACTTTTATAATTATTTAGTTGCCACTTTTTGTTAAGATATAAAAAAAAATTTCGATATAAACTTAATCAATAAAAAGGGTTAATTCTTTTTTATTTTTGAAATACATGTAAAGGAATCTCTATTTCCTATTTTATCAGCTGTCAGATATATCAAGAGGGAGGGAGGGCGATTGCACACGCTCATGCCTCTGTGTTTGTGTTAGGAATGTCAAGTAATTTATCACAGACGAATGTAAAACTGTTGCTCGCCTTATTATTTGATAATTTTTAATGGATATATGGCTTTTTACTGCCGTACACAATGGTCTGAAACCACCATCCCCTGCGTATACTTAAGCAAGACGCCATGTTTATTCGAACTCTACGCCATTTGCCAATGAGCTTCCTAGCCTTCATAGATTCTTTGTAGCTGCACGATACATGAAATGAGCAGAAAGCGTTGTACACATTTCACGAACTGTGCAAGGGTATTGTAAAATTCATGAAATGAGCAAAAAGTTGTGCATTTCATGAATTGTGCAATTTCAGTCTGCGTGTAACATATGTATAGATTAAATATTTGAAGTATGAGAATTTTTACTAAATGTTTAACTGCGCATGCGCAAACGTTACCAAAATGTCTTTTGCATAATTTATTAGCGTAATGTTTAGAGTTACTCTTATAAAAAGCCCATGCAAATATCGTGAAAATTTAGAAAGATATTGTCGATAGAATGAGTTGAATTTCAGTTCTCTCAAAAATAAATAAAACGATAAGGGGTTTTCTCCAAATTTTTATTCTTATACCGGACACAAGTCTCAACTTCTCCTTACGGTGAAGAAGTCAATATGCCTTCATATCAGCGTAAGGAGAAGAAATTGAAACTCTATTTCTGCCTTTTTGCCACTGGGCCGAATAGAAGTACAGTGTGGGCCGTAGGTTGCCGACCCCTGTTATAAACAAAAGCCTACGAAAAAATTTCGACCCCTGTATTTCCAATTTCGTGCTGTTCTTATACAAAGGAACACGGATAAGTAAAAGAAGCTTCATAATCATATGCTACAGCCATCAAGCATTACTTTTTGGTTCAATTTGTTACTGATTCCCTATTTGCCTTCGGGACAAAACCTTCGCTGCAATATATGAAGTGTAACATGCTCTTTACTCCTAATGTTTCAGGATAATCGTCAAGTATTTTTCTAGATATTCGACAAAACGTCTAAAATCGAAACTATCCAATTTCTTTTTGGTAGATAGTGTATAAGGATAAATTCATTTTATATGCTTTCTATACCAATATATACTAATTTTTCATCTTCTGTTTATTTATAGTCCTTAAACCTTTTAAAAAAGTCAAGATAAATCATTAATGCCCTGGTGAATGGTTTCAGTGACCGTATGATTGATAATTTAACAAAAAAAATTAAGAAAAAGATTCAAAAACAGCTGACTGTTATTGATTGTAATCAATCCAATTTAACAAAAATATTTATCGACTCTGTTACCACTCTAAAAAAATTAAAAAACAAAACCGGTTAACTTCAGAGTCGCTTTTGAAAGTGAATACAGGGTGCGTAAGGTATTCGAGGACAGATTCACGTCAAGAAAGAAAATAGAGATGTAAGTGTCACGGAATTCACATTACGTAATGAATTCCGACGACGTAACCATCATCGGCGTACACGTGTCTTCTATGCGAAGAGAGCAGGCGAGTGTCGACGAAAGGAGATACGTCAGGGAATGCGACACTCGAGGGCCAATCACGAGCAGGAGCGCCAGATTCGAGAGGAATCGTGTAGCTGCAAGGGAGAGGAGAGACGTTATGTGGAGGTCAACCGAGGGAGATCGGAAGAACACTCGACGGCGGAGACAAGGCGCCCCGGCCGAGGGAGAATGCTGCTGGCGATAGGAGCAAGGAGTAAGGCAGCAGGAAAGTCCGCCGTGATAGGTTCACCGTCCCCGGCTTCGCAGCTAAACGTCAAGGAATTCGTTTCGTCAGAGGCCAGCGCTCCCGTTACGACGAAGCCAGCGCGTTCAAGGAGCGAACGGTGGAGCGAGTGGAGCAAGGAGTGTGGAAGCGGTGCGAGGCAACCTGGACGGTGCAGTGAGGTAGCAGGACCCTGGATATCGTACCTGGTAAGCGCCCAGTTTTATGTTGCAAGGCATTTCAGCGAAGCAAGGGAGTGCTTTTTAGAATTACGTTATCCGGAGCTACGTAGCAGCTCAAACGTTCAGGGCTCGTGGCCCTTTGGCCTTAAAGCGTACCTGATTCACTATTTGGGATTTACGTATGTAATTCGCCATCATCCGTAATTGCTCGTTTATCCAGCTCATACCTGGGTATTCCAGTTTTCTGGTGCTGTGTGTGACTTTGTTCGCCGTTATTAAAAAAAAAAAGAAGGGAAGAACGAGCAAAGCAAAGAATGTGGCGGTATCTGTGCGCCGCATTTCTCCCTTAAACGTTATGTTGTATGTTCGATTGGAGACGGTTTAGCGTCCCTCTATTAAACCAGTGAATTGTAAAGATCTGTGTTGGAGGTAGCAGACATGTATTCTAATTCCTAACTGAGTTGAAATAACATTTCTCAAATCGTAGTTTGTTGCTAAGACATTTATTCTGAATAGTAGAAGGGTGTAGTTTGATTGTGATTAGATTTCTGTGTGATGTTTATAAGTGGTGCCGGAATTGTCTTGCCATTTGTGCACTTGGTAAACTTGTGACGTAGTGTATGCATTTAAGACATTCTTTAATTTATCATAGTTAGAGAATTGAACTATTTAAAGGACGTGCATTCTTTGTTACGATGTTGCATACGTATAAAGCTAATTGTTTTAGTGGCATCAAGGCTGTAGTGAATCGTTATGTGTGATTGGACATTATTGAGGCACACTGTAGCCCTACAAGACTTTCTTTAATTTTTATGATATTGGGGGTACAGAATTGTGTATGATTTTCATGTTCTGTTATACCGATATAAATGGATAAAGCTGTTAGATTTAAATTGTATCAAAGCTTTAGTGATTTATCACGGTGTCTTATATCTAAAAATTGAAGTGTGCATATTCTGATTTAAATTTACTTTGGTGTTGTGGGGATGAAATATAAATTGTTATGTTGAGTATGCCTTAATCATAAGATTATTACCTATAAGATTGGTTTTGGATATAACACGATTTAACCTAAGAGGTTTAGTTATATGTTTGAGTTTTTGAGTTTTAGGTTTACCTAGGATAAGTCTCCTATTTGATATTTATAGTGTTAATTTCTTATTCCCGTTACGTATTCTATTATCGCCAATAAACTTAGTTATTTAAAATTACCCCTTCCCTGTCAAAGTGAGTCATTTACTTCTACGGCGCCATTGCTCACGTTTTTCAATATTTTCACAGTAAGTCGAGATAATAACTTTATTATCGAAACATATCATGAGCATACACAAGAAACCTTGTTATATAGCTATTCAATAAATCCGCCTTCAGCTTCGATAACGGCTTCAATGCGAGATCGAAACCGTTGACATGCGCGAATCAAATGGTCATGGTTCATATTGTCATTACTCGAATGATGGCAGCTTTCAATTCATCTTTGGTGTTATGGGGGTGTTCATTGACTTGTCTCTCCACATCCGTAGTAGTCCAACGGATTCAGGTCAGGGATGTTAGGAGGCCACAAGTGTGGAGGCATCACTGCCCTTCACTGCTGACAACCCCTAAAACCTTGACAGTTGCAGGAAATTTCGTGTGCATGACTCGTGGCACTTCCGAATGGTCTGCACATAACCATCTGATCCTGGTCTAAGTTTTTTTCATCGGAGAAAATCCACAGGCAAATCAGCTTCACACGGAATTTTCAGCTTGTTTAAGAGCCTTTTCGATCTGAGTAGGCGGTTTCCCATGTTTTGTCTGACATAAACTGACCTCTTCGCATAACATACGAGTGATATCTGATGTTTTCATGGACAACATTTCTGATTGTTCCTTCCGACACATGGAGTTCTCTGGCAAGTGACCTCATGTATGTTCTGGGATTGGCATCGATGGCCTGCTGCACGTGGTCTGATGATGTCAGAGCGTGAGGCATGCTTTTTACGCTTTGCTACTGGTGCAACATTGCCGTCTTCGGTCTCCAACTCCTTCCGCACTTCGTGGACGAATGATCTTGCGACCTTTAGAAATCGTGATATCTCTAAATCGCTGTGTTCTGCCTTTATTGCCACGATTACTGCATGTCATTCATGATTTGTTACTTGTTGGTCCGCCATTTTGCTTTCCGGAAACTGAAAGGACATACAATTTACTATAGTGCAGCAGTAGCCAAACGAAGGTGTGTCCTTAAATACTTTACGCACCCTGTACTGTAAAAAGGCAACGGCATTGTATCAAAGACAAAATTCCGAAAGGCAAGTGGTCTGGAATGGAATATTAACTGAATGACAACATTATACGTACATGGCTGTCTCCTTCAGAGTAGTCCCCCTTGCTTGCAATGCACTGCTCCCATTGTTTCTGCCACTGTTGGAATGCTCCCTGGAATTTTAGTTTATTATACAGGGCGAGTCAAAAGTCACTGGATATAGCTGACGAGTATTTCGGAAATGGTGTAAACGATGTAACCATGCTAATAGGAAATAGGATAGGTGCTCTTGTCTTTTGGGAGAGTTTTGGAGTTTGGCCGCTATCTTGAAATTAGCCATGTTGGGCCGAGGTTCATTTTCTTAAATGGGAAGGGGTCATATGGCATATCAACTAAAACCACTTTTTTTTCTCAGGAGTTTATTCCTGCATTCGGATTTCAGTTATCGGTTGTGGTTCATAAGTTAACAAAAATAGTGACACTTTCCAAACAAAAACACACCAAAAACTGGGTTGCAGCAGTTAAATGATGTGTTCAATGTATTGACCCTGTTGCTGGACACACTGCTCAAGGTGCTTTATCCATTCATTATGCACGCGCACAAGAATATCGGGGATAATGCTGGGGATGCGTTGCTGAAGGTGACGTTTTTGGATTTGTACGGCATACACAAGTTGTTTCAAGTGGTCCCACAGATAAAAATATAGCGGTGTGTGGTCTGGGGAAGGCGTTGGCGACTCCACAGGACCTCATCAGCCGATCCAATGATCAGGTAATTGCCCATCCAGTCATTGACGGACTAACGTAGTAGTGTGGTGGTGCACCATTCTGCCGGAAAAAATTTTGGGAAAGTGCCATCTTCAGTCAACGGTGACGGGAACAGTGTTCGGTAACATTTTCAGGCACTCGACAATATTTAGGGTACCATCTATGAAAATTGGTCCAATTAAACGGGCGCTCCATATCCCACATCATATCCGACAATAAATAAATATAACCAACGACTTTGGGTGGATCTGTCCAATGAGGGTTCGTATCGCTCTAAAATTCATGTTCTAACGGTTCACCTCACCATGGACATAAAAATTTGCCTCATCACCGAATACAATGTTATGTACAAATGAAAGATCCAGTCGATAGTTGTCCAAAGTCCAGGTACAGAACCCCTCACGTCTGTCCGGATCATCTTCGGATAGTTCTTGCTGCGTCTGAACTTTGAATGAATGCCAGTTGTAATAATCAGAATCCGTGCTATGGATAATCGGTTGAGTCCACACTCAGATGCAAGCCGTTTTGTGCTGCGTTGTGGACTCTTTGCAAATGCTGCCAACATCGGTTGATGTTTTTTGGCCGGCCTGTACGAGCTTTACGTTCTACAGTCCCAGTATGCAAAAAAGGAGACGTTGGATTCCACTATTTCCATAATAAACGGATATGCAGGGTGATTCTGAAAAAGTGTGTATAACTGTAAGCAATGACAGAGGAGACCAGAATGAACATTTTCTTGTAATACAATGTGGGTCCGAATTTTAATGCTAACTGAGATTTAAACAGAAATAAAAATGCCGCCACCAAGATCAACAAGTTAATAACTCAGGTTCTGCAACGCCTACAATAATGAGTTTTGGAGGAATAATAGGATACAAAAAACTCTGTATAGCGTTAAAGTTTGATCGAATTCCAACGAGTAGTTTCAGAGTTAAGCACTCAACATCGTAACACGTGCTGGTTAGTACTTGCATGCGAGAACTGTTACCATTTTGAATGCGTAACTCGGAAACTACTTGTTGGAATACGATCAAATTTTAACGGTATACAGTTTTATGTATCCTATTGTTCCTCCAAAATTCATTATTCTAGGCATTGCAGAACCTACACGATTTATACTGAAGATGGCTACAAGGTAGCCGAAATGTACATCTATGATATGATGAATAAATTCTTTGTGGAAATAGTGGAATCCAACGTCTCCTCTTTTGCATCAAGGTATCCACAGATCGGCAAGGTCAGTCTTGTTTTTATTTATTATATAATTACTTTGTTAGTCCCAGTATCTCTGAAATATGATATCACATACGAGACCGTGAGCGATTGGTTCTCTTTAGAGATGCCGAGCGTTCCCGGAACATCAGGATCAGACCAATCCTCTCCTTCATTCGTGCCATTTCCAATTACCTGCAATAGACAATGATTGTGTCAATGTGTTTGTTAATAACCTGTGAACCACAACCGATAACTGAAATCCGATTGCAGAAAAGAACTCCTGAGAAAAAAGTGGCATTATTTGATATGCCACATGACTCAAAATGATGGTCAAACTCCATAATTGTCCCAAACGATAGAGCACATAAGTCATTCCCTATAAGCATGTCGCGTCGTTCATGTTACACACTATTTCCGAAATACAGCTATGTTAAGTGGCCGAGAGGGCTAGGGCGTAGGCTTTCTAGTTCTCGAGTCCGCCTGGTCGTGGGTTCGAATCCCGCCGTGGGCATGGATATTTGTGTTTGTCCTGGGCTGCGTACAGATATAACTTTGTAAAAAGGCGCAAAATGACCTTAGTAGTCGACGCCAATAATTCTAATAAACTAATAATAAACTAATAAACTATGTTCAGTGACTTTGACTCGCCCTGTACCAACACCTCCTAGAAAGAAAGCCTCACAACTGAAAAGTCATATATTGTTACATCATAAGTCGACCAAATTTAAAGCTTATCATTGGTAGAAATGCGGTTAACATGGTCGAAATATGATGTAACAATGTATGACGTTTCAGTTGTTTGGCTTTCTTTCTAGGAGGTGTTGCCTGTACCAACGCCTCCTATAAACAAAGCCTCGGCACTGAATCGTCATACATTGTTACATCATCATAAGTCGACCAAATTTCCGGCTTATTATTGGTAGAAATCCGACTAACAAAGGACGAAGTATGATGACATAACAATGCATGACGTTTCAGTGCGGAGGCTTTCTTTATAGGAGGCGTTGCCTATACTCGGTGTATCAGTGTATACCTTATTCAAATCGTTTCATGAATTTAACCGTCTAACGTAATGTTTGTTTGTTTTTTTTACAGGAAATACTGACGTACTTCCAGGTACTTCAGCAGGAAAATCAAAATCAACTGGTAGTTTGGCTTACATCGTAGCTTCTGCAACTCTAAATTCATTGGAAAAGTCTCTTAATGACATCAAAGAAAATCTACAACATGCTTACAATTTGATCAATGAAAATCATAATTGTCAAAATTTAGTTCTAAATGAAATAGATTCTAATTTATCAAATGCCGTCCTGGCTTCTCCATTCAACGTGCATAGCACGTTAGAAAATTTAAAAAAAACTTTAGCAGAAAAATCTCTTAATAAAGATGATAAAATTGCCTCTTGTGGAGATGCATTTTATAAATTTCCAATTAATTTGGATTCTATCGTTGTGATAGAAAAGAAATTAAATTCTCTGCGAGAATTCCATCAGCAGAATTTCAAAAAGATATTTGGTATCGACCCACAAAGTAGTGGTAGTGCCAGTCTTCACAATCACCACAACAGGCTCTCAAAATATAAATATAAGCAAAAAAATCTTAATTATTTAAAAACCATTTCTTCAAGCAGCAACGAATGTTTATTAACTAAATATAAACAAGAAATCTATCAAAAACGATGCAGACACGAATATGGGGATAATAAAGACCAAAATGCTCCAAAACGGTGCGTTCTTTCAACAGAAAAAGCAATGGTATCCAGTTATACAGCATGTGCTTTTTCGGCAGGCGACACTGATAAAGATAAAATCCTCCAGGTCGCATCTACTAGTATTTCACAAGAGAACTGCATTCAGACAAAGGACAAACCCGAAGATGGAGCTATAAAAAAGGACCTCGAAATAAAAGTGTGTGAGGGAACAACGAGCCATTCAGCTGATAAGCCGTTTGAAGAAACGGATGGAAACGACCAAGAAATGGATCCAGTTAGCACATCAGAATCGAATCCGAGTTCCGCTAATCATTTTTTTCATTGGCCATCCATTCAAAATTGCATAGTCAAGCACTCGCTCATGAAAAGGTATGGTAGTAGAAAACCCTTGTCGATGGCGATGAACGTACCGGGAATTCCAGAAGAAAACCTGGTCGTCATTCAGTCATCGTCGAGCAGTCCCGTATTTCCAGGTGGGGCTAAGTGCTTGAAAACTCAGAAGACCCGAGACAGAAAGAAATGGGGGATATCGAAGCATGCGACAAGACGAAAATTGTCCGACAAGCAGAAGAAAAGTGTTCACTGGGCCCAAGATCTGTATCAGGTTCATTATTTTAATGAAGACGATAAGGTCAACGATTTCAAGAACTCACTCCACAAAACTAAAGAAGAACCCGACATCTTCCTATTCCCATGGAATAACAATAAAATGAGTAGCACACTGCAAACTATTTCTGAAAGCGAAAACGAATTCTAGAATTGTCTATGGAGTGAGATGCATTCAAATTTTATCTGTAAAATTTATTGAAGTATGCCATTAACTGTATTCTTACAGGAAATATTACCAAATAAAAAAAGATTGAATTAAAAAATAGTTTTTCTTTTTTAAATATCAATGTAAGCTAAGTTGTTTTTCATTTGAAGGCGTTAACAATTAAGCTTCATGAAATTTGATAATTTAAATCGTCAAACTATAAATAAAGGAGAACATGCGAGTTCGTCCAACACCACCTAAAGATAAGGCCTGGGAGCTGAAACATCATTGCATTGTTCATCTCAGTAGGGAATTGTTAATCTTATTTCCACCAATAAGCCTGAATTTTCCTTACTGAGAAGATGTAACAATATAATCACGTTTCAGCGCGCAGGCCTTATCTTTAGGTGGTGTTGGTTCGTCACGGAAAGTTTTGCATTGTTGTTGCACGTTTAAGCATTGTTGGCACTGCCTTGAAGCACAAGCCGGAACTGAAGTAACCTGACCATTGTTGTCTGAACAACAATTTTTATCAAACTATAAATAATAGAGAATGTGTTTGTCACACGATACAATTTGAATGTGCGAGCTTTACAACAATATGAATTGAATTTGAAACTAATTATCGCGCAAACTGTGCGCGGATAAAATCTTATCTAATAAGAAGCATAAGTACCAACTCTATTGTCAACCGAAACTTTTTCACAAATTCTTTAATTTGCTTTTATAATACTAGCTAAACCGGTGCGACTTGCATCAACACCACCTGAAGACAAGGCCTGGGCGCTGAAATTTCATTACATTGTTACATCATCTCAGTAGGGAAAATTCAGAGCTGCTTATTGGTGGAAATACGGTTAACAATTCCCTACTGAGGTGATGTAACAATGTAATGAGGTTTCAGCGCCCAGGCCTTATCTTTAGGGGTGTTGCTTACATTCGCCCAGAAAAAAAGATATTAATAATGCATATTTTTGAAGTTTGCCTATTTGTCTTAAAATTACGTATCCTTCGGTTATTTTGCCCTTTGTTTAGCTCGCTAAGAGTGTCGCTTTTCTGTCTTCGGGCATTTCATTTAATCTACTGCATCTCATATAAAGAAGTCTTGAAGGGCCAGGAACTTCTGCACTTCTTTGCGTAAAATAATTTGAATCGACTCCCATAACTTTTTACTCGTCATTCAGATTTGTCATCCTCGCATGCAATTTGAGAAAGTACCGGCCTAATTTTCATTTTGTTTACGCGGGACATTTTAAGTAAGCTTTATCCAAGTTGGCGTGTTTTTTTTTATTCAAGTATGCTTTAATTAAATGATTAAAAACCGAAAAGAACTGATTAATAAATTATAATTAATAATAACAACAAATAACGTCTCTGGAACATTGAGAACAAACAAATTCTCTTAAATAATCCAAACCGCGCCCATAGGCGAACTTTTAAATTTAAAAATTTGTAGCTGATTGATTAAATAGTGCTTAAATATGCTGTAATTTATATATTAAGATCTAAAGAACAGAATACTAAATTATATTTGCTCTTTACAATGGTGTAAAACCCCGATCGGTCATTCTGCAAACGTTGAAGGTGAAAGCGTTATCGTTAAATCCTTAGGCTTGGGTCACACTGGCGTAAAACGCCACGTAAATACGCCGACGTAACGACGTCGCCAAGAGCGGCACCATGCTATTTACCGGAAGTGACATCACTGGCGTCGTTACGTCGGCGTATTTACGCGGCGTTTTACGCCAGTGTGACCCTAGCCTTATGCTCACACCACAAAATTCCGATAAAGAAAAGGGTTATAAATTTTGTCGATAGATGAAGATAGTGTCGCTTTTTTTGATAGGTCCTTTGGGGCCATCCATAAATTAGGTCACACGTTAAGGGGGAGGGAGTGGCTCAACAAAGTGTGACATCGTGTGACAAGGTGAGGGGGCGAGTCATAAGCTTCGTGACGTCACATGTCTATATCTCGAGGTTAACGAGAAAGACAGGCTCCGGCACTGAAAAGTCACCTGACCAAGATGGGTCTATTAATGTAACTTTCATTGTTTCCATCTTGTATTTTAATCAGTGTTTTTTCCTTTGTTGGAAACAATGAAGGTTGGATTGTTAATAGACCTATCTTGGTCAGGTGACTTTTCAGTGCCGGAGCCTGTATTTCTCGTTAGCCTCGTATATATCTGTAGCCTACGAAAAAGACAGGCCGGGGCACTAAAAGTCACATGACCAAAGCAGATCGAGCAACAATCCAACTTTACTGTTTCCATCTTGGATTTCAGCAATCAGTGTTTTTATCGTTTGTTGGAAACAATGAAGATTGGATTGTTGCTCGATCTACTTTGGTCATGTGACTTTTAAATACCCCGGCCTGTCTTTCTAGTTGGCTTTGTATAGATCTGTAGCCAACAAGAAAGACAGGTCCTGGCCAACACCTCCTATAGAGAAGGCCTGAGGACAAAAGGTGTATACATTGTTACATCATCAAGCGGCTATTATCGTATTTCTACCAATAAGCTCTAAATTTGGCCGCTTGATGATGTAACAATGCATACACCTTTGGTCCGCAGGCCTTCTCTCTAGGTGTTGCCCTGGCGCGGAAAAGTCACCTGATCATAGTAGTCCGGCCAACAATCCAATCTTCATTGTTTCCAACAACGAAAAAATAGTTAAAATCCAAGATGGAACAATGAAGGTTGCATTGTTACTCTGATTTGTATGGTCAGGTGACTTTTCCGCGCCGAGGCAATACCTTTTAGAGAAGGCCTGCGGACCAAAGGTGTATGCATTGTTACATCATCAAGCGGCCAAATTTAGGGCTTATTATTGGTAGAAATACGATAATAGCCGCTTGATGATGTAACAATGTATACACCTTTTGTCCGCAGGCCTTCTCTATAGGAGGTGTTGGCCGAGGCCTGTCTTTCTCGTTGGCTACGTATAATCTCAAAGTCAACTATACTCTATCCAACGAAAGTTGGAGTGGGCGTGTCTAATTAAACTTCCTATTTCAATTGTTAGACATTGTTGCCAAAGTAGAATCAACAATGTCTAACAATTGAAATAGGAAGTTTAACTGGACGCGCCCACTCCAACTTTCGTTGGACAGAGTATAGAAGGACAGGCCCTGAAACTCAGAAGTCACCTGACCATCTTAGTCTGAGCAACAATGTAACCTTCATTGTTTCCAGCAAACGATAAAATACTGATTAATAAAATTCAAGATGGAATTTTGAGTTTCAGGCCCTGTCTCTCGTAGGCCTCGTATAAATCTAAAGTATTAAAATTCTAAACTTCAACTCTAACGAAAAACTTTAAAATATTACCAACTCTATCAATATAATAATATTGCCCCAGTGTCGAGGCATACTTATTTAAACGATTGTGTGGCATCTGTGGTCTGTATTTTTCATCGTACAAAGCCATTAACCAACACAAGCAATCACATAAGAGCCAACAAGACATTTTGCCCATCACGAAGATTCGTCCTCAAAGTACTGCAGCTAGACGTGCTAGGGAAGTTCTTTGTTTGATAAACGATGACGATGCTATATGGTTGGATGATAATGTTGAAACATCGAATGTCCTAACATTATCCAAATCGAAAGCGAAGTGACTGCTATGCCGTCAAAATTAATACAGTAGTCGCCGCTTATTGTAATCGCGGTTAATGTAATCAATTGGTTATTGTCATCATTTTTGCCAGGAACGGGACGGTTATATAAAAGTACACGGAAATCAGCCACTTATTGTAATCAAAATCTTCGGTTAATGCCATCAAATTTTTCTCAAAGTGAGGCTTCTGCACCAGGGTAATGACCTACTACAGTAGAATTGTAGAAATTCCGTAGAAATACCGCGAATTGTTAAATTCAACAGTTCTTCAGCGCTGCAGCATCAAAAATGACGTCATGCTGCACAGTGTTGCACCAACAGCACGGTATTAAAACCACGCTCTTGTTTGCTTTGCTGCAAACAAGTAGTTTGTGCAAGCTGTCTGCCACAATTGCCTCGTTCGCATAGGAAAACGATCCTACGTCATGTCACCATTTTTTTAACCAACGCGTTTTCTCATTATTAAACGTCTCCATAAGAATTCTTTTCAAAATCTTTAATACACCTTTTACATCCTTCTTAGCTATATCAGTATCTAATTGTAACAAAAATTGTATATTTTCTTACACAAAATCGTCTTCATTCATGAACGCCACCATTAGCATGAAAACTCATGCAATAGAACAAGCAATAAAACGAATAAACTTCGCTTCGAAGTTGACTGAGGATCAGGTCTGTGAATTTGTCACATCCACAGAGCCTGAAATCGCTGAGCAGGACGAACTGGAAGAGAATTGGGAAGAATATTCTAATCCACTAACATGTACTGCAGTGTAACATCGAAAAAAGCATTATTTATACTGTAAATAAAAAACCTTATTTTTTTTATTCTTCGTCTATTGTAATCACTCGGTTATTGTAATCAAATAAACTTGAGACCAAAGTGATTACAATAAGCGGCGACTAGTGTATATAGTAAAGGGTTCAAAGGGTAGACCAGTTGATTTGTTAGGTTTTGTAAATTTTGTAAAATGTTTGATTTATTGTTGATTTTATGAAAAAAGATTTTAAATATAATTTTGGAAGTGCTGTTTTAATTTAATAATTTCTAAATTTAAAATTGCAAAATATGTGACGTCACAATAGGGGAGGGGGGGGTCCAAAAATCATGAAATTCGTGTGACGTAATTTATGGATGGCCCCTTTACTGCCGACCCAATTATCAAAATTAACTTCGATTCTTTCTTATTGCGCTTCATAATCGATGTTCTTGAACAAATAGGATATTTTCTACACTATTTATTCAGGGCATGGCGGTGAAATTATTTCATTTAACTCTAAAATATTTAGCGAAGTGGTGTTTTTCCGCCATTGTGAAAAGCCTCGGATTGGTCAGCCATGAACGACAACATCTACATCGCACTAGCTAGCCAACTTTTCTCATTTTTGTGTTTGTTAAATGACAGCCAATCATAAAAACTCGCTTTTTCTAAGGCCATCAATCATAGCAACGGAAATGACAATAACATTTCCTTATTGGATAGTTTAAATTTTCAAATTTCAAAAAGCCTTAAATGTTAACAAAGCATAAGCAAAAATCTGGACTTTGCTTATAGAGTAGACGTGCATATTAAAAGTTGATGCCCTCTGGAACGTATAACATCTCCGTGCCAAAAAATGAGAATAAACGTATATTGCTTTCTGAAATTAAATTTGAGTGGAGAGTAATGAAAGTGAACTACACGTTTAGACTCTTTCCTGAATGTACTTATTCCTCTAATCAATCTCAAAAGGAACATTAATTTCTTCAAAAATTAAAATTTACATTAAACAAATTGAAGATGACAAAATAATAGAATAACCGCAATATGGAGACGAAAAACTGAGAATGACCAAGATACATTAGTTTAATGGAAAACGATTCATCAAATTAATATTTAATTAATACGAGGGGAAGCCAGTAACGAAACAAATAAGAATATCGACTTCAAAACCATTTTTATTTCTCCACATAATCTCCCTGTACAATGAAGCACTTGTCCCATCGTTACACAAGCCCCTCAAATAGGCCTCGGTGGCTCAGCGGTTGCGTGATCGCCTCTGATGCCCGAGTACGCGGGTTCGATCCCGGCCGAGGACGACGAGGATTTTTCAGGGGGAAATTCTGAGATCACGACTTCCTTCGGAAGGGAAATAAAGCCGTTGGTCCCGTGTAGTCGTTTGCCGGCTGCACGTTAAAGAACCCTTGCGAGGCAAAATTTGCGGCCCCTATAACGCCGTCCTGAATTGACCATGGCAGTTGAAAAGGACGTTTATACCAAACAAACCAAACCAAACAAGCCCCTCAAAACCAGCAGCATAAAATTCTTTGGTGAAAGTGATGATCAGTCTTCTGGGCTCACTAGGGCATGTTGCTTATCACATTCTGGCAGCGAGAGTAAACTGGAAATGCCGACTCCTATTGTAACATCCTCATGTAATGCCATTCGACGGAAGAAACCAGAACTCCTCATCAACGGCAAGTTATTACATGATAACGCGCGTCCTCATATTGCCAACAAAACAACTGAAGTTTTCGAGCATCGCCCGTATACCCCTTACTTGCTCCAAGTGACTTCCATTTGTTCGGCTGCAAGCTGTACTAAGTTAATTCACCGCCTGTTTCTAACGGCAGCTCAAATGAAGTGTTTCCTAACAGGTCGATTGGAAGAGCTGGGCCAGTATATTGGCCTCCAGGCTTACCAGACTTGACCCCACTAGATTTTTTTTTCTTTGGGCTTACATTAAATAGCGGGTTTACGAAAGACCAACGACATCATCTGAAAATTTCGTCAAAAGTGTGCAGAGGAGTGGAAATTCGCGTTTGTTGGTGGTTTTTGATGAAAAAAGCGAACTTATTGCTGCTGGTTTCAGGAGGCTGTTAAACGATGGGACAAGTGTGTCAATGTACAGTGCGCTGATATAAAAGTATACTTTCAAATCTGTATTCTTGTTTGCTTTATTTCTATATCCATTTGTAACTTACTTATACTTGACTTCTCTAACTACAAGACTATTTTTTTATTTATTTTTTTATAAAGGCCCAGTTCATTATCCACTTTCTCAGGCGAGTTTTCTCAACTGACAAGGAAATCCCTCGAACATGTATGTCACAGATTTCCACCAAATTGAAATATGTTGCTCAATTGAAGCTGCAATAGATGCTTGCAAAATAAGAAAGTGCGAAATTTTGTTTCTTTCAAAATAAACCACGAAAACGAAAAAATTTGAGCACACATAGTCATACAAGGACTCCATTGTTAAAGCGGTGTATGTGTATTAATGCGCTTAACGGAACTTCTTTCTACCACTACTCAGCAATAAGCACGAATCCACTTCACATGAAATCAATGGAAGTAGACAGCAGCAGACGGCAATTGAATGGCTTCTCAAGTTTCTAAACAAACTTAGTTTTTAAAAATAGATTATTACAATTAGCTAATTGCCTTCCAGTAAAGCAATCTGTTTAGTAATTAATAACCATTTCCTTAATTTATTATTTCATTTTATTAAGTAATTCGGTAATCAAACACAGGGCTGGCTTCATGTGCAACGTCGAGTAATATGTTGCGTTGGTGAGGGGGTATGTATCGCGGTGCTTTATAATTTTAAATAAAAATAGCATTAATGGATGCTTACCTCATCTTATAAATTATATTCAGACGAATAATTGTACAGCAAAATTAAGGTTTTATGCTTAATAACCGTGCTCTAACTGCAATTCTTTGGCGTCCGCCGCTAACGAGTTAGTTTCCCCTCTTCCCGCCATGTTTGTTGAACTCTGCGCACTTCCGGAGCGCTCCACTGCCGCACAACGCTATCGCTTCCACGGTGTGCTTGCGCGCAAAAAAAAGGCTATGTGGGGTTCCCTTGTGAGACTTTAGCAACAATGGAATTACATTGTTGAGATGAGGAACACTTGGTTACAACAATGTCACTATTATACAAGCGATACAATACAAGCCAAAAACTGTGAACACAAATATAAATAAATAAAAGCAAGAAAACACTATTCCACAAAAAAGGTTTTTTAATGACCCAGATGTACAGGGTAACAATTCTTGAGCTATATGAACAAAAAACAAACTTGATAACTTTTGAACAATCGGCGAGATTCAGCTAAAATTTGGCGGTTCAATGTGCAGGGCATGTTGAGATTTTTTTGAGTATGCGCACTGTGACTGCTGAACAATATGTCAATTTTAAAAAATGATCTCATCCCTATTATCCAAAATGACCCAGATTTCGAAAAGATGTGGTTCATGCAGGACGGAGCACGACCCTATCGGACCAATAGTGTGTTTGAAGTCCTGGAAGCATTTTGGAGAGCGCATTCTGGCTTTGGGGTACCCAAAACCACTGGAATGGGAATCGCTTGGCCACCATATTCTCCTGATCTCACCCCATGTGACTCATTTTTGAGGGGCAATATTAAAGACAAAGTTTACGCAAATAATTCCGGAACCATCGCTGAGCTCAAAACAGCCATTCAGGAGGTCATCGAAAGCATAGATGCCTCGACATTTCAGCGAGTTTTGCAGAATTTTGCTCTTCCTCTGCGTCAAATCATAGCCATCGATGGCAAACAAATCGAACATGCCATAAACTAAATCAGAATTTCTGAAATTACTTTTAACATTTGAATAAAATGTTTGAACTCTGTAGCTTTTGAAAATTTGATGTTTTATTTCATATAGCTCAATGATTGTCACTGTACATTGCGGAGGCTAAGCTCCCTTCATCAATGAGTGATTAAATCGACAATCGAACAGTGAAGTGTACATTTGTTCAGGTGGGACGTAAGCAGTGCTTACACGACTCTCACTCTTCCGGAATAAATTCCACATGAAATACACTGACTAACCCAAAGAGGTCTTCCACATTATGCAAAAACAAAGAATAAGATTGACGACTGTCAGAAGAGTGGGAGAGGGGGAAGGGGAGGGTGGTATTACATCTTCCAATAATCCGGGAAGGAAACGTTGCCAATGTCTTCGAAGTTGGCTTCAAGAATATGCCTCAGTTTTCTGTACTTTGTATGCCACTTCATTTCCATCCGGTTTTACAGTATTCCAGCCACCAGGTCATTGTCACGGTTTTTCATCGTCTGCACCATGTTCATCAGGAGATCTTGGACACACTTTCCAATATGAGTCATGTTCAGATCCGAATGATTTTTTAAGGTCCTTCTTCCAAGCTGCGCAATGGTTCTTAGGGTAACATTCTGGAACGACTGGAGTTCACTCCATCTGCTTCTACATATATTCGCCCACACAGGGCTACATATATTTGTTTAAAAATATTTACATACATGGAGTACTCTCTTGTGCTACGAAACTTGAACTGTGAAAATAATAATATAGTGTGTCTACAGGTATGTGTTTATGTATGTATTTATGTGTATAGATGGATAAATGTGTAACATTATGTTTAAATGTGTGGAAACTTGTGTATATCAGTGTATATCATCTAGCCATATGTGTGTAAACTTGTGTATAAATGTGTAATATGCCACTTATCGACGGTTAGATTTTGTCGAGATCGACAGCTTTCGATGAGTTCAGCCTAGACCCCCAGGAGAGCTATAAGACTGTACTTAGCCCTCATTGCTTTGTTCAGAGCAAAAGTTACGTGACGATTCCAGGAGAGTCTTGAGTCGATGATAACGCCAAGATACTTGTAGTTGTCAACCCATTCGAGTTTCTTATTGAATAGAACTAGGGAATCCGGGGGATTAACATGAGAAGACTCTACCTTTTATAAGCCTAGGCGAATTACAAACTCAATTACAAACAAACAACATAAAATAAAGCAACCATTCAGGTGAAGTTAACGATAATTCAAACAAAATCCCCACTCCTCCCACCGGATAAAAGGAACCACAGCGGATACAAGAGCAGACAAGTAAATTAATCAGGGTCCCCAGTCAGTAACTGGCATAGGACCACCAGCACTTTTCAGGAGCTGATTGGTTGATTTGTTTTTTACAAAATGAGCTATTATGAATAGTTTTAAATAAATCAGAAAAATCATGTTTTTCCCATAGAATATGATCCGCGAAAGACTAAGTAACCAATTTTGCGCAAGAAATAAGCTCACTTATTTATTTATTAACTCCTCTTTGCGAACTACCCACATAAAATCGACCACAAGTGGCACTTGCTTTCATGGCATGCCTGCATGGGCAACAATATGTAAGTTCTGATAGTGTTTTAGTTTTCCGAAAAAATAATACGGAAAAAACCCAATAATAAAAAATTAACTTAAAAATGATAATATAATTTATTTTAAAAAATTCTAAAAAAGACTTCCTATCCCCTCGTAATGAATGTAAAACCTATGAGAATGTCTATAAGAAATCTATTTACAATATAATAAAAAACTTAATTATTTTAAAGATTGAGATATTCTTACATTCACTTAAAGTCCAAATAATTAATAAACAATGTAGAAAACGGTCTTGGAGCGTAAACTGGAAGAAGCACTTATGACGAAGGTGTGCAGGTACTCTGTAGAAGTTTTTTACAATAAAATTAACATATGATGAATTGATGAATGAAAAGTTGATGGAAACAAATTTTGAAGTTGAATTTTGAGGATTGATTTTGAAGTACAAATTTGAAGCACAATTTTGAGATATAAATTTGAATCCTAACTAATCATAATTTTGTTCCTTCCATTCCACCACAGACGGAATGGACTACTCTGAAGTTTCATTATCCTAATTCATAAATAGAAAAAGTTATCGGTCGTATACTTTTGAGTGCTACTGTATGTATTTTATTAGTCTATAGGGTGTCCCAAATTGATGTATACACTCTTTGAGACGTTATAATTCAGCAACGAAATGAGACAGATATATAAGGTTTGTTGTATTTTATTCCTTAAACTTCCTTAAGCCCGTACATGTTCAAAATATTCAACTGCTGCCACAGTACACTCCCAACACCGACGTCGAACAGAGCGACATACCGACTGGATTGTAGCTAATGGTATATCATTGAGGGAATGTTCAATCTGATCTCTTAATTCCGTCAGTGTTTGTGGGTTTGTGGCGTACACCGTGTTCTTTAAAGTTCCCCAAAGGTAGAAGTCGAGAGGGGTTAAATCGGGAGACCGATGCGGGAACTCCGAAGCACTTCCTCTTCGTCCTATCCATCTGTGATTGAATGTCTGATCGAGGAAAGTTCTCACATCGACATGAAAGTGAGGTGGAGCTCCTTGTTGGCGGTGGTGTGCCAAATTCAACCCTCCAACGTCGTTGAACCTCAACAACATTCTCCACTTTCCAATAACATTTCAGTATCCACTTACGTTCATAGAATGAAAGTCTCACCGCCATTTTGGTTTATAAACAAATGAACAACAATGAACGTGTTGCTATGCTTTTCCAGCGCCGGCTGGATCATACACAATAAACCTTATATTTCTTTCTCATTTCGTTGCTGAGCTATAACGTTTCAAAGAGTGTATACATCAATTTGGGACACTCTGTATATCGACGAGCCTCTTTATCAAAAAGCCTTCATTGCACATTACGTCATTCGCTGTGGGCTGCGTAAGGTACTCACGGAATTAATGCGAGTGTCTAAAACTTGGGGACCAGAATTTAGACTGTAAAATAGTCGACTTCGTGTTCGGATCTGGGGATAATCACCACATTAGAAGATCAACGGCCGGTGTCAAGAAGGTATGCCCTGATCAAGGAACCAGTGGGTAAACATACGTACCTCCTTCCACACCTTCGGATCAGCGTAAGGATACGTAACCTCCAAGGGACTGGCGGCATACACAATCGAGCGGCCAGTTCTGACAGCCAAGCGGTTTTTCTTAAAAGAAAGACAAACGGGGGCGTGAAAAATTAATCAGACCTGTACAATAGATCACTCAACGCGAGGAAAGGGGGAGGCCAAACAAATATACACTGAAGAGCCAAAACATTATGACCACCTACTCAATAACGCTTTGCGCCACCTGTGGCCTGCAAAATAGCTGCAACTCGCCTTGGCATGGATGCCACAAGTTCTTGGTAGATGACTGGAGACAGGTTGTACCAAATGTCTAAGCAGCGGTCACGCAAAGTCAAGATATTCCGACATGGTGATGTTTGAGCTCTGAGCTGCCGCTCCATGACGTCCCAAATGTCCTCTATCGGATTAAGATCCGGCGAGTTAGGTGGCCAGGACATTAATTGGAATTCATCCTTATGCTCCTCGAACCACTCCAACACAATTCGATCCTTGTGACATGGGGCGTTGTCCTGCCGGAAGATTCCATTTCCAGTTGGGAAGACAGACGCCATATAAAAATGCAACTGGTCGGCAATGATGTTCAGATAGTCCGCAGCGTTCATGGTCCGTTCTACCACAACTACGGGTCCCAGAGCCGCCCATGAGAACGTCCCCAAACCATAATATTGCCACCATCAGCCTGTGTATGGCCTGCTGTACAAGGCGGGGGGGGGGACCAACTGTACACCTGGAACTCGGCGTACCCTGACACGACCGTCGACGTGATGAATAAGAAATCGTAATTCATCCGACCAGACATCTCTCTTCACTTATCCATGGTCCAGTCTCGATGTTCCCGGGCACACGAGTGGGACTTCTGGTGCGCAGTCCCATATCCAACAGTGTCCGCTGAACTGTGTGTTCCGAAACACTTGCACTTGGAACTGCATTATATTGGGCTGTCAGCTGAGCCACTCTGGCGCCGATCTTGCTTTACCAAGAGGGACAGTCTCAGACGTCCTTTTTCTTTGATGATGTGTGGGCGTCCAACACCTTGACGTCTACTGCTGGTTCACCGTCATTTATCCACTTTGCATAAATACTAACAATGGCAGATCGTGAACAACCTACCAGTCGTGCAGTTTCGGAGATACTCGTTCCGAGTCTTCGGGCCATTACAATCTGCCCTCTATCAAATTTGTTTAGATCAGCAGCCTTTCCCATCACTCGCAAAATTAAGTGCAAGACTGATATGATAATTAAAGGACAACTCTACGCAAAAAATCGATTACAATGTTTTTGCAGACTGTCATTCCTTGATATAAATATAATACATTCCCGTTGAAATTTTTAAATTTGGCCCATAATTTCAATATAAGAAACTGCTTTGAAAAGTGAAAAACGGCGCTTTGCCCCTCCCTACCGCTGGCCATTTTTTCCGGAAGTGAGATAGTTTGAGTCAAAGGAGGCCAACGAAAAAGACAGGCCCAGACGCGGAAAAGTCACCTGTCCATAGTAAGAAAGGCCCTGACGCGAAAAAGTCACCTGACCAACAATCCAGCCTTCATTGTTTTCAACAAATGAAAAAATACTTATTGCTAAAATCCAAGCTGGAAACAATGAAAATTACATTGTTTTTCGATCTACGTTGTTATTCGGTTTACATTGTTATTCTACGTTTGACTCCAACTACTTAACGGCTTCACCCAAATCCCGCTCATTATTTTCAATTTTTCACACATTTAGAGTTCGAATTAATTTTTTTTAAATATGCCACGATGTTATTAATAGGTTGGATTTTCGATTTAAATAAAGTTGTATATGAGCGTAGAGCTGTCCTTTAAAGTAAACTGATATGAATAAAAAAGCTTATATGCTAATTAGCTTAACTAAAGCTTAAAATAATAATTTAGAATAAAGAACAATTCTTTAAACTGTAAGTACACCTTAATAGCTAAAACAGCACTCGGTGACTAACTATTATATTAGGCACGACACATTCCTGAGCGAAGCACAATTTGTTGCTTGGCCAAGTAAATCGTAGCACTTACACTCAAAGCACTAGCCGTCGGCACTTAATTACAGTAACACAATTCACTAACACAATGCACGACGCAGTGGCGAAGGAAATCACTTTCCAAGCCCTGCGTTTCTCGGGAAAGTATAAAAGAAATCGTAATCGGGAATTTATATGTCTGCAGAGACGTAATGGCTCACGCAGGGGAAGAAATACATTCACTGTAACAGGAGGTAACGCTGAAATAAAGCAACACTACTTAATAAATTATAAACCAAAGTTACTGCTTCTCTGCGTAACCATATTGCTCGGACCAGTGAAGTCAAGAAGATTTACGAACCATATGCTGAGCAAAAAGCCTCGAACGGCCACAGACTCCAGACTTAAAACGTAGCTCATACGCTTTAAGTTCTACAAATGCCCGTTTCGCCAACTCGCTATTGCGTAACGGCTGGAATTCGGCAACAACTATATGGGAAGTTGCGAGACAACAGTTCCAATAACGGAGCTTATCGTGGGAGAAGCGACACAGCTGCCAGTTTCAACGCACGCTCACCTTATGAGTCCATCTGCGAAACGTTGACGTTGTATCGAGGTTCCCGTCGTCGGTTTCCTCCTCTGGATGGACACGCTCCCTGGGGTTTCTTGCGGTTGGCCTTTCTGGAGTTTTCTTGGCTCCAACACCGTCCACTCTCTTTATCAACAGGAGAGATTTTTCCACCATGAACAGTGACTGACCATCCTTGCCATTTCTCCCTCGTGCGCTTCCATCCTTCACCTTCGGGTTACGAACCTTTTCTCTCCGATCTCGCCTTCTCTCGTCTTCTTCTCGTCTCCCATTCGTCCTGCGTTTTCCACGTTATCGCCGACTCGATTTCCACGCCGATGAATAGAAGAATCGGATATGGAAACGATCGACAGTGTCATCGGAATTCTTGATGTTATGCAAATTCCCTGACAGTCACACCATCGCACTTTTACACGGTTATATCAGCGTCTCAAAGACTGGGCTCCTTTTAAACGCATATGCAAGGTAAAGGCCGATGTCGAACCTGACGATCATCTGAACATGAGGAAGACAATCTGCTGTGAATTCAAAATAACTCAGCGACGAACACTCGCTATGTTTAAACTTCACAATTTCCATTGATATTCAGGTGCTAACCCACATGTGCCGTTCATCCATGGCTTCCAGTAGCATTTAGTGTTAACGTTGGAGAAAGTAGTGTGGGTGATAAACGTGAATGAGCCATACTAATGCCTGACTGCCTGGACGGGATGACATTTCGGGAGTTCTTATAGGAGATCCTTCCTAAACTGCTGGAAGATATGGTTCTAGACATTTCACCCATGCGATTCGAGAGCACCACAGAATACTAAGAATACAAACGGTTTTAGGTGGCTGGGACGGGAAGGTCCAGTAGTTTGGACAGCAAGATCGCCTGATATGACACTCTGGGCTTCTTTATCTGGAGACATATGCACAACGTAATATATGAAACGCACGTTCAGTCCTAAAGGACTCGTGGTACTAATAGTAGTAGCAGTAACGAACATTCCTGGCATGCCTGAGACTGTATGGGTTGTCTAAACTTAGATGTGGCGATTGCGACTCTTGTAATTTGCCACAACCACCTCAGAAAATAAACCAATGTTTAACCAAAGAATGACTGTTGCTTTCCGTATACATCGAACCATCACCTTCATTCATATTTGCTGCTTGAAGTTTGGAATTGTTTATCGAAACAGAGAAGCATTTCCGACTCCTGGTGCATCGGCAAAAAATGTTTGTATTTTGGTCCTCTCCATATGAGGAGCTCAGAAACAAAGGGGCGTAAATGACAAAAAGTACAGTTTGAGAAAATTAAGATCAAAGAGTTGATCCGACACTTCAAAAGACGAAGATATAAGCTGCACTAGTTTGGACCTTATTAAAATATGTAAGTTCGAATTTCCTTTGCCAACACTCAACAGGGAGAAAAACATGGCTCTACGATTTCTAATGATAAAAGCAATATTGGTAACTTTGTTGGTTACCCCCCTCTGGTTCTGACTTTCTCATATATCCTACCAGTTTGGTACACAGTTTTTGAGCACCCTGTTTAATTGAAAACAATCTTTAACTTCAAAAGATTGCGTACTTGTTTCTGTGGTGTAGTGGTTATCACATCCGCTTTACACGCGGAAGGTCCTCGGTTCGATCCCGGGCAGAAACAATTTTGTTTTCTTTGGAAAACTAATTCACTTACAATTTAATAACGTCTTCAATTTTTTCGGTTCATTTTATGATTTCTCATTTAATTAACTTTTTATTTTATTTCAATATAATTTCTCTCAATTTTGCGTTTTACTTAAGTAAAGAGCTATAACCTTAAAAT
>JAHWFO010070583.1:743301-767043 GCA_023313115.1 Rhysida immarginata | reverse complement strand
CAATTGCAAACTTGTTCAGCATAAAAAAACAAACAAAACAAAAAAAAATCATCCAAATCGGACCAACCAATCACCCACAATCACATTGCACAAACAAGTTACTTCAAACAGTTTTAAAAAAAAGTTAATCAACAAAATGCTCGATGTGACGACCGTGGGCACCATAACACAATTGGGCACGGAACCTAACTAACGCCAAAGCATCGCCAAAACATCGGCAAGCATGGCCAAAACAAAAGATTTGTTATACGAAATAACCTCCTGAAAACATTTTTTTCCCCATTAAATGAATTATATTGCCGAAAACATCTCTTTACGCCGAATGTCCAAATGTCGATGAAATGCAGGCATTTCTCCGTCGGTTAAATTTCCGTTCGGTCATATGTCCGTCGGTGAAATGTCCGTCGGTTAAATGTCCGTTCGGCCAAATGTCTGCTCTGTCGAATGTCCGTCCAGCCAAATGTCCGTCGGCCAAATGACCGGGTACCTGAAAAGCCTTTCATCACAGAGACCAATGCCAAAGCCCGTGTCAGGTGGTGTAAAGACCATAAAGCCTGGACACTCGATGACTGGAAAAGTGTGTATGGTCGGATGAATCATCCTTCACATTATTTCCAACATCTCAGGTAAATTTACACTTGGAAAAGTCCCAAAGAAGCCTACCGTCCAGATTGTCTCATTCCTACAGTAAAACACGGTGGCGGATCTCTAATGGGTTGGGGGGGGGGGGTTCTTATTATTCAGCTGGTCCAATGACTACCCTCAGTGTCTGAATTACTGCTGACCGTTACTGTGACATCTTATGCGACCAGGTCCATTCCATGGTCGCAATGCGCCCAAAATCACTACCAGAACTGTGAAATCTTGGTTTGAAAAGAATGATGGCGAAGTGCAGCATCTTCTATGACCCACTCAATCACCAGATTTGAATATAATCGAACCAGTATGGTCAGTTTTGGAGAGGCAACTCAGAAGGAGATTTCCTCCCCCTTCATCTCTTCAGCAATTGGCAAGCTGTTTGGTTGAAGAGTGGTACGGGGAGACTATTCAAAAATTGTATGAATCAATTCCAAGAAGGTCAGAAGCTGTACTCAAGGGCAAAAGAAGGCCCAACATCTTATTAATAAACTTTTCTCTAGTGTTCACATTTGTCCAACCCTGTATATACGAGGGGAGATCAAAAAGTAAGTTGTGTGTCGCAATCTTGGGCAAAGCGGAGAAAGGGACATTAACTGCGCAGACGTCGGATAGGACGGTTGCTGTGGTTTCCCGTCGTGTTTTGTGTGACTAGCGGGCTAAAAGCAATGGCGCGTCAACTGGATGTCCACTCCAAACTTGAGGTGCGAGCAGCACTCCGATTTCTATGGGCCAAACGGGTGAATTGCACGGACATTCATCGTGAAATCACTGCTGTATATGGAGAGCGTGCAATTTCCCGGCAAGGAATTGTAAAGTGGTGTCAACAATTTGAAGCAGGACGCACGGATATCACAGACGAAGATTCAAGTGGGAGGTTTGGCAACATCCTCCATACAGATCCGACTTAGCGCCATGCGACTTTCATCTTTTCGGTAAGCTCAAAACGGAACTCGGTGGACAACTATTTCGAAACGATGAGGAGGTGAAAGCGGCTGTCACCGTGTGGTTACAAAACGCTGGAGGAGATTTCTATGCATCCGGAATCGAAAAGTTGGTTTTGAATGCGCCTGATATATAGCCAAACATGGAAGCCTCACAACATAGAGACTTGATTGCTGCATCTTGTAACTAGTGAACTTAAATCGCACTGATGTTTGGGTAGCATTTTCTATACATGCATTAAGAATGGTATATTAAAAAAGGTAGTATTCTTTTAAGTTAGAATTTATCAAGTCTAAACAAATATGACATTTGTGCTCTTATTTCAAGAGAACTTCATGATTTTTTTTTAATTCTTTTGCAGCATGGATGAATAAAAGATCCGAGATCCTGATGAGCTCAATTCATACTATAGAGAATTAAATAAATCAAATTAAGTACAACTAATTTGAATAAATCAATAAATTTCTAACACAGCTGAAATACACTGCTGCAAAAAAAAAAGCAATACCTAGAAGGAATAGGTCAAATTTATTTGAAATTTTGCACACAAGTAGCATACAAGAAATGATTCAAATTGCAAGATAATACGTCCAGAAGAAAGTTGTACAGGATGGCTCCCATGGCAATAGACCACATTAGTATAAAGTGTAACCACTTGTACGGCGCAATTGTGGAATTGTCCCTTCATGTTCCACACATGCTCAATTAGCCAAAAGTCTGGAGATAATGCTGGCCAGGAAGTAGAGCCACATGCTGTAAGGCCTGCAAGCTAATACGAGCAGTGTGAGGATGGGTGTTATCCTGCTGGAAAAACATGTTACCCTCCTGTTGCAAGAAGGGCAGAAGAATAAGTTCCACTATCTCAGGATGGAACACTGGATGTACCGAATGCTGTACAATGTTCCATCCACATCACTGATCGCGAGTTGTAACTGATCGATCCTCATACCATTATACCAGAGATTGGACCTGTGTGCCATAGACAGATACACTATGGAAGATGACGGTCTGTTGCTCTTCACCGCACATGTGCACGTCCATCACTGGTGTACAGGTAGAATATGCTCTCATCATTCGGTTCTTTCACGGCACCACTGCAACCACGCAGCACAGTGTTCTTGCAGAAGTGGGAGTCTGGCTAGAGGGATCCGTGCCCGCAGTCCTGCAGCTAGCAAATGGTCAAAGTTTCTCGTACGATTCGGTCTTGGCGTGGGTCTGTAGTGCATGGGCGTCCAGAATCAGGTCTATTTGAGTGCGTTCCTTCCGTAAACCACTGCTGACAACATCGAACCACCACAGAAACATTACGACCGATCTGTGCCAAGATACGCCGATGAGACCATCCAGCCTCTCGAAGTCCCACAATCCGATCTCTGTCAAACTCCGTGAGTTGTTGCAAAGGAGCACAGCGGTGTGTGAGAGGCATTGCAGTCGTTATCATCACACATACAGTCAAATGTACCAGTACAATGCAGATACCAAACTGACGATTTGGTCGGAACCATTCTTTTGCAGCAGGGCCATGGCAACCACCATGTACAGCGTTCTTCTGGATGTATGGTCTTGCAATTTGAACAATTTCTTGTATGCCACCTATGCTACATGCGTACAAAATTTCAAATAAATTGACCCATTCTCTCTAGGTGTTGCTTTTTTTTTTTGCCAGCAGTGTATATCATCGACATCATCTACATAGTCTCCACCAAATTTTTCAAGCACAGAGGAAGCATTTGGAGGCAAATTTAGCCAACAAGCCTCTAAGTTGTTCAAATGCAGATTGGGGCTGTTGGTAGGAATTAAAAAGGGCAAACATAAAAATCCATGCTACTTTGGAATTCGAAAAAACAACCAGCGAACAGGATAGGTGCTCTATCTTTTGGGACAGTTTTGGAGTTTGGCCACCATTTTGGTTCATATCCTTAAATGGAATATAAGCGGTCATGTGGCATATCAAGTAACACAAGTTTTTTTTCAAGAGTTCTATATATAATCAGATTTCAGTTATCTACTGTGGTTCACAAGTTATTAACAAACACTTTGACCCTACCATTTTCTGTTGCAAGGAGGATTGAGCTGAACCCAATGTCTGGGGAATGCCCCTACCGTAGCATTGCTGCCGATTTCTGTGCCTGGCAGCCCAAAAGAGAACCAATTGTGCACAGTATTGTCACACTAGGCCAACAAGAAAGACAGGCCGCAGGGGTGAAATTCACATCAGCAACTTGGGGGAATCAAGAATGTAACCTTCATTGTTTCCATTTGAATTTTAATAATAAGTGATAAGTGTTTTTTTTTTCTCGTTTGTCTGGAGAAACCTTTTTAGGCACTTTAGCAAAGAGATACTTATAAGAATGCAAGTTTGGTCTGTACGCTTATCTGGCCATCTGCCATTTGCACATTAACTTGAAAACGGATTAACTTTTTTTACAGAAATAGGACAATCAAGGTCTTAGCTTAGTTGTATCAACTTTTCAGGATTTTTTGTGTATCCCTTCAAGTCGACTTCATGTGCTAAAACAGTAGCCGTAAAGAATACCAAGATAATGGCATATCATATAACGATTGATTTGTCAAGAATATATACACTGCTACTTTCTGTTTATCTTTTAACTTCCTTCATTTTCTTGTGTGTCGGTAAACCCTGAAAATTTGAAATAAATATCTCTTTCCATTCAAAGGATATTTCATTTCTTCATTACTGAGACTCATTGAAGCACCCTGTATATATGAAGTGATAAGTATACTTCAGATGTTTAAAATAACTTGGAAAAGTTCTATACATAAACATAATAAACACAAGCATTAAAGTAATTCATATAAAATATCCTTTAATTCTTTATAAATTTATACAATATCAGAATTTAAAATCTCTTTTTTCACGAACACTCCATATCTTCTGTTGATTCTTCATGTAATATTTCTTTGTATTCTTTCATTTGATCCTGAACAAAATTAAAATAAAAGATATAGTTTAAAAGTCTTACATAAGTTTCTTTTTACATAACTATGAACTTGTTCTAATGGAAACAAAAAAATTGAAAACTTCACTGGGATTGAAGTTACTTTTGATTTTAACATAAATTTCCTTTTACGGCATATAACGAGATTCTCCAAGGTGTCTGCAAACATTTTGCAAACATATACTCAGACTCATTAATTTTCTTAAAGTTCAACATTCAACATGTACACTGTTGCACACTATGCAATGTTCGTATTTTCCAGATATTGCTTCCATATTTTCGTGTATCTCTATGAATGACAGCAGTGATTCTCTTAAATCCTCCAGGTCCATCAGTCTTTGACCATAGACAATGCCCTTAATATGACACAATAGATAGAAATCTGGTTGGATCAGATCCAGTGAGTTGGGAAGCCATGGTATGGACCCTCCTTGGCTGCACCAATTGTCTTAAAAATGCTTCCAATCTCTTTGAACTGCTGAAACCAGTGACAAAAACCAGTCCCTCTGTGGGCAGTCTTTATTTCATATGTGTTTAAATTCCCTGTGAACAGCAATAACACTCAAATCTTGGGTACCAAATAACACATTTCGCTTTCACATTAACATAATTAACAACAATGCTGGTTGATGCTACCACCTATCGACATATAATAAAAAATAATGCCCCTGAGAATATGTCTGTAAAATTTGAATGCATAATAAAACCAGAGTTATAAGCAAGCAAAATACAGTCATACATTTGAAGACACTCTGTATAATATTATAATTACACTGGCGGAAAAAAAAATCCCAACGCCACGAAGGACTTGTGCTAGATAAATGAATTTGGACAGTATATTCAGCTATGGTATTTACTCAGTTGATTCAAGTTTCAAGGTTACAACTTATAGGGGATGCCACCAGCACCAGGGTGTCAAATTTAAATGCTCCTCGTATTAGACAGATTTCAGAAATTTTTATCACCGACTATGTTTATTTACTACCAAATTTCATAGAAAATAGAGAACAGTCATAGAATGTTATAATAACATACACAGCAAATTGTTGTTCATTGACAGTCATTGACAAACAAAAACATACCGTATAATCTCAGATATAGGTCGCAAAATTTTGTACCCAATTTTGACTGAAAAAAACTGGGGTGCGACTTTTACGTGAGCCCAGCTAAATCAACCTGTTGATCGGCTGCCTATAGACATTGATTGATTCGTTACCAGCTTTTGCCATTTTTACTGAATAACAAACAAGAAGTTTGCAAACCACTTAAATTTTATTGAAAAGTAACGCACAACAATTTTTAGTGTCCACACTTTTAATAATAAGCAAAAATGAAAAAATGCATAAGAAAGCTGCAGGTTTATCTATTTTTCGACATATGCCCCAAGTCTCTCGACACATTTCTCCCATCGTGGCATCAGATTCAATACACTCTTTCATTAAAAAGGAGTTTGTAGAACCATCTGCTCACGACTGATTTAACCTATTTTCCCGAACCAAAGCATTGGCCTCCTTTGAATTTCTTCAGTGGTCCAAAGAGGAAATAATCATATCGTGTGAGGTTTGGACTGTAGGGTGGATGTTTGAGCACCTCCCAGCCAAATTCCTCAACTTTTCATCGGAAAGATTTTCTCGGCCCTCTTCGAAGAATCTGCAACACCTGAAAATGTTGCTACAGTTCAGACAATCAGAATTTCGATGAAGATATAAACAGCTTTGCTTTACATGCCATCATTTTGAATAAATTAACGAACACAGCCATTCTCCCAGTAATTCTCCCTCTTCCCTGCAATGGCTGTGTTCCTGAAACAGTAACTTATTCCACTCTTTTGTTATGAACTCATGATGTTCATGGAACCACCGATAATCCACCCCCTTCATCAGTTCTTGATAATAGCGATAAATTCTCTCTATTTAATTTATTCAATATTTTATTAATTATATTATTAATTAAAGTAGTAAGTGGGACAGGATGAGCAGGAGGACAGTGGTACTTCAGGAGACACCTGCAATGAGCAGGAAGACAGTGATACTTCAAGTTGGGACAATGATGAGGCAATTCCAGAGGAGAGATGGAATGAAATTTTTGGTGACAATGAGGATGAAAGTTTTAAAGTGTTTGACAGGTTGGTTTCTGTTTTATATGTCAATAAACTTGTTTCAAGATGTCATTTACTTTGTTTGTTGTGATGTTTAGGCCTCTTAAGGTTAATACAGTGATTAGATTACCATCCTCAGTCAAGCCTGTTTCACAATTACAGTTTGCAGGCGGAAAACAGGCGGAAGCGGAGCCCACAACACAAGACGAAGATTTTCCGCACGGATTGATGTTTCACAATTAGTGGAATTCGCCCGCATTGCTCTTCGCAATTGCTTTGCGAGTGGAATTTTCAATTCAAGCTGGCTCTGAAATTTAACGGATTCCGCAACTGCTTTGCGGGCGGATTTTCAATTCAAGCGGATCCACAGCTGCTTCAATCAATTAGAAAATGTCATGTTTCGGCACATCTTCTTGCCATATTGGACGAACACACTGTCGATGTGAATTTAGCACTTAGGAATGTAATTTAAAAAATATTGCTGTCAAAAACAGCCTTCGCCTATGAATGCAACGAAGGTTACTGTGAGACGCCATTTTTCGTGACATCGATCTCGTTTAGGAACAAACCAATCAGAAGGCAATTAATGCGGCCACGGATTTAATTGTGAAATGGAAACGGAAAGTTGTTAAATCGCCCGCTTCGCGAGCGGAGGCACTAGTACATGCTTCCGTGGCGGATACGCTGATGCTAATGCAAGCAACTTAATTGTGAAACCAGCTTTATGCTACTCTAGTTTGAATTTTTGTACCAAAATTTACTCTAAATTTGGGGGTGCAACTTATATTTGCATGCGAGCTGTATCCAAGATTATACAGTACATTTTAAAATCATAATAATAAGAACCCCTAAATACATTTGTTATGTTCACAATTTAATAATACAGGGTGTACAGAAATGATTGCCCCAGTTTCATGATTTTATTGTAGTTCTATTATTTAATATATCATCACGAACTTTGCAAATATATAGAGCAATTCGCCAAGTTTTTTTTTGTAAAAAGTCCAGCAGATCTATGTTACTGTTTGCGGCTGCTAGAGGGCTACAGCGCAAAATTGATAGAGCGGTCGTGTCGGAAACGATGATCCGACGATCAAGAAAGATACCATGGCCTCCACGCTTCCTGGACTTAACTCCTTGTGACTTGTTTGTATGGGGGTATATGATAGACTTGTGTTTGTGCTGCCATTACTGGCTGATCTGCCATTATTTGGCTCATATCACCGATCTTTTGCTCACATTGACGGAGAAATGCTACACTGATTACAGATTTTATATCTGTAGAGTCACTAGAGGGGCACATTATCGAGCACCTGTAACATGGCAAACTTGGCAAGTTGTTCTATGTACTTGTAAATTTTCGTGACATGTTAAGTAATACACCTGTAATAAATTCATGAAACTGGGGCAATCGTTTCTGTACAGGGTGTTGCAGATAACTACAGAGCAGTATAACGGGAAGCCTACCCGCTCGATTGCAGGGGCCGGCTCGATCGATTGGCAGAATGGAGGGAGATAAAGGTGGCCTGCAGCAGCCAGCAGTTTCCACAGTCGGGGAGGGGGGGGGGGGGGAATGTCAAAACTGTCATGTTTTTGATCAAAATACCCAATTATCATTTGATATCGAGCCGGCCTCTGCAATCGAGCGGGTAAGCTAACCGTTACACTGCCCTGTAGTTATCTGCAACACCCCGTATACCCTATACTTGCACAAAACTAAAATAAAAAAAAAAATAATCTTACCTCAAAAGTAGTCAAAATATGGTCACACAAAGACTCCAGATCTTTTAACCCTTTTTCTAATACTTCTGTAGCTGCAACTTCTTAACATAAAAAGAAAGGAAAAAAAAAATTTGAAAGAATTCTGGACATTTCTTTCCTTTCACATAAATATTATCCATATTTTTTAATGAAATTTAAATACAGTATACACTGAAGTACTGAAAGTCATGGAAGCGTTGTATGCAAATTCAGGTGTCACTTGCATTGCGTAAAAGGTTTCAATTCGACTATTAATAACCATCTGAAATGTCTTATAACATGGTTATGGCTACATGACAAGAATTATCAGAGCTTGTATGCAAAATGATAGATGAAGCTAAACAGGATGGACATTCCATTTCTGAAATGGTGCGGGCATTCAACATTCCTCGATCCACAGTGTCAAGGGTGTAAAAAGAGTACTCATTTCAGGCATTACCTCATTCAGTGTCACCATGTGGAATCATGTCCTGAATATTGTTCATATTGACAGTATCAGTTTCAGCAGCAAGGATTGTCCGCTTACAATCACTTGTGATCTTTATAATTTTCTAATATGTTTACATAAACATAATTTCTCTAAAGGAAGTTACTCCATTAGAATCATCCTATGAAATATAAATTTTCTCCAGTTATTGGCTCATTAAGGAAAGTACCTTCACCTTTTCAGCAAAAGCTTGAGCAGCTGCACACCCTAGAAGTTGTATTCTCTTATTGTTTAAGAATAATTTCTTATATCGCTCCAAAGATTTAAATAAAAAAGAAATAATAGTGACTGTAAATTTTATACTTATCCCCCTTAAAAAGTTGATCATTAAGGCAAGCATTGTAGCCAACGAAAAAGATTGTTGGGGCCTTTGTCTTTTCAGTGTTGGGGCCTGTCTTTTTTGTCGGCTACAGCAAGCATCAACATACAAACACGACCAGCTGATTGTTCGGACATGCAAACAAACAAACGTAAACCAAGTCTATTTCATATATATAGATTACTAGCAATAACACCCGGCTTCGCCCGGGCGGAAAAGATGCGTTGAGTAATTTTTTTAATGATTGTTTGTTATGTTAAAAATTGAACTATGATTAACAAAGTATGAACGAAATGCAAGAAAATGAGAAAGCCTTCTCCAAACATTTCATAATCATTTTAAACCAAAAATGATGATTTATGAATAATGAACTGGGTACAAAAGAAAATTAAATAATATGTACAAAAGTAAATTATGAAAAAAAATGATAAGATAAATGAATCAGCTACACAGGCAAGCTGGGCATGGATTGTCAAGTAGTTGTGTATTCGGTAAACAACGTTGTAGGTCCTCCCCTGTGGTGCAAAAACATGTAGATTTTGACAGTTGAACACACGGGAGCAAGCAACTTATAACTAACTGTGAGAGAAGCAAGCTTCCTTGAAAGTCTGGAAAAATTGGATGAAATGAAACATCCTTCATCTGGCATCACCATCTAGTGACGTTCTTTGAAAACAAAAGTTTAGCTGATATGCCCAGCGTTGCTCGGGCTGTTTGTTCCAATGACGTATATTAAAGGAAGATTCCAAGTCCTATTGTTAACATCGCCACCAAAGTGAAGCCAATTGAAGCCATGACAGGAGTGAGCCATGGAGTAGTTATCTGTGTGGCTTCTTTGTTTATGATGATTTCGGGCCTGAGGAATAATTACCGTAAATATTCTACTATAACGCGAATTTTTTTGGCCTAAAAAAGCATCTAAATTTGCTTGGTCGCGTTATACTAGAGGATAAAAATCAGCCCTCCGACGACTGCGGCCGATCGTCGATAATAACAACATCGTTAACAACATCGATAATAACTTCTCCCAAACATTGATAAATAGGCCTACTTCCAAACTGCCTCGAACCAAAGCCTACAAGAAAATATTATGTAGTGAAAATATTAAACTGAATAAAGATTACTTGCCTTTTTATTTATGTACTATTGTGTTTTTTTGTCGATGTGCGAATGAGAAAGCTTTCCCTATCAATGTAGGGCTATAAACTTCCAGACTGCCTCGAAGTTGAGGCAGTTGCTTTTGTCGAAGTCGCTTTCTGTGCTGATGACATTCAGACGAATTTGCCGTGTATTATTACATTAATTACATTGCATATAATGTCCAGTTCATTATACAATGTATTAATTCACTTTTTATTTGAATTACTCGTCGCCAACATCTAACAACATCGATTTTTTTTCTGTATAAGTTCGTACATTTTATTTCTCGCGAGGAGTCAAAAATGGGGGTCGCGTTATACAAGAGGATAGGATTTTTGCCGATTTTTTGGGCCGAAAAAGTGGAGTCGCGTTATACAAGAAGTCGCGTTATAGTAGAATATTTACGGTAATTCAAAACCATTCCTCAAAGTTTCCACGTACAGCCGTATAAATAGACATGAAAAAGGACCAGGAATCACTTTCCACAACCATAAATCGAAAATATGTACCGAAAGATGAACGAAGCGAAATTGAAACCATGTTCGAAAACTTGTTTATAAAATACTTAAAATACAAAGTTAACGAAAAGATGAACTTATCACTCCGTGATCAGTGTGCGAATGAATTATTAATCAGGTACCCTCATGTTTAGCCATGTGTTTTGCTCACTTTCGGCCATGACATTTCTGGAAGGCAGACCTTCCCACTACGTGTATAGTGGCAAGTTTCCGGGTTTGTTCGAAGAAATTTTGCATTATAGATGCTGAAATTTAAGCTATGGTCTCTTAAATCATTATACAGTAATTTTACTTCTATTGACGTTTTTTACAAAACCGAAACTGGAGTAACTGCGCAGAAGCAGGGCGTCCAAAAAGCTTCTGTTTTCAACCGGATGTGTAGTAGTGTTTGCACATTTCAAGGCACGGAAACGGAAGTGTTATAGGAGGTAGCAGACCCCCAGAAAATAATACCGAAACATAATGAGGAATGAATCAAAGAGTAATATAGAAATAATAAAATATGATGTGGGAGGTATTGAAGTCTTGAAATCATCCCTTGATTTTTATTTAGTTTTATGAGCAAGTTATCAACATGGTTATCCCAGGTTAAATTGTGAGACAAAGTAAGGCCTAAATATTTAAATGATTTAGTGGTACTAAGAAGATGGGGACCATAATAAACAGGAGGATTAATAGGGATATTACATTTATTCCGTTGATAGAAAAACATAACTTTAGTTTTATCAACATTAAGTGTAAGAGAATTGACAAAGTTCCAAAGTTTTAAATTGGTTAACAGGTGATTAATTGTAGAAATAAGATTCGTGATATTTGGGTCTGCGAATAAAAAGGTGTCATCGTCGGCATAAAGAATCGAGGGCACAGGGGATAGAGCCATAGTTAAATCATTGATGAACAAGTTGAAAAGAAGAGGCGAGAGAATAGATCCCTGAAGTATATCTTGGTTCCTAACTAGAATCGATGATGTTTTATCGGAAAGGAACAGAAAGTAACGACAGTCTGTTAACAACTCAGTCAACCAATTAAGGGGAAGGCCTCGAATGTTAAAAAAAAAAACAACAGATAATTTAAAAAACAACAAAGGGAGTGGAATAGAATCGAAAGCTTTGAAATAATCTATAAAGAGCGTAGCAACGTATTTATTTGCTGACATTTCAGCTGATGAAAACTCTATAAGATCGTAACAAGCCGTATCAACATTACCATTCGGCGTAAACCCATGTTGCAAAGAATTGATGAAATTATTAGAATAAATAAATTGAGAAAAGCGGGTATAAAAAAGTTTCTCAAAAATTTTCGCAAAGATCGGCAGGGTAGAAATAGGACGATAGCTCGAGTAATCGTTAGGATCACCTTTTTTTAAAGATGGGGAAAATTGTAGCTATCTTTAGGGCATTGGGGTATGAACCGGAAAAAATAGAATAATTAAAAATATGAGCAAGTGGAGAAGCAAAACTTTGGCTAACTGCAATTATTACATCAGAACGTAGGCCTAATCAGTAGGTGAGGAAGCATTGCTGCTCAGTTTTCAGGCATCAAAAATTGTTAATGCAAATGTAAATCATAAATTTGCCGAAAATACAATTGTTAGTGCAGACTTATTTAGTATGGTATTGCTTTAATACCTTTAAGGAACTCTTACATATACAATTTACAAAGGAAATTGAAATTATGCTGAACATTTAAAGAACTGTTGATCAATGGACTTCCATCTTATGTTAAATACTACCATATCTTGTCTTTGTTCAAAAGTGAATAATCTACAATTGTTTTTTTTTTAATTGTTCATTTGGATCATGAGTCATGTTACAAAGGAACTGCTGCTTAATATTCACAATTCTGGTGGTGAAAACTGCTGCCCCACATTCTGTTGATTGATCTTTGTTAATTAATGACAGCACTGCAAGCACTATATAAAATCTGCACATGCAGATGGAATTGAGTACATTGTACAGTGAAATCTCTTTCAGCATCATCTCATTCATCCGCAATGAATCAAAAATTGGGGTTGGGAAGGGGGGGGGGGGGGTTGCATTATTCTTGAATAAATACGGTAATTCACGTCTTATCATTAAATAAGACTGACAGATCTTAAAAGCTAGGATTTCAAATATTTCAAAATTAAATGAAAATCTCATCTTACCCTTTGTTTGTATCCTTAAGTGGATTTTGTTTTCCAATGGGTGAGGTATTGTGTAACCACAAAACTCAACTGCTGGACTGTTGTTAAAATATATCAATATATTAAATTAAAAGTTTCCTAATAATAAAGCTGAATAAGACTAAAAAAATGATACTAGTAATATATGAGGGGCATTCAAGTCAAATAGGACTTTTGCATTTATATAATAGAAAAACAAATTTCACGGAGTGGACACAGCATTTATTTTTCAACATACTTCTCTGCCACATTTATGCACTTATCCCAACGTTTAACATACTCCCATGCATAGAAAGATTTGTCAGTACGTCTGAACCATCCTAGGACAGCCTTCATCATCATCAGTCCCTGTCAAGAAACGGTGACCATCAAGAAACTGCTTTAGGGGTTCCAAAGTGATGAAATCACTCGAAGCGAGATCCAGGCTGTAAGGAGAATGTGACACCAACTCCCAGCTTAATTGTTGTAAAATGTACAGTTCGATTTGATCGCCCCTCTTACTGTCGTGTTCCAAGTAATGTCCATGTGCACCTGTGAAAAAAATGGTCTGGTTAGATTGTTAAGGGGCGTCCTGTTTTTGCAAGACTACACACAATCTCATATGTGCACTTTAGCATGTCTTATGGTTCAAACACACTGACAAAACTTTCATTGTGTGGGGATAAGTGCATAAATGTAGGAGTGTGTTGAAAAATAGATGCCTTGTCCACTTCTTGAAATCTGTTCTTCTATTTTATAAATGCAAATGTTCCCATTTGACTTGAATGCCCCTTGTACTTTCACACAATGCCAAATAGAATTTTTATCTAATTATCATATTAGCTTAACAGTCATGTAAAAAGATCTTGAATATAAAACCTGAACGTGCAGTAACTAGCAAATTTTCAATAAAAACAATTTCATAAAAAAAAGTATTTGTGCATATTCAATATTACAGATGGGACATGAAGATTGTGGGATTAAAAACAACAAAAAGTACCAAAGTGTTAAGTTAAATATCACAGCTTCAAAGAAAAATTCCAACATAAAGAGTAAGTTTGTTAAAATACAGGGCGATTCAGAATGATGTCCGGCATTTCAAAATTTTTCAATGCATTTACTTTATAACATAAACTAACCAGACTGGGTTTAAAATGCAGGAAAACTCAAATATTTTTAACCTTCCCGCAATTGGAGGCTGTGGTATGATCAATTTCTGGAAACTGGATGTCTTTATAAACGCAAAAGCACGGGAAGGCCACGTTTAAGTGAAAAAAAGGTGGAAGCAATAAGGGCCATGTACACCCGCAGCCCACAGAAATCAACTCGTAAAGCTAGTCGTGAACTGCAATTTCCACAAACAATTATGTGGCGTGTATTGAGGAGACGGTTGAATTCGTAATGCTCTCAGACTAGTACAGCAGACATGCTGAAAGGAGTTTGGAATGAGATTGACTATAGTCTTGACATTGTCTGGGTGACTCGAGGGAGTCACATAGAACATTTGTAATGCTAGAATCAATAAATATTTGAGTTTTCCTAAAACAAAAAAGGGCCATTGCCAAAGTGCTGCCAGAGAGATGTGAGTGCTGCATTGTCCAGAATGTCTTGGTAACGCTCTGTGTTTAGATGTCCGTCCACAGAAATGATTGCACCCACACCATCACCGACCTTCTGCCAACTTCACCGTGGGCACAACACAGCTTGGCAGATAACGTTCACCAGGCGTTCGATTGCCAGATGGTGTAGCGGGACTCATCACTCCATTCACCCATCCACCATTGATCCAGACTCCAATGTCGCCGCTCTAACAGTTTTGCCTGTGAGATGGCACCCAACAATTGTACCTCTTTGGAAGTCTGAAAGCTCTTTTCTTTGAGACATTCTTACAGCATTCACGCAAGCATCATCTCATAATAGCATACTCTCTGTTATGTAGTGCTGGGAAGAATGCCAGCAAAGGAATGTCTCATTTTCATTCAAATCAGGGTTGTCCCATGATCTTTGATAGGGTAGTGTATGATCCCATAGGGAAAAATCCAAGAGCGAGATACAGTGACCGTGCATCATGATTAGTCAATCTGTTAAACAGGTGCTCATGGACATCAACCATCATGCAGACAAGATCTCAGGGTATCTGAACTATGCATTTCAGAACACTGCTTCACAACTTCATAATACTCATTTTACAGTCCTTTACCAACTCTAGAATTGTGACCCTAAACATATGAGACAACCTTTATATGTTGTTTAAAACTCTGTTGATTAATCTTACAGCTTACTTTTTCATTATCATGTATCGTAGAGCATTTCCAAGTGTGTGATCTTCACCATGAAGTATAAATGTCTGACACGTTGAATCGGGTTCAGAACATTCTAACTATAGAAATCACATACAAGAAGAATTAGAACAGGACTATACAGTGAAACAAATTTCAGAGGGAAATGGTACTCTATTTTCTCTGCAGTGTAATTTCCTATAAGTTTAATTTAAAGCTACCGTAACATTATTGTACTTACTACTTCCAATTTCTTTTTGGAAAAAGTGGTATTTGAATTCATCCTCAGATTTCAACAAAAAACACTGACAAAAACGATATGCTTGCAATCTGTGAATAAGAAAGTTTGAGAATTAAAAACAGTTGAGAATGCAAGATACTGCATTTCCATAACGATGCTACCTAATTAAAAGCAATGTTACTGTATTTGTGAAGTCAGTTGTTCCCGTTGCCAATTTTTTTGATTTTTTTTTTTTAATTTTGACTTCAGAGTTGGACAGAGCATCAAAATGTGAGTAAAAGTTATAATAGACACACATATCCTATCTATTTGGGAACATGACCAAAATAACGGCTACAGATAATCACTTTACACAAAGAATTATAAATCTCTAGTGGAAACAGGAGGGCATAGCACTCTACCCTTTAAAATATTTAAAGCATCCATTGTATTGTGCCCTTATGTCTCTGACTTGCGCTACTTTCTGATCAAATGTGGCCTAATTAATGTTGACTTTCCTGCCCTGCTTGCTGGCCCAATGGCCTAGTGTTTGGGTGTAGGCTTTTCAGTTCTCGAAGTCATCAGATCATACATTCGTCCTTGGAATGCATACAAGAAAACAGTCATACTGAATTCTTTGGATTGTGTAAAGATATTAGTCACGTGAAAGGGTGCAAAATGATCTAGCTGTTGACGTGCCCATAAACCTAAAGAACCAACTCTACTGTGCCATTTTGCTAGCTGCAACCCTGCTTCTGTAATGACCATTTCACCTTTCAGAACTTCATTAATGGTTTAATAAGGCACAAAATCCCCATAAATGTATACAGCGTGTCCCAAATTGATGTATACAGCAATGAAATGAGACAGAAATATAAGGTTTGTTGCGTAAGTTGGAAAAGCATAGCAACACGTTCGCTGTTGTTCATTTGTTTATAAACCAAAATGGCGGTGAGACTTTCATTCAATGAATATAAGTGGATACTGAAGTGTTATTGGAAAGTAGAGAATGTTGTTGAGGTTCAACGACGGAGGGTTGAATTTGGTACACCACTGCCAACAAGACTCCGAGACAAGTTTGAAGCCGAAGGAACAGTGAAAGATGTGTTGAAAAGTCGGTGTGGAAGAAAGAGAAGTTCCACTGATAACGAGAGTGTTGATGCCGTCATGGAGGTTTTTGAACGATCCTCAAAGAAGTCAGTGAGGCAATGCTCTCGTGAAATTGGTATTGCCAAATCCAGTGTTCATCGAATTTTGATATTCCCATTAGCTACAATCCAGTCGGTATGATGCTCTGTTCAACATCGGTGTTGGGAGTGTACTGTGGCAGAAGGTGGACATTTTGAACTTGTATGGGCTTAAAGAAGTTTAAGGATTAAAATACAACAACTTTATATTTCTATCTCATTTCGTTGCATAGTTATAACGTTTCAAAGAGTGTATATGTCAATTTGGGACACTGTGTATATGAAATGTTGGATGCTAATGGTAAATCTACTAACGAGCCGTTGATAATTTTAATTAGAAGTTGGGTTTTTTGAAAAGTTTACAGCTTACGTTTATGATTTATTGCATGACATGAGTATATCTACTCACAAAGAACCAAGCCAAGTCTGCTGATTACATTTAATCAGATTTCACAGGCAATGGTTGAACGAGTTTTATTCATTTACACATGCGCCAGTTTCCTTTTTCTTTCGTGCCGGGCACTTTAACTATCTGATCAAGCACAAATTCGCAAGAAAACTTTGTGACCTTTGGATCCTCAGCATTTCGTCAAATTTGAATGCCAGGTGTGCGCATATTAAATGTTTCTTCAAATCATCCACGTTAGATTGTTGCCACTAAACCCAAATAATTAGCAAGTCACGGGGATTTTGAATGATTTGTGGTTTTCTTTTCCTGCTTTATGGATAATGAGTAATTATCGAAAGGAACTATATTTTTAAGTAAAGTAAGTAAGTATTTTTTTATTCCCTGTCATCTTTGTGTAGGTAAACTTAACGTAGGTTAACCCATAAAATGAGATCCCTTAAGTTTTTGGCAGCCATTTCTGTGACCAATGACAAAGTTAATGACCATTAGCCACCTGCAAACGGTCACAGACAACATCCTGCATGCAACAACCAGGGGGTATACAGGCCAAATTCCGTAATAACAGATATCAATATTACAAAATTTTTCCCTAGTCCTGGTAGATATCCTATATAAACACTGTAAAATAAATCCCAATTTAACGAAATTCGTTTTGTTATTTTCTTTAGTCACTGGTGTCTCTTGAATTCCATGCCAAAGCCACACCTCACCCACCATGATTAAGGATTACCGGTAAATACATTTTAGAATTGCTTCCGGTTTTCATTTACAAGCTGGCAACTACTTGCTGTGGTTTGTATTTCTGTATTTGTAAACAGTGAAGCTGCCCACTAGACATAAGCATGGATACTTCCACCAAAACTTCAATTTTCTCTGCAAGAAAAAATTAAAATCATTTTTACTGTCGATTCAGTGAAAGAGAAGAAAGATGTTGCAACTGAATTTTGGCATGACACCTTCAACACTGTCAACATTTTTTGAAGGATCGCACTAAAATTGCAACAAATTCAAAGGAACTAAATGTTGATCCTCTACAGAAGAAGATACGATGTGCTCTACATAAAGATGTGGAAAAAGCTAATCTCATGTGGTTTGAAGAAGCATGTTCAAAGAACATTCCAGTAAGCGGGCCTCTGAAGCCAAAACACTTGGTCATCACAATTTGCAGAGAAATGTTGGGTAGTTGAATAGATTACGTGATCGTTGTGGATCGTTGCAAGAACAATTTGTGGTGAGGAAGCTGATGAATGACGAACAGGTGAGATCAAAAAAAAAATCAGTGACTCCAACAAGAGGGAGGACATCTTCAATGCAGATGAAACAGAAGTTCATTTTTTAATTAACTATCATAGCCTGGTGGGCTGTTAAAAAAGCGACCATTGTAAAATGCAGGAATAAAACTGGGCTAATACAAGTGATGTCTCAGTTATTCATCAATGATCAAGAAGAAACAGAAGACGATCTCAAATGATGTAGTGGCACTCTGTAACTGCAGAAGCTGATGTTCCTATTGCAACAACCTGAGATGATTTCGTTGCTGCTGTTGATTACCAATGAACTTACAGATGGCGATCTGTTAACAGCATTACAGAATCAACCATGGTAAATGAAATGAGTGATGATAATTATGAAGAACAGATAATAGAGCCTAAGATCACTCACTTAGATCCCAAGTTAGTTTAAACAAATTTAAGTTTTTTTTATAATGCTATCTAAATGTGACTAATGAAATGGTGTTGAAGATTTTGTGTAAAAACGGCAACAACGTATTATGTACGGAAAAAAAAAATTAAAAGAATACTGTATCAAGCGAATTCTTTTTGTTTGGAAGCTATAATATGCTATACAACACCCATATGCATATCATTCAATAAACACTTTATGTAGGTTACTTATGCAGCCGTTTTTATTAATTTCAGTTTAACGATTTTTCATTAAAACACATTTATTTTTCTACCCCTCAGCTTTGTTGTAATGGAATTTGACCTGTATTTTGTTTATTTAGAGAATGTGCCATAGGGAAGTGAAATTATTTTACTAGTCAACTATTACTTTTAGGTCTTTTACTGTAAACTAGTAAGGCAACTAAAATCAGAAAATAATTTTATCAGAAAATTTGGTTGAGATGTTTTTATAATTTATGTCCTCTCAACCCATCAAACTGCTTTTACAATGACAGGTTTAAACATTGTTCTGCTGACTACTGTTTATGTAACATTATCATCAGATTTTAATTTTAAGCATGGTCTAGAATACAATGGCCCGAAACCTCCATTGTTAATCCACCAATCACGAGTTTTGAGGATGGAGGGAAGCAAACATCAACGATTAATGAAGAGTAGATAATAAAAACTGGGTTTGGTATATATCAACTGGTTAAAGAGGGGGGAGGGGTAAATTCGCTTTCCTTGGTCGCACAGCCAGTCATTGTGTGATTTAGCAGATAAAGGGGGAATTAGTAAGTAAGTTACAAATGGATATAGAAATGAAACAAAAATGAATACTGATTTGAAAACTACTTTTATTTCTTTGCATAATCTCCCTGTACATTGAGGCACTTGTTCTGTAGTTTCACAAGCCCCTCAAAACCAGTAAGATAAAATTCTTTGGGCTGCTACTTGAACCAGGAGGTGACTTCAATTTGTACAGCTTCGTCACTTTGATTAAGAGGACCAAATAGCTTCATTGTAGGGAAAATGTTCACCCGAAAGATGATCTTGGAAGTCACTTGGATCAAGGTCAGGGATATACGCGGCCTGTGAGAAAAGTATCCGACCTTCGGCTGGGGAAAAAAAAAAATTACACACCTGGAGCATTGGAAACCTAATCACCCTCAAAGTAGTCTCCTTGGGACTCCACACACTGCTCCCAGCGGTGCCGCCATTGTTGGAAGCATTCCTGGAAAGCGTCTTTCGGAATGGAGTTTAGCTCGGCTGTCGTTGCAGCCATAATGTCCTCTCTTGTCTGAAATCACGTTCCTTTCAATGGCCTCTTGAGTTTGGGGAACAGCCAAAAGTCGCAGGGGGCTAGGTCAGGAGAGTAAGGAGCCTGTTGTACCACGGGAGTCTGGTTTTTCGCCAAAAAAGTCTGAATCAAGTTTGGTTTTTGAGGCGCCAATTGCCTGTTGACCACAACTGCGGTCTCTTGCGCCGCACTGCATTACTTAGGCGACGGAGGACATCCCTGTAGTACTCTTTGGTGATTGTTTGACCCTGTGGTGCGTACTCGTGGTGTACCACACCGCGAGAGTCAAAGAAAGCAGTCAGCATCACTTTCACATTGCTGCGCACTTGGCGGGCCTTCTTTGGTCGTGGTGACGAGGAATGCTTCCACTGTGACGACTGATGGTTTCCACCTGACTGTCGCCCAGTTTCTGGCAAAATTTGATGCAGTAACGCTGCTCCAGTCGTTCCGTCATTTTCCTTCAAATCAAAAACCGACGAGAGCATAACACACTACCTCCTTGTAATGCTGATTGCCAGCAACTGATGCTATTGAGAGGTGGGAAAAAATTCACGCATACGCACAAAGGTTCAAGGTCGGCTCATGCAAGCGCGCACAATCCAAATCCATCAGGTTTTCACAAAAAAAAATTAGGTCAGATACTTTTCTCACAGGCCTCGTATGGAGGAAGCTCGAGGAATATCCACTTGAACTTTATCAGCATCTCAGCTGACTTGTTGGCAGTAAGAGGATGTTCACAATCTTCTGGGATTACAAGGGCATACAGCACTGACTTTGCTCGTCACGACTTCCATTTGTACGGTCCTCTTAGACCGCTGTCACACTGGCGTAAAACGCCACATAAATACGCTGACATAATGCCGGTGATGTCACTTCCGGTAAACAGCTTGGCACCACGCTGGAAAAGCGCTTTTCGCTAAAGTTGAATTTTGTTCAACTTTTTACGTCGCGTTAGATCGCACGCCAAATGTCCAGCCAATCAGAAGAGCGAATTGCCTGCCGTCAAGATGGCTGACAAGAGAGTGATGTTCAATAGTGAATGCTTTGAAGAAATGGTGAGGAAGTTTAGCTATGTGTATGATAAAAAAAAGTCCAGGCTATTAAAATACTTCCAGACTTTTATGTGATAAAGCTCTGTTGGCATTCATACTCTGCTGGCTCTGTTTAAAGCTACTTCAAGTGATGTCATGCTTTAAACAATAGCGAAACGACATCACAAATTGTGCCGCGTTATACGCTTTCAGTTTGAACTGCTGAATGTCAACTTTTTTTTTCTGAGACTTATTTACGTAGGCGTAATTACGTGGCGTTTTATGCCAGTGTGACCCAGGCTTCAAACATCATCTTTCGGCCGACGATGAAGCTGTACAAAGGGAAGTCACCATCAGATAGCAATCCAAAGAAATTTATCTTACTAGTTTTCAGGATTTGTGAAACAATGGGACAAATACATCAATGTACAGGGAGATTATGAGGAGAAATAAAAGTAGTTTTTAAATCTGTACATGTATTTGTTTCATTTCTATATTAATTTGTGACTTCCCCCTCGTTGTACAAATTAACTCGTACGGGAAGTGAAATTATTTTATTTATTTAATTAATTTTATTTAGCTTATTTTTTATTTTTTTTGCTTAAAAAATAATAAGAATTGTAGCTGTACATTGTCAATTTCTATTGACTTCAGCACTTTACTACCGAATGAGTACGTCTGGTACAATGAGTTAACACCAGCATGATAATAATATGCCACTGCAGCCCATTATTAAAACATTTAAAGGTTACAAGTGCATTAAGATCAAGTTTACCTACGAATAACTAAAGTCCCACGCTACGATCAACACCGCTTACCATGCCGCCGCCTACGCTGTTTATGACCAAGGTTTATATATAACGTGCAAAGTAATGAAGTCTAAGTTAAAATTTCTATCGACAGAAGGCGGTAAAAATAAAGTATGTATAGGAAAGTTTTGAGCAATAAAGGTAACATTCAAATGAATATTCAGCTATTATGCATGGCTATGATTGGTAAATTGTTACTTATTATTAAAATTTTGCATTGTTTCTATAATAATCATAGCATTGTAACCATTGTTGAGCGAGAGTTGCAGTCTTGTCAATATGTCGTCTCTAAATATAAAACTTCCTTGTGATCCCGAGCATTCATTGGCTGACGCTACAATAATCACGAAAATTTTTATTTTGTAATCATCTTGTGCAGATGACGCACACTCTGATTAGTAAACTATTGTGGGATCTCCTAATTTAAAAGGTATATATTTGTGTTTTTACTCTACAGATATCCTAAGTTTTATTCAAGTTAAGCTTAGTAAACATTTAAAAGGCCAATTGTTAGACTAATAAACCCAAATTTATTTCAAGGTAATGAGGTCGCATGGAAACAGTAGTTTAATCGCATCATCCTAATCACATGATTTCACGATTGGCAAACGCATTACAAATGTTTATTAGGTTGCTTTATTTATTGACGTGAATATTTTATGCACAAATTACTTAAAAAATATATATGGAGGTTTACTCTTGATGTTAATGCCTGGGACGTATTTGGATATAAAAATTTCGGTATGATTTATAATATCATCAGTTTTCGTGTTTTGTGAGGATCGTGTTGACACTGCTGTCAGCAAATGCTTTCACTCTTTAACTAGATTAGGTTTTAATTTCGTTTAATAATTCGCCTTTAACAGCACAGATTACGTTTATTCTGTGTTTAACAGCTCCCCTTCATATGTGCCCTAGTATGTAAAACACCCATACTTTTTAAATATAAATCCGTAATTTAGTTTTGTAAAAATTTTAAAAAATTGCATAAACAAATAAAAGAACTATATTATTGGGTTGAAAAAGTTTATGTAGAAACTAATCATGATTGATAATCAATAACACAGTCTATGGTGGTTGCAATTGATACGCCCGCTTTATTTCACTGGTCACCAGAAGAAAAAAAAATGCTATAAAACGTGAAAGTTATTCAACATGACCCTGTCCCCCTAATTAATGGTCATGTTTGCCACTAGGGTTGCCAGGTTGGGCTAGAAACCGCCCAATGGGGAAGTTGCATAAAAATTTTTTAAATTTTTTTTCGATAGTTTAGATCACTAATATACCGGTATGGGTATTCTTTTTTTTTATAATTGTGTGTAGTTTTTTTTTTTTTGGTTTTTTTTAATTATTAAAGTTGACACCCCCAAAAAACGCTACGTCATAGCTCAAAACCATGCCTATCTCTTTCGCTGCTTTTTATGATCTGTCTGTAATAAACATATGTGCTTACAATTATTTCATTCCCATGTATACAAACACCAGTATAATAAGACTTAATAAAGCATTCATAAGGGCATCAAAACATCACAAGAGAAGAAATAAAAATAAATGAAAGTACTGAGCAGGGAAATTAACGTTAGTTTCCATGACCTCGTACTCATATGTTATTCTTCGATTTTGAGTTAGCCGTAGAAGGAATGGACAAAAGCACACGGGATACAATAAGTTTTTTCGTCTGATTCTTCAGACGTAGCAGAACTTTGATCCGATTAAACTTTAAATTTCGCCCGGTTTCGATCACCTGTTCAAGTGTATTATTTACCCATGGATGTATACATCTTATCTTTGTTTCGGTGATTATCGACTATAATCCTGAATTCCACAAGGAGAAAT
>JAHWFO010070583.1:675781-733301 GCA_023313115.1 Rhysida immarginata | reverse complement strand
CTCCCTGATAGGGCACCTGACTTTCAGATCGAGAATTCATCCTTTCTAACCATGAGAAAACTGATGAATACAGACAGTCTTGTTGAACACATCTGCAGAGGCCCAGGGGAGAAGTGGCTCGTTTAGATACTCTTGGTCTTTGGTTGATCCCAGGTCGTGGAATTTTTTTCCTTTCATTTTTCATCAAAATTTGATTGGAGTTTACAGTTTGTCTTTTGGAGTTCCGACAGGTTTTTTTTGAAATAAAATTCTGAACTGAATTCAAAGAATATTGTCATTCTTTTATTAATAGTGATGACAAGTCAGTGTACACTGTCATTTGATTAGAAAGATATAATTTTGGTGACGACCTGTTAATATCTGGAATCGGTATCATATGCAGCTCGGACAGCAGCTAGATGGACTTGGTGAAACTCAAATGATACCTAGAAAATTGAGCCATGCTGATACCTGGAAAATTGAAACCATATGATACCTGGAAAATTGAGCCATGCTGACTGCAGTTCATTTGACAGCTGTTGGAGGGTGCGAGGTAGAGTGAATAACCCGATCGATCAAGGTGGTCCAGTAGATTCTCGATTGGTTTAAGTCTGGAGGATTTGTGGACCTGGGAAGTACAATATAGTCTTCCTCGTGCTCTTCTAACCACTCAAGTACAATTTCATCTGTACGAGATGTCGCATTGTTGTGCTGGAAGATGCCATCATCTCAGGAAAAACAATGTCCATGTAGATATCAGCATTGGTCAGACTTTGTAAAGATAGCTTAGAATTAAGCATAGCATCTCTTCTTGATATTCCCACTTGATCTTAACATGGATCTCATGGATTCCTTGATATTCCTATACAAAAGTGTACAAGGGCTTTATGTTTTTCTGAAAACACCATATATCAGGTATGTAAATATGAAACTGGAATTTTTGTATAGAAAATACATGTTTATTGTATGAATATGATAAAAAATATTTTATTCGAAGTATTGCCCATCGCTGGCTATACATTTTCCCCGTCTGTCTGACAATTTGTGGATGCCATGCCATAAAAAAAAAACAAACTTGTTCTTTTGAAGCAAACCAGTCATCGAGCCATTTTCGTACATTTTTGTAAAAAGTGAAGCACTGCTCAGCAAGTGCGTTTCCCATCAATGCAACTAAGTAGTCATGAGATAGAGCCAAGTCTGGTGAGTAAGCCGCATACGAAAGTATTTCCCAACTAAACGCTTCAATCGTTATCATGAAGCAAACTCACTTTGTGTTGCCTTTTTTGATATTCTGGTCCTTTTTCACGCAAAGCTTGATTCATATCGATCATTTGTTGTCAGTACATTCAGTATTAACGGTTTCACCAGGTTTTCAGCAGCTCATAATAGATCACTTTGTGTCTTCCACGTTCTTCGTTTCTCATGTCAAAATCTCCACTTTTGAATTTATTAAACCACTCAAAGCACTGTGATTTACCAAGAGCATGCTTACTGTATACTTCGACAAGCATTCGATGCTTGCTGCGCAGCAGTTTTCTTCAAAAGGTAACAGAAAATCAATGCTCTTTGCAAATCGTAGTTTCTAGACACAAAATTCGACATGTTCAATGCTATTACAAACTATGCTGTTGTATGAAACTTGTGTTGTTGTGAGTTGAAAATCTTTGCCAGATGTCAGAGTAAGAAAATGGTGCCAACAACGCAGTTTGACGGTAACTACATTGACAACTGGGGCTATCTATGGGCAAATTCCAGTTTCATATTTACAGACCTTGTATGCATGTTACTGGCATTAGTGAAGAACATGTAACTAATGACTAACATGTTGTATATAAAAACTGCAATAAAACAAGCCTTTAATGAAGTGTGGATATGTTGCATTACTCATTGAACATACACTGTATGCTACTTTAAATTGTAAAATTGCCATGATTTGTTCAAGAACTATAAAACTTAAATGATAAATTGATGATTTAATATTTTTAATCTCTGCAGTCCAAAATGCCAATCCTTTATTCCGTTGTGGCAAGAGGCCTTACGATTTTAGCTAAATATGCCAGCTGTGCTGGAAATTTTGCTGAAGTCACAGAACAAATTCTGAGGACCATTTCTCCCGAAAATGGGAAGCTCACCTATTCACATGGAAAGTAAGAATTTTATATTTAAATGCAATAATCTGAATTTATTTTTAAGAATCGAAATTTTCTATTAAGTATTCATATTTAATGTTTGGACATTTGAACATTGTTACAGTTACTTATTCCATTATATAACTGAAGACCGAATTATATATTTATGTATAACTGATGATGTAAGTATTCTTCATCCGGTGTTAATATTTTTAATAATACCTAAAAATTAACGTACCTTTTTCTTTATTTTTAAAGGATTTTGAACGATCTCGTGCATTCCTGTATTTAGCAGAAATTAAGAAAAGGTAAAAATGTTGATTGTGTAGTGTAACTCTCAGGGTTTTATTTAAAGATTGTTTGTTTGTTTCCTATTTTAATGCTAAATTACGAAGGATGTTTACAAATGATTTAGACCAGCGATTCCCAACCTTTTTCGAATCGCGGTCCCCTTTTAACAGGGTGATCATGGGAAAATAAAAGAAAATCTCGAAATATCCTAGCTTGCTGGGGGGGGCCCCCCCCCCACCAAAGGTTTCACAACATATTAAAAAGGTTCGGAACCAGGGATTTAGACTAATGACATTTATCGTGTCATGGATGGTCCGGGCTTCCAGGTAGACTTTAGTCCTATCCATGCATTGTCTCTGAAGAGCTATGCATTGTTGCCAACTCTCCGATAGCTTTTCGTATGACCATACTGTACCATTTTCTTGGCATTTCACATACCTAGTTTCTGATGGCTGCTTGCATTTCACTGAAGATGTTGTAGTCACTGGGTCCAAGGTCTGGGCTTCCAGAGGATGAGCAGATGTGTGGTTCGGTTAGCATTAGTGTCTGAGTAGATGAAATAATGAAAACCTCAAAAACCTAGATCTTGTAGGGCCCTAAATATTCATGAAGGATTGTTGCTCATGAACCAAGACTGTGAGGATGTGCCATCCAGTTCAGTTCATCAAACGTGACATGCTTGTTTTCAGCAGTAAGCTCAGAAATGCGTGAAATGCATCAGTCCAGATGATGGACAGCTAACCAGTGCTTTTCCTCTTCTCAATGGTTTCGTTGAGAAGACGCACCCATTACCCACTAGGGTAGACGCACCAGTTCGGCTTATACACAAGCATATACGGTAAATGGAAACTGGAAGTAATGCTGCAAGCATAAGGTAATGATATTAAAGATCAACAATGTTTTCTAAGAGTCAATGGAAACATGTTGATGTGATTGTTCTTATCAGAATTAACTGTAATACAAAATTGTTCTTATCAGAATTAACTGTGGAATTTGTTTTATAAGTATAAGATGTTATTCTCAAATTATACTTAAAAATTTTATATGTGTGTATTCTATACAAGGGTCATTGCGGAATTCCTGGCAACCATTTTTCCCTAGAATCCAATTCCAGAATACAATTTTGAAAATTTGTTGGAAGTCCTTCTGACTGTCACCACAAGATGGGGCATATGGCTATTGGTTTGTGTGTTACTGTGCAATCCACGAGCCTGTGTTTGCTGGCAGTATGCCATAGGCAATCTTGCACATTATTCTGAGGGTTGTTGCCTTACATTTAATGCACACTGTGCAGTCGATATCGTTTATAACGACCTCCAAGGCACCATGAAAAATCAATCGTTATATGGTTGTCGTTATAATCAATATTGCTCTTTATCTGGTCCTTCATACCAATTCCATTATGTATCAGGCCGTTTCATATCAAATGTCGGATTTCGAGGTGGGTTCCGTGGTTCAGCACAGTTTCCACGTTTAGTAGCAAGAACCATAACAAAGTGGTATATTCCGAGAGATAAACCTATCAGCAACCAGCTGCCTGAAATTTGCATGTCTGCGATGATATTTAATAGCATTTGAACCCAAGCGAAGTTAGTTATGACTTCATACTAATTAATTACATGTGTTAATATGTTACGAGTTCAGGTGAATCACACTTCATCTAACACCTCTCGAAACATCAGTAAGGTATTCGGAATAGGCACCATAAACAAACGTACTGTCCAACATTGGTTCCGAAAATTCCGGGCAGGAGTGACAGGCCTGCCAAATGAGCCACGTGGCAGACCTCCCAACGTGTTGAATGACGCTGATCTGAAGCGATCTGTGGAAGAGGACTCGTCAAAAACTGTTCGGGACCTAGCAGGGATCATGCTGTATCAGCATCAACTGTCAATAAGGTGAAAAGGCAAGGGCAAATGGGTCCCACATGAACTTACGGAAAACCAAAAAGAGCTTCGGTTGGAGGTGTGTACAGAATTGCTTTTGCGCCACGAAGAAGCGGGGATTCTTGATCGCATTGTCACCTTCGACGAGAAGTGGCTCCTATATGACAATAGGAAACGGTCACCACAGTGGCTGGATGCTGATGACCCCCCGTGACAGTTCCCTAAACCCTCGTTACATCCCAGGAAGCTCATGGTTACAGTTTGGTGGAACATCCGTGGTGTAGTGCATTACAGCTTCCTGCAGCAGGGGAAGGCGATCGCCACTGCGGCCTACTGTCGTGAACTGCATCGTATGCGCACAAAACTGTGTCAGCATTAACTTGCACTTGTGCATCGCAAAGGCGTCCTTCTGCTGCATGACAATGCGTGTCTGCACTTTGCAAGAATGACCGTGCAAGCACTACAGGCTCTGGGCTACGAGGTGCTTCCACCCCCTCCGTATTCTTCGGATCACGACCCTACCGATTACCATCTTTTCCAGAGCCTGGACAATTTTCTCCGGAGAAAAACATCCCTAACCTAAGCAGATGTTGAAAACGCATTCCGGGAGTTTATTGAGTCCCGTGATGATGGATTCTATTGGAGAGGGCTCGAGAAGCTGCTAAATCGTTGGCAACAATGTTTGGATTGCAATTGGGGTTATTTCAAATACCACGTGTGAAGGTGTCCTTTCTAGAGGGCCATTAAAGATGACCTCTGCAATCCGACATTTGATATGCAAAGACCTGATACTTGCTTGATTTGAAACTGTTGGATTTGAAAGCATTCTTAATTTAAAGAATAACTTAAGATAGGTCATATCATGAGGGTTTTATCATAAGTCATATTCCATATGATAAATTATTGATGTTATATTCTTAATTTTCTTGTGATCCTTCCAAATCGTTGGTACGGTAGTGTGAGATACAGTATGCAGCGTGTGAGTTGCCATAAATTCAATAATGACCCCTTCATATTTTTTAGGCAACATGCCTTTATCTTCTCAGTAATTAAACTCATCAGGTCCTTGAATTTTCTAGATTCCAGAACTCTTATGGTGACAGAGCACAATCTGCTTTACCATTTGCAATGAATAGTGAATTTTCAAGAATTTTGGCAGCTGAAATGGTGAGCAATTCTTCAATTGCATGTTTAATAAACTATTAATGAATGGCATAATCAACTACTGAAAGGTTAAATGGTCACGTAAACCATTGGTAATTCTTTACGGCAGTCATTCCTACATAACCTTTGTCTATTGTTTAAACAAAGTGATCACGTGCACTGGCGTCAACACTGTTCATTATTGACTCATTAATATGAATTGATGTGTTAGTCATATTAGAAAATGAGACATTGAATGGATTTTTACCAGCTTCGAACTGCTAAAGCAATGGTTCATGTTATCAGTTGACAAAAACCAGATTTTGAAAATCTTTCAAATGGATTTTGTACTTAACACTTTGGTGAACTTCACTGTAATTTCATTGTAATGGAGTTGTGCTCTGATAAAATACAGTTGCACTTTCAGAAGCTGGGCAAAGTCCGGATCAGCCCAGCTTGTGAAAGGAATTCACAATGGCAGATAACAATTTCCATAATCCCCATTTTTAACTTGATAGAATGGATTGATGGAAACCATTTTACTATATTATTCATCAGAGAAACTGGATAGACATTTGTAATTTTGTGGATGTGAACTCCTGGGACATTTTTATTCGGCATTGTCTAAATGTCAAATTAAGGATATGTCTAACAAGGAGATTCTGCGTATTCCGACTCACCGATTCTGAAGAAAAAATTGTACGAGTAGTTTTCTTCCAGTTAACCTCTCATACAAAGCCATTCGATGCACATCTCAAAATTTGCTGAGTTGAAAATTCATTAAGTTTATTGTCAATAAAGTACTTAATGATGTCAGTATGCCAGCGTAAGGAGAAGTTGATACTGGTGTCCGGTCCAAAAATAAAAATTTGGAGAAAACCTCTTATCATTTTGTTTATTTTTGAGAGCAAGTGAAATTCAACTCATTCTATCAGCGATACCTTTCTGAATTTTCATGATATTTGCTTGGGCTTTTTAGAGGTTAGGGAGAAATGCCGAAGAGTAACTGTATACGTTTTGCTTCACCCTCAGTGGCTCACTGGTTGTGTGATAGTCTCTGATGTCCGAGGATGCGGGTTCGATCCCGGCCAATGAGGACGAGAACTTTTCAGGGGGAAATCCTGAGATCACGCCCTTCCTTTGGAAAGGAAGTAAAGCCGTTGGTCCTGTGTAGTTGTTTGCCAGTTGCACGTTAAAGAACCCTTGCGAGGCAAAATTTGCGGCCCCTATAACGCCATCCTGATATGACCATAGTAGTTGAAAGGGACGTTAATAACAACTAAACCAACCAAACCAACTATAGATTTTGCTAAAGACATTTTGGTAATGCTTGCGCATGTTCAATTAAACATTATTTAGTAAAAATGCTGATTTTTTTTTTTTTTTATATAAGAAACCTTTATATCTCCATGTATATGTGTGCTATTCTCATACAAATGAACACAGATAAGTAAAAGAAACTGCATATGCTACAACTACAATGCATTTCAAGCATTATTTTTTACAGGGTGATCCCAAACATTATTTTTTTATTGAATTTGTTGCTGGTCCCCTATTTACCTTCGGGACAAAACCTTCCCTGAAATATATGCAGTGTAATATGCTCTTTACACTCCTGAAGTTTCAGGTTAATTCGTCAAGTATTTTTCTAGATATTCGGCAAAACATCTAAAATCGAAAGCGTCCACTTTCAAGTGAGCAGTCAGTGTAGCTGCACTCTAACAAATTTTGATTAAAAACTGTGATCATGATCTTGTCATTTATGCACCAATAGCACTTGGAAAATATATCCACAGTTGATTTGATTTTCACCATGGCTTCTGTATGCTTAATTTTAATTATTTTTTTTTCTTTAGGTGGTTGTAAAAGATGCGCAGGAGAAAAAATTCAGTGCAGTACGTATTGTATTTATAGCATTTGCAGACAACTTTGCTCATGGTCTCCATGTTTTGTTGGTCAGGTGTTCCATCAGAGGGTTCTTGTAGATACGAGGGAAAATCAAAAAGTAATTGAGTAAATTTTTCACAGCAAAATTGTCAGGTGTTTGTAAAAATCGTTACATGTATTTTGAAGAGCATGTAATTCACCACCATCCCAGGAGATGGCAGGCGTGTATGCTTTCTGCATGCAGCGCTACAGCTGTTCCAAAATGGCAGAGAAGCTGGAGATGTTTGATACTGTGGAGATCTGGAGTGTGGTCAGAGGGACAAAAGCCATCTGAAATCCATCGCAAGTTGTGTGCAACATACGGTGACACGTGCATGACATAGACAAATGTGTGCAACTGGTGTGCCAAATTCAGAACAGGGCGTGAAAGTGTCCTCGATGAACCACATTCTGGATGGCCATGCACATCCTATACACAGGAGAAAATTGATGCCGTGAATGCAGCGATTCAGTGAGACTGGTGGGTAACGATCCAAGCAGTGGCACTCTAAGTAGACATTTCATACAGAACTGCACACCACATCATTCACAAACACCTTAAATTTAGGAAAGTGTCAACAAGATGGGTTCCTATGCAGCTCACACCGGGGCACATAGAGAATCTCATGACATACAGTTTGGAGCATTTGTTTCCGTACCACAAGGAGGGCACTCATTCCATGAGCACATTGTCACCTGATATGAAAAGTGGGCATTTCATTACACCCCTGAAATGAAACGACAGACCTGCATTGATAAAAGTAATTATTTCAAGGAAAAAATGTAAAAAAAAAAAATGCACTTCTCAAAATTTTTCCAAGGAAAAAATTCATAAAGTTTGTTAAAATTGCCTACACTTTTATAGATGCCCGAATTGTAGAATAGATTTTTATTGCATTCAGATGGTCAAATGGTAAAATACTAGAATCCTATTTTGTAGATAAGGGTTAAAAATATTTGAGTTTTCCTGCATTCTAAACCCGGTCAGTTTATGTTATAAAATAAACGCATAGTAAAATTTTGAAATGCATCATTTTGAATCACCCTGTATATTTAGTAAATGAATTGCACATTCCCATACATGTTAAAAAAATTTACAAAGAGAAAAAAAAAATTTTCGAAGATAGGATTTGAACCTGTACCTCCAAAATAGAATTCGAGTGCTTTATCACTAGGCCACCCGAACGCGATAAAAATCTATGCTACAATTTGGGCGTTTATAAAGTGTAGGGAATTACAACAAGCTTTATGAATTTTTTCCACGGAAAAGTTTAAGAAGTGGTCGAATGGCTTTGCAAGGGTGTTTAATTTGGTGAAAGCTACTCGTAGAATGTTTTTTATCAAAATCGGTGAGTCCGAGTATGTGGCGTCTTCTTGTGAGTCAGTACGAAATGTGATGAAATGTCACTTCTCTATTGTGTAATGTCACTTCTAATCTGTCTGCCTGCTTCTACTCACAAGTTAGTACAATGAGTCTTTATCAACTTATGCATTTGGTCCTCCCATACCAAAGCAGACGTGCTTCACTTAGTGACTTGACTATTTGGTTTGTGCCGCAGTAACCTCAGGTTCGATATATTCTTTGATTTCACCCATTTCCCTCTTGATTATAAATAAAGGGCTCCCTTGGCTGCACCCACAGCAAATGTATACACAAGGTACTAAAACAATCATGAGAGCAATGTTTTATTTGAGATTATTGTTTATTTAATTAAGTGAATTGAATACAGCAAAAGAGAACAAACTAGTATCTAAATAAATGATCTAGGGTTATAATTGTACAGGGTGATTCAAAAGTTACCATACAGTGGCTGGAAATGCCCGCCACCAGCCTCGCGACATCGGTTAGCACGCAGTTGCATGTTGTGAAATACTTTGGTCAACATGCCTGGTGAGATCTGCTGAACTTCATTGGTGATTTCCTCCATCAGCTCAGGCAAAGTGTACATGTTTCCATGAACAGTAACTTTTGAATCTCCGTGTATTTAAATTACAATTCTCTTCCCAGGTTGAAGCTTCCAACCTTTTAGTCGAAATACCCCTTTTTTTTATTATGTGCCATTTTTGTTATCAGCTTGTCTAGAGGGATATTGTGGAAAGTGAGCGTGTGTGTTAACTATTGTAGAAAAAAGAAAAGAAAGAAACTGTGTTAAAGCTTTGGCTTTGAAATGCCTGGTTGTAAATTAAAAATTAATAGTCTGTAGGAGATATTGACTTCATTAAGCACTTAGAGAAAATTCTAATTTAAAGAAAAGGGATTTGGTGAAGAGATATAAGATTCCATTCAGTGATTATGAAGAATAAGGAAAGAGTTTTATAACCGTGTGAGTCAAGCATAAATTCCAAGTGCAAGGATAATTGAGAATGCTTCGTTAAAAATTCCCATCTCAAAGGGTTGAATATACGGATAGTCAGTAATAACGTTTGCATTTTTTATCTTTCAGAAACATTACTCAGATGCCAAAGATATAGACAAAATCTCCAAAGTACAAGGTGAAGTGGATGAATTGAAGAACATTATGGTGAAAAACATTGGTAAGAAAGGAAAATACTGCACAAGGTTATATCTGTTAAAGCAAGCAATTTTAGTAATTGTGTATATCCATTCAAACAGATAACGTGGCTTCAAGGGGAGAGAGACTGGAACTTCTTATCAGTAAAACGGAAGATTTGGCTAATGAAGTGAGTATTACAAGACTAAACTCAAAATAACTACAGTAAAATGTCGTTAAAATGAACTTCTGGGGACCCTGGGAATTGGTTCGTTAATCTGAAAGTTTATTATTTTGGGCACACAATTTTGCAACCTATGTCTGAGATTATATGGATTGTACTATGGAAATAACTGATAAGAAAAGCAAAAAGCATTAATAGGGTATGAATGTAATCTAATTTTTTTTAATTTTTTCAGTCAGTGGAATTTCGTGTGCGAAGTCGAGGATTAGCAAGATCATTATTTTGGAAAAACATTAAACTTATAGTCATCATAGCAATTGTTATAATAGTAAGTTTATATCTTTTACTATTATTGTTCAAAATTTAAATGACTGTCTTGTAGACAGCTAGAAGCTGGTGGTGTTTATGCAAAAACTAAATTTAAATCCCCACTTAAATTTTGAAGAACATTTTTCTCACTTTCTTTATTTTTACTCAATTCCTTAAATAAATTTTTCTGTTATTCCTTATGGGGGGGGGGGCGAAGAATAATAAAAATTAATAGTATACGAGGGGCAGTCATAAAGTCATTACAATCAACATGAAAGAACAATCGCATTTGAAAATGTGCAGTGCCACTGGGAAGCGACATCCCTCGAATGCTGAAGGATACAAAAGGGTGTTTTAGTGCAATATCGCTCAATGTCACCAGAGTGTCGGAAAATTGGAGGTGCAAGCTATGATAAGGTTCCTGTATTTGAAGGGGAACATTGCCAAACAAACCCATGAGGAGTTAGTGTCAGTATGCCCCATGACGAGACAGTCACCGTGTGGCATCAAACATTTACAGTGCGGCCAGACACGTGCGACGAATTCTGCTCCATCTGTGATGAGCCACAAATTGCGAATCAGACAGGCCAGACAATCACGGGAGCATACTACCGGGCCATCTATGGAAGTTAAGAGAGGCCATGGAGTCAAAGTGGCAAGGCAAGGTGTCCAAAGGGATCAGACTTCTGTATGACAACGTGCCAATTCATTGAACACACGAGACCGTGCGTGTAGCGGGGGAGCTGGGGTTCGAAATAATGCTCCATTTGCTGTATTCAGCCGACCTGACCCCAAGTGACTTCTTCTTCTTCCGTCGTCTGAAGAATCCGCTTCGTAGATGGCATTTCCAAGACGACGATGTCATTCTTCAAGATGCAGCAGTTCCTCAACGGCCAAAAGCAAGACGTCTATAAAAGTAGCAAGTAGCATCCAGCAAGTTGTCCATCTTTGAGAAAAGTGTGTGACCCTGGAAGGTGCAGATGTGGAGATGGACTGACACTAGCACTGTGCAGCGTCGCCCCAACCGTCTGCTGGGTGATTGTGATGACTGTATGACCGCCCCTTATACAAAGACAGTGTTTTCCCATCCAGTTTTAGATGTGAGACTCCCACCTAGATAAAGGTTTCCAGCAGCGCCTGTACGTCTACACATACAGGATGCCCGAAAAGTCTGAAATTGTAGGGATTTTTATGGAACGTTGTTTTTTTTGAAGTGAGGGGTACATCGAGGAATCCTTTCTGCAAAATAGAATGCACAGCCTGTGATTAATTATTTAGGAAAAGCAATTATTAAAAAAAAGAAAATCAGTAAATTTTCCAATGGTTGCATAATAAATATATCTATACAGGGTGTAAATGGACGACGTTTCACAAATTAAAGGATATGTAGAGGATGATGTGGTGAACATTTTTTATTAATAAAGCCATATCCCAAATGAAAAGCGACGGAGCTACAGCATGTTTGATGCTCTGTTTTGCGTCAAGCCATGGAATGGCTGCCTGAATTATTGTGTTGTCGCTGTATTGGAATTTCGAGTGTGAAACCTAACGTGCGAACGTATTTCCAATGGAACCGTCCAGCGACCGTTGTATGATTGGTTAGGTGCAGCACTTTTGCTGAAAGGTAGGGTAAAGGCGGGTAAGTTTGCCAGTCATGTAAATTGGCCGCATAATGTATTTTTTTTTTAAATTTTTAAAGCTTTCGAAAAAGCAATAAAGGAAAAGGAACAACAATTTACAAATGTTGAATACAGTGATAAAGCGTACAAGGTTTCAAACTAACAGGAATTTCGTGCCAACCTGATATGCAAGATTATGTGATTGGAGAATGTGCTGTGCATCCGGACGGTACCATTTGAAAATAGTCTGCAAGCAGACAGTCTGCATAAGGCCTACACGATGCAATGACAGGGGACATCGTAGTAAACGTGCCTAGCACAATGCTTGACAAACCAGGACATCAAACAAGCTGTGGCTCCGTCGCTTTTCGTTTGGGACTATGGGTTTATTAATAAAATATGTTCACCACATCATCCTCTACATATCCTTAAATTTGTGATACTTCAGCCATTTACACCCTGTATATATGCCATGTTTTATCAAAATCCAACAAGTAGAGCTGGTTCTAGAAGGATCTGAATAGAATCGGTTTATTTATAATCACCCTCTACATTTACATGCAGATAATTTTTTTAATTTATTTTAACAAAAGCAGAGATCTTGACATAACAGTGGCAGGCAAAAGTTTCTGGGACATCAGTTTTTCCATATTTAGTAAGTTAGATACAATGTATTTTGAATAATTTAAGTAGACACAAATCCAACAATATTCAGTCAAATTTTAAATTAACGTACCCCAAAACAGCAGATTCCAGAAGCAGTGGACAAATTTTCAGATGATCTTGATAGAATTTCGGCATAACGGACTGAGTCTGATAGTTTCGAATAATTTAGCTATTATTTCTTTATAGAAAAACTATTCACATAAAGCCATTTGAGTTATGTAAAAAACATTAGTCGCTGGGTTAGTAGCCTGTAAAAAAAACAAAAAAAAAAACTATGCATTCAGCTGATCAGCTAACTGGTGGTGAGATCTAAAATGGCCGTTGTTAGTGAATTGATTGACATTTTAATACAGTTTGTTAATGTGACCGACAATCGTGAAATTTGTGCTTATTACAACAGCTAACAAATTAATCCTCCCGAGGAAGGTATAGGAAAGTAGTGGAAGCCCTGAGATCATCTATTTTTACACTTTTATCTGCACTTTTTAAATAAGATGAGACCGGAAAGTTCAGGGAATCACTCCTTAATGTGATAATGGGAAATTTCCGACTCCTAGTGACATGCGCAAGATGTTCTTCTGTATCTCAGCTAACATATGCAAACGTGTCTTCACCATTGTTGACAGGTGTACGTTCGTGTGGCAGTGTTTAGAGGCCGTGCTTTTATCACATATAATGGAGCAGAGAGTCAATGTGAAATTATGTTTTAAATTGGGTAAAACCGCAAAGGAAACCCACAAAATATTAAAGGCAGTGTACTTTTCATGTGTGTGCATTCTCGTCTTGATTTTTTTTGGATGGCCCATAGGTTTATCAGAATTATAGTGTTTGTTATTGATGATTTTATGCTCCGTATTTTTAGAAACGTGCAATAGCAGCTACTTTTCAAGCACGTTTGTGTTCTTCAAATAAAAATTTCTATTTTGTTGTTTTATTTATCAGTTAGCACTTGCCAAATGAATAAAATACAGTAGAATTTGGATGTTACGAACTCTGTTAAAACGAAAACTTGCTTAATACGAAATTTTTTTGTGTCCCAACCCCAAATGACCATTTTTCTTATTAATTTCCCTTAATATTACAAACTGTTTTTATTGCAAACTCTGATAGTCCAAAAAAATGCACACAAAATTCACCCAAAAATCACTTGGAAAAAAGAATTTATTTTTTCAATACTTGAAACAATTTTAATCAACTGCTATTGACAAAACTTAGGCTTGGAGAGAGAGAATTTATCAACAAAACAGGCATAAAGTTTCATTTTTTATCTTCCTGGTTAATATGAGACTGCAATTATGAAAAAAATTTTGCCTTCCAGCCGATTCGTAATATCAGAGTTCTACTGTATTAATAAAATCATTTAAGTATTCCATCATTCACTGTTAAGAATAGTGGAGGCATCCTCATTTGAATAATGATGAATATACATTTATTTCATTTTAATGTGCTGTCCCAGAAACGTTTGTACACTGGATAATGAAATATTTGGATTTTTCAGATATAAAAAATAAATTTTAATATTGCTACTGCTGTACATTGTTGGATTATGTGTTTACTTTAACACCAAATTTTATTCAAAATATTTAGCTTTCATAAGTATGGAAAGCCAATGTCCCAGAAGCTTTTGCATATCACTGTACACCACAAGATCAAAGGAGTTGAGACACCCCTGTTAACACCTACCGTAATTGTGGGACTGGACTGGGCCCGCTCATCAAGGTGGACAGAAACCTCAATGCTGATGGCTACAGGACCATTCTGGATAACGGGGCACTTCCAGCGTTGTGAGAACACTTCGGTGACAGGCCGTTCCTCTTCCAGCACGACAATGCGCCTTGCCACAAAGCAAGATCCATATCCGACTCTTTGACAAGGTGCGGGTTGAAGAACTAGATTGGCCCGCCCAGAGTCCTGATCTCACCCCCATCGAACATCTTTGGGACGAATTGGAATGACGTGTGAGATCCAGGATGGTTCTCCCTACATATGTCCAGGAACTGACCACGACGCTTCTCGAGGAATGGAGGTCAATACCTGTGGACACATACCGTAAACTAGTGGACAGTATGTCATGTAGGGTGGAGGCAGTGATAGAAGCTTTTTGCGGCTTTACGGTAGAGCAACAGGTGTCCCAACTCCTTTGATCATGTAGTGTATAACGTAGTTCCTCTGCTTACGACACAATTGATGCCCGTAAAGTAAATGCCATATTAGAACCATGATTAATTTACATATAGTTTCCCTGATCATCAATAGTCACTCATCAGTTTTCCTGAATCCATGATATGGGTATCTTCAACTTTGCTGTCAGTAATAAATGTAGATGGGCATCCTGCGTTTTCCTTGTCTGACCATGTTGGAATTTGTCGATCCTTTTGTATACACTTTGTTTTGGTAAAGCACTGCCACCGTATTGTGAAATCTACCCTGGCTGATAGACTTCAGTGGATTCACACTCCTAGTACATCTTCAGACTACACAAAATGGATCACTGCAAGCTATTCTTCCTTGGTGCAAACTGAGAACGTGGCAGCTTTTTTTATTGATTAAGCGCAAATTTAAACTGTATGCTGAAACTTTCCACAAGTATCTATCGTCTGTTGGCATGAGCTTGTAGAGCTTATGTTATCTACCGCCAGCCCACAGAAGATTAAAACAAGTATGTGGCAGATACTTTTCAAACATGCCTTCATGATTTTAAGCATGGCCGTTTTGTATACCTTTAGTTCCTAATAGTCTCTAATTTTTTTTTTTTTTTTTAGAAATATGTCAGAACTTGTAGAGTACAGATGTTTTGCAATGAATAAATTTTGTATTTTTTTTTTAAGTGACTCATTTCAAACTATTGAAAATGTGAATATTTTAAGATTTTAAATTTAAATGCGATTTTTTTTATTTATTAACTAGTTTTTATTTATTTTTTTTTTTTTTAGTTAATAATATACTTCATTGTATCTGCTGCGTGTGGAGGTTTGGCCTGGCAGTCCTGTGTCTAAAACGAACTTTAAAACTTGTGTTGCGTTGAACGGAATAAAAACTTTGAATCCCAAAAAGGATGGAAAACGTTATCTACAATAATTCTGGAAATATCTTCAAATGGTTTTAAAATATGTCAACAAAAACTTGGTTTCTATAGGAGAAGTGTGTATATATAGTGAAGAAGTTTCAGATCGGAAGCCTCAGATGGATGTAGAAGTTATGAACATTGAGAATCAATACACAACGGGACGCAAGGAATTCGCTTTATGCAATAGGATTCCTGTATACAAGGCAAAACGTGAAACTAATCAGTATTTGGAAGATAATGACTCCACTAACCTTTTGGGTTAATTGTATATTTTGAAATGAAAAAATCAAAAAAAAGAAAAAAAAATAAGCTGAAATTTTAATATTTTTGTCCTCCATGTGCAGATTAATTATTTAAGTGTATTATACTCCTGTTTATTAGCAAATTATGTATGTGTACATTTTAACGAATATTTTACATTTGGTACAATCGAATCTAGTCTTCTGCACTAATTTTGTTTTATCCATATTTCCATGTACAGTTTTGTCATACAGCTTTTGATTCATTTTGATAAATGTTTATTATTGCTACAATGTAGCTATTTGAAGTGTTTATTTTCTTGAATAAAAAAATAGCTCTACAATACAATTAATTTTATCTCTTCTTATACAAACAGGGCTTCAAACTCAATTCACATTTCATTTTCTTTTTAGGCTTGAGCCTCGATTTCACAAACTCAAATAAAATAAACATTTTGAAGTTTTCATCCTAAAATTAAAAAGAAAAAAAATTGGTTGTATATACTCAATAAAGGCTTAAAAAGGCATTGTGAGAGTAGAATATTTACCTTAGATGTTAACTGAAATCCATGTTGTTCAATTGCGTTTACGAACTTGGTAACATCTGTAAAACGACTTTCAATTTCTGCAATTTTCATTTTTCCACTGCAAAAATAAAATTAATTTGAGAAACTATATGGAGCAAGTGCTCTTGTAAATATGTGAAAATTTATTTTGCAACTGTAACAACTCTTCTTAGTCAGTTTAGACAAATCTTAATCCTATCAAAATCAAAAGCACAGTATGTACCCGAATAGATCCCGATGTCAAATTTAAACACCTCCCTCCTTTTTTTGTCATTTTCGTGAAAAATAGATATTCTCAAATTTAAACAGACCTTTTTTTTTCAATGTTCTGATGATATTTAAATCCACATGATTTTTTTTTTCTATGAATAGACACAAATTAGAAATCATTGTAGATATTCGGAAAACAACCCCTACACATCCCAAACACCGTAATTCAAGGTACCCACACGCAAGAGTGGCAACCTTTTGATGTACGTCACAGTTCGACCCACGTGAGGTATGGCACTTATTTGTAGCAAAGTGACAGTCTGACTACTACTTGGCATGATTTGGATCTTTTAATTCATGTGGAACAACATCTGACCAGCACAACTACGGTAAGTATCATTGCTGATGGCATATTCCAATGGAGATGGCTTCTTCCAACAAGACAATGCGCCATGCCACGGTGCTTGTATTGTGCAAGAGTGGTTTCAAGATACAAGAGAAACTTTACCAGATCTCAATCCATAAGTTTGTGAGATAAAGTTGAAAGAGCCATCAGTCAATTCCACAACCATCAAATCTCAAACAACTATACATTGCTATTCATCCAGCATGGGGTCATATTCCTCGCATCACCTGTCAACATCTCATGGAGTCGATGCCAAGAAGAATCGCCACAGTATTAAAGGCAAAAGGTGGCCCAATGAAGTACTGATGGAGTGGTCTTAATAATCTGATCTCTCAGTGTAGAGTAAATGTAACCGTGATACATTACAAAACAGAATTTATTTACAAAACATTTTGTACGGTGGTGGCCAAAATAGTTGGAACTTATGACACATTTCCTTCATATGATAGAAACTAAAAGATGTCAGGCAGATACCACTATTTTATTCATATCTCATGATTTGTTTAATACAATAAATGGAATGCAACTGAGAAAACAAACTGATAACCCAACATTTGACAGAAATAAAGACTTCTGTACATTTTCACTGGTCAAAATTGTTGGAATAACTACCAAAACAACAACATATTGCAAAAAGTTTGATGGCAAAGTAAACTATTTAGTTCAGAATCATCAGTACTTTGTGGGCTAGCCATTTGACCATTTAACAGCAACAATCTACACAGCATAGACTGTATTAGTGCCTGGCATCGTTGTAATGAAATGGAGTTCCATGCCGTCTCGATTGTTGCCATTAACTCCATGTTTTTCTTTGATTTTTGGCTTTAATCTCCTTTTTAATGTCATTCCACAAGTTCTCAGTTGGATTCAGGTCAGGGCTTTGAGCTGGCCAGTCCAATTTTTTGATGAGGTGGGAGTTACTGTAAACCATTCAGTGACTACATATGCCGTGTGTTTTGGGTCGTTGTCCTGCTGGAAAACCCATTTAAGCGGCAAATTGTCATCAGCATAGGGCAGGATTACGTCGTTAAGGATGTCTCTCTACACAAAGTGATTCATTATCCAAGGTGGATTGATTTGGTGAATAGGGCTGACTCCTCAACTGGAAAAACGTGCCCAAACCATCACTGATTCATCACCTCCTTTGACAGCGGGAACTAAGAACTTTGGGTTGATTCTTTGACCATTTGGTCTTCTTACTTACGTCATACCATCTGAACCAAATCTCAAAAATGTATATTCATCACTCCATAAGATGAAGACCACTGTGATAGCTTAAGGTTCAGGTACTTCTTTGCGAATACAACACGAGCACGGCGATTCTTTGCTGAAACAAATGGTTTTCGAGCAGAACATTGACCAAATAAGCCATATTCGTTCAGATGTTTTCGAACAGTTAGGAGACTGACATTCGCATTGTTTTCATTCATAAGGTCGTGGCGAATGTCCCGGGCAGTGCGGAATGGAACACTTGAATTCGGGCATCGTATCTTCCTGTCCAGTCGGGCTGATATCTTCCATGGGCGACCGCTGCTTTATGAGGTATCTACGATGCCCGTCTGATGGAATCTCTTCACAATTCGGGAACAAGTGCTCTTACTGACAGAAAAGATGCATGAAATCTGTGAAAATGATTGTCCTTCACGATGCAGTTTGAGAATGCCCTGACACACAGCATATGGTAAATGACAATTCTTACCCATGATTATTTTTTGGTTTTAGCTGTTGGAATGGATTACTAATGATTTCCAGGTCGTTAAATACCCTAAAAGCCATGTGACATGCAAATTAGTTAGGGTTCCAACCATTTTGTCCAAATACAACTGGAGGGGGGATACGAAAAAGTCAGTTGTTAATGCTTAATTATTCATATTTTGAAATTATTTAATAAAGGAAAGAAGTATGTGATATTAAATTTAATAATAAAGAATAGAAAACAAAGTCACCAATGCTGAATAAACTTGTAGAAGGCAGAAAAATGATGAAAGTTCACAGGCACAATTTAATTTTGAAGAAATAGTCCAAAAAAGATAATACTGGAGTGAATAATGAAAATCTGGAAATATTGAACGATGACAGTCTTGAACTATATGTAGTAAAATAAACGTTTTCGAGGTATATTTCCTCATCATCAGATGGAAGATTTTTGAATGTGATAATAGTTCAAACAAAAGTTAAAATAGAATAATTCAATGTTTAAATTGTTTGTTGATTATTGATTGTCTAAAAAATAAAGACAATAATACATCCAACAACATGCCTTTGATGAGGAGTTCTGCTCACTTCCATCGAATGGCATTACAAAAAGTTTCATGATGACGTTACAATAGGAATCTGGATTCACAGTTTACTCTTGCTGCTGGAATGTGATAAGCAATATGCCCTGGTGATCCCATAAGACTATGAGCCTCACGTTTTTGGTTATGAAGCTCTATAAAAGTCACCACCTGGTTCAGGTTTTGTTTGTTTGTTTATTAACATCCTTTTCAACTGCTATGGTCATTTCAGGACGGCGTTATAGGGGCCACAAATTTTGCCTTGCAAGGGTTCTTTAACGTGTAGCCGGCAAACGAGTACACGGGACCAATGGCTTTACTTCCCTTCCGAAGGAAGTGCGTGATCTCAGGATTTCCCCCTGAAAAATCCTCGTCGTCCTCGGCTTTCGATTACCAAAACCGAAACCGACGGTTTTTAAAAATTTCGATACGGTTTTTATGCGATTTCACTTAAGGATGATTCAGTGGACAATTCACTAATCTTGCTTTTTTAATCTTGATTTTTTTGAGTCTTATCGCTGAAAAATAAATTTAGCGACGATTTAAATTAAATCAGGGATGGATCAGGCGTGATTACGTCATATGATTGCTCTTTTACTAGATTATCCAGTAGCGAATTTATATAATTTATAACGAATTTTTGGCGTTTTTGGGCTACTTTGTGCACGAGTTTTGGGATTTTCGAGGTAGAAATATCTGGCAACACTGAGGGGAGGTAGTATGGGTGATTCTAAGCAAAAAAAAAGTTCATATGAACATGGGTCCGAATTTGAACGATAACTGAGATATAAGAGAAATAAAAATGCCACCATCAAGATCAACAAGTTAATAACTCAAGTTCTGCAACATCTAGAATGATGAATTTTGGTAAAACAAACAGGGTACAAACTCTGTTTATTGTAACTCTGTGTATTAATAAAACTCTGTGTATTGTTAAATTTGATCGAATTCTTCTTCTTCTTCTTCTTCTTCTTCTTCTTATTATTATTATTATTATTAATATTAGTATTATTATACAACTGAGAAATTCTTTTACATCCAAAAAATGTTTTTATCAGCTTATATAAATCATTAACTAGGGTCTCTTATACATTTAAATTGTTGAGGATGTCCAGGGAACAGTAGTCATGTTGTTTTTGTTGAGGATGTCCCTCACAGCGAGCAATGTGTGTGCCAAAGCATTGTCGTGATGGAGCAGCCAATCTTTCTTCTTCCACATCTCTGGCCTTTTGCGCCTCACGTTTTCCCTCAATCGTCTCAAAACGCCCCATATGACAGTCCAAGGTGATCACAAACATCGTGGATGGTCTGCCTTCGGTCTTCTCGGATCACGTCACACACTTTGTGATCATTTCCAAAGTTGTGCTTGCTGACGGTTGACCAGAATGCGTGTCATCTTCTACAGACTCTCAACCATCTTTGAAATGCTTAAAACACTCAAATGTTTGGGTTTGGCCTAAAGCTTGTTCACTAAAAGCCTCCTTCAACAGTCTGTGGGTTTCAGCCGCAGTTTTCTTCAGCTTTAATTTCAAGAATTGCAACATGAAGAGTGACAAAAACAGCTCAAACTCAAAATCATGTGGACATAGGATGACACTGCTTGGCACAATTATAGCTGAGACGTACCCCTAACACCACAAAACTTCGTACATCTTATGGTTCGGTCAGAATAAAACAGTTTCGGGAAATTTTGGGTAGCACCTTGTATTGCAAAATATTATTAGAAATATTTATTAAAAAAAAAAGTTTTTTAGGCCATATAGTGAATAGGTGTTATAAAATTAGTATTTTTTTTTCACATTTTCAGACAAAAGTACCTACATTTTTTCTTTGTTATTGAATAAAACAATAGTAATGCTGTCCTACTTCAATTTTGGTTCATTGGTTTTGTGTTTATGAAAGTTTTTATTTTGAAATTTGCATATATTTTTATATATTTTTGCATATATCCAACATATAAATTTAAATTTCATTATGAAATTTGGCACAGCATCTAATTGTACCCTCTTTCATCTGTATGCAGATTTTCAAAAAGTTTAAACAGATCAAAATTTAACCGTTTTTAGTGGGTGTCTCTCCTTAAGGAAATGACTACCATGAACATGTATTACGGTACTGCTAATGAGAATGCTACTGCTGCAGTTTGGCTTTATCAGGACAGACATTCCAACATGTAGAAACGTTTCAGTTTAATTTTTGAGTGATCTATTCATCCAATTATGATAATTTTTTTTTATTGTGTTCATAATTGAATGCAGAACAAGTTTGATATTAGAGATTGCCCCCTTGTTTGTTACGGCTTATGAGATATATTTTGTATATGCCCTTGTTTGCATAATCAAGTCATCAGAAGGTTGCCCATCCACAACTTCTTCTTTGTTGGGATTAACTTCAGAGGTTATAGACTATCCTGTATTTGATTACTGTTAAAGCATACAATATTATTGCCAAATATGGGATGATGAAAAAATACATAATTGCTATTTTTGTATAACACCTTAATTAATCTCTAAAAATAGTACTTCTTTTATTAATTAAATCAATAAAGAGCACCCATCCATAATTTTCTTCCTTAAGAATGTACTGGTTCACCAAAGTTAATAAATTATGCATTTTTTTCTCTTCAGTTTTTCATTTACTATATCCAAAATGGAGTTCATTGTGACACTTAAGGCATATGTTTATCTGATGCAACTATCTACTGCTCTACTGATAAGTTTCATTGAAAAGTCAATACATGTTAGCAAACGGGTTTCTGAATATTTTTAATCAATAACTATGCTTTTCTTTTCCCGTTTCTTAAGTTTCTTAACTTATCTTTGAGTATGACTTTTTATCAATTCATTTTATGGTTTAAGGGTAAGGAATATTGCCAACTTGCGAGTCAGAGACCTTTTCGGCTGTTTGGAATATCATGCGATTTCATGGAAGCCCATAAGGACAATTCAAAGCAGGAATAGCAAAAATCGTAATCCCTGATTTGTGCCCAGATTGTGGAATTTTTTCCTTTCCCTTTTCTACATTGTAATTATCAATTGTATTAATTATTTTTACTCAGGCCTGATTATGCAAAATAAAAGTAAAAAATTACCCCATTTTTAACACTCGATGTCCTTCTCTTATGTAATCAGATAAGTTTGTTCCCATAAGAGACAAGCAGAAGACAACAACGTCAACTTCTTCATTTTGTAATGGTACCTAATTTATATAAACAAGTAATTAGATAACGAATCTATTTCAATTTTAACACACTGCCCCGATTTTTACATTAAAATTATAAAGCAGAAAAATGAAAGTAAACAATCTTTTACAAATACTCTTATCAATATTTAATTTGAATACAAATTATGCACAGATAAAGCATTATGAGCATACATAATTCTTAAGGGGAAAAAAAAATCACAGGCATTACTAAAGATGATAAAAAAAATTGCTGTGAGAATTTTAGGAACTTCACTGTATTAATGACAAAGTAGATAACATAAGAATCCATGGCAGAACCAAAGATTAGAGTATACGTTTAATCAGGCCAGTGTGGATAAATTATGATTAAATAAATAAAATGAAGACATAGTGTGAACTTGTGATGTCATATTTAGATTATTAACTTACCCGAGCCATATTGCAAGCAATAACATGGTTATTCAGAGCAACCAAGTCAAATGAATGAACTTTGTTTGGGACACTTTTTGCAAGGGTTGCATCTCCGCATCCAAAATCTGCAACAACAAGTTTTGGAGACCTGAAAAAGAAATGCCAGTAATAAAAAACTAACCTGAATATTTTAACATATTTGATTTAAAAACTTTTATCAAAATACCCTGCTGAAGTTCATTATAATTTTAATTTAGGTCATAATAAATTATAATATGATACTGTAAATTATAATATGATACTGTGCTTGAAATTTAGTTGATTGTTAAATATTACGTGGGAAAATCAGAAAGTTACAAATGGATATTAAAAAAAGAGACAAGAAAATAATTAATAATTTGATACTTTGAAAGGATGTCTTCTATAATTAGCTTCAGGGGATTCACAGGCCATTTTGCAACTTGGTTCTGATATCCTGTGTGATACTCCTCAAAAGATGATAAACCTTTCTCAAAAATTTTCTTTGCATCTTTTCCTTTAAAAAAAAAAATAAAAAAAAAAAAAAAAAAAAAAAATACAATTTCTTTTAACAGGAAAAATATTTATTTACAGCCACTTTCTTATATTTACCATATGTAAATTATTTTCTCATACTAGTCAATGCTACTTTAAATTTTGGAAAAGCCTGATACAAAAATAAATCATTCTACCACAACCTGATTATATTCCTGCACAAACCTATACTTAATGTAGTTTTTCATAAATTTCTCATTTTTTTTTAACTCCAAATTCTTCTAGGCAAAACACATTTGTCCAAGGATAACAATAATAAAGCCTCTTCATAGAAAGTGGGGTAAAATCAGTTTGCTTTCAGAAATGGTACAGTAAAATCCCGTAACAACGTACCTCACTTTACTGTACATTTCAAAATATCTTACTAATTTTACGTTCCCTTGGTTAAATTATCACTTCATTACAACGTATATCATTCGAATGTCTTGCCCCGATTGGCCAATACAGCCCATGCGGCAATAGGAAAAGATATATAAGCATATATAAACCCCGAAATCTCTGCATGCTACTCATTTTTTTTTTTTTTTTTTTTTTTTTTATTTATTTTTTTCATAATGTGGAACACCTCTTTGGGTTAGTCAGGCTTCTTGCCTATTTCAGTGTATTTTATGTGGGATTTATTCCGGAAGGGTGAGAATCGTATAAGCACTGCTTACGTCCCACTTGACGAAATGTACACTTCACTTTTCGATTGTCGCATGCTACTCAGTCGGGACCCATTTTTTACGGCATTTAGATTGGAAAGGCTTCACTCAACGGATAATTGCCTATCTTCAATACGGTAAGATCATACCACCATGTGTTTATTTTAATTTTAGTTTTAAGTAAATGTGCATGTAACAGAGTGACTAGCGACTCGGTAAACCGGGAAAGGTCAGGGAATCTTCTGTAACCGTGTAAAGTCAGGGAATTTTACAAAAAAAAATCAGAGAATTTTTAAAAAATTAACCAATTGTAATACTACATGTATGCTGTATTTGTATTGAATAAAATAAACTGCTACACTTCATGTATTCTTATGTTTTTCTATGCATATATGCATTGTTGCCAAGTTTATAATATTTATAACTTTTACAAATTACAGTAAGATAAAAAAAAAAAAAAAAAATTCAAATTTGGGCTTTAGAGGCAGAGACGGGCTTTTTTATATCTTATTATGCTACATTCTGCTTCCCTTTGTGGTCCTCTGGTCTCATGTGGTCATCCCCCTTAAACATTGAGATGTGAATCCTATTTAATCTTAATCTAAGTGATGAAATAATATTTTTCCATAAAATAGAAATTACAGATGGAAAGTATTTTAAGTTTGATGAAAATAAATTTGACCACTCATATGTAAAAACTTACGACCAATTTCTTGTAGGTCCAAATATTAGATGAAATTCATAAAAATTTATAAAAATTTTCAACTGACCACCACATCCAGTGCGAGATCTCGTTTCACATCTGAATGAAATTCATCTAGGAAGAATCTCCAACATTTGGCATCTACTTTTTTAGTCATCTTACCACTATATTCGACTAAAAGTGTGTTATCATCAGGAACTGAGGCCATCGAATGTCAACATCCATGCAGAGTTCCTCTAGGAAAAAAAATCTCCAACATTTAGATTTACAAGAAGTCATCATGAGTTTTACATCCGAGTGGTCAAATTTATTTTTATCAAATTTAAATTCTAAAATCTAAACATTGATTCTCCATCTTTTTTGTTTGGATTAAAATTGAACACTTTTCGGATAATATAGTAGAGCCTCGATTATTCGGGTTAATGACCGGCACCATCATCAATCAATCAAAAATCACCGATGATCGAAAATAATTCTAAAATTTCACAAATGCTAGAATAGGAGCTATACAGTGAAATTCTTATCTTTCTTGTGCTGTTGATGAAGTGTTCTTGAAAAAATCAGGCAGGAGATGCTGCTTTTGTTCTTGCAGCGTTTCAATTTTATTGATGTCTGGAGTTTGCAAGTGTTAGGATGTCACTAAAATTTTATTCTGCTATCTGCTCAAGAAAGTCTAGCAATGTTTTGGTACAATTTAGCGCTTCTGCAAGCGAAACTTACTTTACTGAAAGCCAGTGTTCAACCACATCATCATTTTCTTCCGGCATTTCCGCACTTGACTTCACTCTCGCAGCAATGGCATCGCCGTCTTTCATTTGATATCCAGGCTGATCATTATCAGACAGTAGCCAGTATTTGAAGTCAAGAAAAGCTACATTTCCTTCAAATATACTAGTTCACTAAATCAGTCCTTAGGTATCGACGTCTCCATCCTCACCTTCATCCAAGCATTCTCTTCTCCTATCAACCCAGTCAGCTCTGATCGCTTCGCTATCTACATTTTGGTTCTATTGCAATTTAGCTCGTGTAATCAGGAATAGATGAAAAAGGTTCATCTGTTCCTGCTATAATCTTTGTGCAAATAAAAATCTTGGTAATCTTCTGATATCTAGCAGTTTTTTTTAGGTGATCCCAGATAACCGAATACACGGTTAAATGAAGACCGGATAATCGAGGTTCTACTGATAACCCAAAAAGAGCTGACATTTAGGATAGAGAACATCCTTTGTCAAAGCAAAAAATAATAAGAAGAAGGGAATTGGAAGACGCATCTTGTTACATGCATTTAATCTGATCAACTCATTTGTTAAGATGCCCTATGGGCAAGAACACCAATATCAATGTTATGTCAATTCTTAGCTGAAAAGGACACCACAAATTATTTGCTGACCTACAGCCCCGATGAAGGAAGTTAATATCCTGTTCTTTAAAATCATTTTTTAAATATTCACTATCCAAAGAACTGATTCGATGCTTAAGGGAAAGGGGGGGGGGGGGTGTCTTATTGCGGGTTTTTCTTCTTGTTCAATTTTTATAGTTGACAGAATGTGCACTTCAACAAAATTCCATGTATCCTATTTTAAAAAATTATTTAGTTTACAAGAAAAGTTACCAGTGCTTGAGTAACCTAACTGTAAATTTTACAATCCAGCTTAACTAAACCTAAATATTTCATATTTTCAAAATTTTCAAACAAATTTTTTAGGAAGATAAAGTGATTTTGACTTATACCTCTACATTTGGCATCTATCTGAAGATAAACTGATATTTAACATCTGTCTGCGTTATTACGAAATTTATTGCTGTAATAAATTTGGTGAGACTAAATGTCACTTAGCATCCTAATTATGTTCCATAAACAAGGAGATATTTCATCTGATTTGCATGCCGTGCAGTCATTACATGTAAACAGGGATCAAGATGAAGAATTTTATGAACCATTTTTTTTTTTTTTATAGATATATCTCGCTTAGCATCCAATTGGAGGGAAGAGAATTTTTCTTATGCAACTGGGTGCGTGATCCAGAAGCCATGTTCTCCCCAGAAAATTTTATCAAGTGAGTGGAAAGATAAAATAGCCAACCAGGCAAAAATTAAAAACAAATAAAACATTATGCCATGCTGTACAGTTTTTCGTGTATTCAGCTGGGCAATTACCTAAATCAGCTGGGTTGCACACCCATTCCAAAGGGTCTGGGGAGAACCCTGAGAAATCAGGTGAACATGAGAGCTGATGACACTATGCCATTGCCAGCACATTAATGAAAATCCCCAATTAAGAATAAATATTTCATTTTTAAGATAAATGCAAGCAGACCTGCATATGATGGTTATAACTAGGTTGTCTAGACAATGTATGCTAATAAATGTACCATCTGCTACGATGGAGATATTAACGAAACTAGCCCCGTGACTAAGGGAACTCCAAAGTCACTTTCAAGGAGTACTTTTATCATCCCCACCCCATTTTCTTCTAAGAACCAACCCACCTCTGAATGCATTGTTTCACATTCAAACAACGTGAAAGCTAGGCTGATTGAAAGCTTGACTATAGAATTGTGAAAATTTAGCCAACATAAAATTGTGAAAGATTAACAAACATTTTTTTTTAGAATAATTACTGAACAACAAATAAATTAATAAATTTCTGGGAATATATTCATTTTCGAGGATGTTTTGAGAACATCGCCAAGGATGCTTATTCACTGGGGACAAGGCAGGCAATCCAAGACTCCTTAAAAATCGGGGATGACTGATCACTCTAATCCAATTGTACAAGTCAAGGCAGTGCTGGAGATGAAACATATCAAAAAGCGAGGCAAAACTTTGTATGTTGGTTACTATCAATTATCCTCACATGTAAATATTTGTATGCCATGCTACAGATAAAGCATTTCACTTATGTATTAACTGCACTTACGTATCTTTTATTTTATACCTCTAACACAGTGAGGTAAACCACAGACTAAAAAAACAAGATTAAAATTATAAAATCATGAGAAGCACTAGATCACTTTGTGTGAGAGTATTGTATTGAGAGGGATAAAATAATGCACACGTTTATTTACAAGCAGGGCTTGAAACGTACCAGAGTAAACAAAAACTACAAGAGTTATTCGGAAAGTAAGTCCGTTTTGTAATAAAAACAAAACCATTATAAGTATTTTCAAATTTTTTCTTTATCAGATTCTATGTACATGTATCTTTAACTATTTTCCCACATAGTTTCCAAGTTTATTTAAGCACTTATCATAGCAGTAAGTACAACTGAGTGCTATGACAAGTGCTTAAATAAACTTGAAAACTATGTGGAAAATAGTTAAAGGTACATAGAATTTGGTAAAGAAAAAAATTTGAAAATATATATAGTAGTTTTGTTTTTATTACAAAACAGATCTTATTTTCCGAATAACCCTTGTATGTTGGAAATATAATTCTGATGTCAAAAAATAATATTTAAATACAGGGCAAGTCAAAATGATGGACCCGATTTCAGACATTTATTATGTGAAGTCTAATGCACATATCGCCATGCGAGACATGTGCTTCGAAAAAATAACTATCACAGTTTAGTTTTCACGCAGTGTTTTCACTGCAGCCATTGCTGGTATTGACTGTGACATGCTACGAAAGATTTAATAGGCGTTAAACTATCGGCTTGATGTGTGTCAGGTTACACAAGGTGCTCACATAAGGCACCTGTGATGTGTTATGCTTGAAGTAAACTTTGAACGTTTATCTTTCGTAATACGTCTCACGATACCGTATATTCATTAGATTTCATAGAGTAAACTTCTGAAATCGGATCCATCATTTTGACTTACCCTGTCCAGTGGTATTAGGATTCTAATTCATTAAATTCCCGTTAAGCAACATAAAATCTCACAAAAATAAATCTCAAAACAACAAAGACAAATATTATGTATCATTTCCTTCACCATAGAGTAATCATTATCAAAATCAACACATTTTAAATGAATCTTGGAACAGGTGGTAATCCTTTTGAAACTATATACTTCCTTTGTGCACACTTTCTATAAATAACAGAAGAGAATACCTGTACAGTTGTATAATTTTTCATTAAGGTAACGAAACTGTGAACTTTTTAAATGTTCCAACATTCTGTTTTTTAAAAAGTGGGATCTTTGTAATATATCCTTTGGGGCAGTAAGGCCACGCTTATGTTTGGACTCCTTCTCACATGGCATGCGCTCCAGATCGACTTCATTATCGAGTTCACTATCTTGTTCTGAGTTTTGTCTCCACTGAGTATCGAGTGATTTAGGATGGTTATTTTCAGTGGTTTCAGTTCTTTGTTTACTAGTATTGGAAGAGGCTTCATTAAAAGAGGGAAAGGTCATCTCGTCATCTTCCTCTGTATCCAAAAATAATGGAACTTTTCTAATTTTATATGCACTTTCATTTGTTTTTTTGGTCCTTTTCTTGGTGACCTTTACTTCTTTTCTAGGATGTGGATGTTTTCTATTGCTGCCTTTCGATTCGTCCTCTCCTTTTAATTTTTGAAAGGTCTTCTTCTTTTTATGTTTTTTATTTCGAGCATCTTTCACACCTTTTTCGCTCTTGTTTTCCTCCTTATAAGAAGTCTCTGAACATAGTTGAGTGTTGTTGCTCGATTCGTTCAAAACAAGATGTAGATATTTATTTCTTTTGTTAAATCTTTTCTTTTTTTTCACTTTTTTCCTTTTACGAATTTTCTTGGTTGTAGGTTCGACAATGTTCTCAAGTTTCTGGGGAGATAGTTTCTTCTGGGTCTTCATTGCTTTTTAAAGTTGATTTCAAAACTCAATAACTTGCACAGGTTTATAGATGATAATAAAAATAATATCGAATCCGGTGATATATTCTTACTTCTTCCGCAGTCATTTTGTAAAATACGATGTTCGTATAGAAATTGTATAAACAGACTCACTTCTCTTATTCCCAATCAATTAAATAATTCGGTAGCACGTACTCTTCGTTTTATAAGGAGTTCCTTTTAATTCTTACGATCGAAACAACAAACGCCATCGAACACATGTACGATCCGGAAGTGTAAATTCGCATGTAGAGGTACAATTCCATCTATCGACAAGCACAGAAAACTCCAAATCCATGCGTGGCCTTCGAAATATTAGGCCTCCGCATCGCCTCTCATTTCAATGCTTTCCTCCGTTCCAGCGGAAGTTCAACTTTTTAACGCTAGAGGGGGATCATCAGGGATAAAACAAGGAAGGATTCAAGCTTAACCTCTATGGAAGCTACAGACGTTGATAAAATTATTTCGTGAATTTAGAGGAAAAACAAATACTTCGAACGCAGTTTTTTTTTATTAATTTGTATTTTGCTTTTCATTGATTATATATATTTGTAATTTATATTTTTTGTATTCTCTCATTGAGATATTTCGTTGTTTTTAAAGTGCTAATTCGTTGCGCCCGTGTACTGCACACCTTTGCCTCTCTTAACTACGCCCCTGATTCAGTGTTAGTGTAAACTTCCTTGTTTTCAGAGGCCATGAAATTACAAGTACTTTATTTTGAAATTATTAAATTCCAATTTCGCTTTATGCTGTCATCAGCCCGAAACCTATATTAACAGGTATTTAGTTGTTTTGTTTTTTTGAGTTGAATGTACATTCAACAGCCTGTTGTTGGATGTATCAATAAAATCGATAATAGTACAGACGATCTCGTTCGATAAATCGTCTAGAGCATGATATCAAAAAACAGATGAAGGTAGATAATCGAACGATTACCCCCCCCCCCCCCCCCCATCTGTTCTTGACGATATCGAATCGGGGTAATCGTTTTTATCGAAATCGGTTAACCAACATCAGGAGACGTTTTTTTGAGTCTGAACGCAATAGACTCAAATCAGCCCGCATATCAATTATTGTTTTTATGCAGACCATTCCAAATGACGTGTGGTGAAAAGTAGTTTAGCCATAGCCATACTATGGTATTATTAGGCCATGGTTTAGCATTGTGTATGTTATATTAAAATGATTGATAAAACCAAGAACAGATGAAGGTACGTGTGTGAATACTCCCCTCCCCCGCCCTTCATTTGTTCTTGATAAAACATTTTATTTCAATATTTTGTGTGTGAATAATTTCCGATTTTAAACCGATTTTTCACTTACATCGAATATATTGCTCATTATGATAAATGCAGATCGATTTCTATTAAGATTCGATTCAAAAGAAAAACCAACAACACAAAACAGTAATTCGTGCGAGCGTGACGTTTGAAAAATGTTAAAAAGATGTTGGAATAATTTCGTTTCATTAATTTCATTCAGTGCAATGAAAACAAGACCACATAAAGGATCGCGTCATTTGCTCTTGCTGAAAATTATACAGTAAACCAGTGTAAAGACAAATTCATCAATATTACATAAAGATATGCATAAATGTAAATGAATAAAGGAAATTCAGTTAAGTAATGATTTTTCTCTATAGTTTTAAAGTGATAATGTTCTTTTATAACAAGGAGAACCTCCCATAAGTACAGGCAGGGATGGATGAGGGTAAGGTGGTTTTTTTCACATACTTATAGATTTTTTATTTCACTGTCAATTTGAGCATATAATAAGAATTTCCCTATAAAATCATTTCCATGAAAGATAGTTTTCTTTATTAGACCTATTTTTGTCGTGAGAGCCAGAATTTTGCGAGATAAAGTCGGATAAATTAGCATAGCGATGAGGTAGAAAGTAGTTGTTTATCCCTGACGAGCGCCAGCTAGCGGTCAAAAATTGAAACTGCCTCGGCACGCTATTTCAAGCCCGATGCGGAGGCCTAATATCTCGAAGGCCACGATCCATGACAAAAGTACCCCCCCTCCCCCCCCCCCCGGAAAAAAAAAAACTCCTTCCCTGCTGGAGTTTTCATAAGGACCCCCCCCCTTCGACAAAGCTATCCCTCCGGACAGGGTGGAGACACAGATATATAGTAAATATAAACTTTGCTCTCTTTAATATAGCTACCTGGTTCCATGCTACTGGGTGATCAAATTTATATAAAAAGAGTGATCAAAGAATCAATTTACATAAAAAAAAGATAATAACAATTTGGCATGTTGCTCTTATCAAATCCACCCAAATTAGCAATTAATTTTATTATTCAATCTACTTTCATATCAATATTTATTCTCTTATAAAATCCACCCAAATTTTGTTAGTAATTCTATAATTAGATCTATTTTCATTTCAATATTTATGCCAATTTTAAGATCGATTATTAAGTAGCGGAAGAATGAAGCTACTTATTGTTTTCACAATGTCCGTCTGTCTGTCCGTCCGTCCCCTTCATAATTTCCGCACTTTTTGACGTAAAAGGTTGAAATTCAGAATGTAGCTTACTATGGGCATATGCACCTTCACTATTTAATTTGGTTTTAATTGGCCCAATAGGGGCGGAGTTTCGGGGGCGGAAATTAGAGGGGACCAAAAGGTATACGCGTATTTATGCATATAAAAGAGTGAAATTCGGTATGCAGATTCCTCTAAGCAAGGTCAACATTACTGTAAAGATTGGACAAAATTGTCCCAATAGGGTCAGAGTTGTGGGGGTGGCAATCACTTGGTCTTAAGAAATTTATGGCAACATATAGGGTGTAATATATCATTCGATCGAAAATAATGAGAAAGGAAAGAAGATAGGGTTATTTTATGTATTCTAAATACAAGGTTCGAAAAAATCTATTTTAATTGAAAAAATGGGAGGATTAAAAAGTGCAGATGCAAGAATAAAAAAAATTGAAGATTGGTTTTGTTAGCAATTTTGGTTAACAGCAAATAAGTCAACTTATGCTGAGTCGAGTGCGGTACACTGAGGCGCAAAAAGCAGCAGCAAAGACAGTATCAACAGCTAAAGTCAAGGCCTGGGAGAAGTTCGGGGAGAAATCAGAGGCAGACTGTGGTTCGGCAAACAACGTATTCTGGCAGACCGTGCGCCGCCTCTGTGGAAAGAAGTCTCTTTCATCACAAACCATTAAGAGTTCAGATGGGAGACTTCTAAAAACGGAGGAGAGCGTGTTGCATAGGTGAAAGGAATACTTTGCATCTCTTCTTAATCCGATGACAGCAACAACTGAGGCACATGAGGTGCACTTTGGAGCGGAGAATAGTCACGGTAGTATCACTGAAGCAGAAGTCAGATGGGCAATTAAGTCCCTGAAGACTGGCAAAGGTGTAGGTGATGATGAAATCCGGTCCGAGATGTTAAAGGCCTTAAATCAGGATGGTATCCTGTGGCTGACTCGAGTGTGTCAGGTTGCTTGGATATCTGTACAGGCCCCTGAAGGATATCTGATATCGGGGGAGCAGTGTGGTTTCCGACCTGGCCGAAGCACGACGAATCACATTTTTGCTCTAAGGCAAATCTTTGAGAAATCCTGGGAGTATGCAAAAGAGGTCTAAGCTTGTTTTGTGGACCTCGAAAAAGCATATGACAGAGTTCCTCGGGAGAAGCTCTGGCAAGTGTTGCAAGAGGATGGAGTGGATGGGCAATTACTGGTTGCTATCATGTCTCCGTACGAAAGCTCTGAGATGTGTGTCTGGATAAATGGCATTAAGTCAAAACCGTTCACCGTGGGTATTGGACTCCGCCAAGGGTGCGTACTGTCACCCCTCTTGTGCATTATCTTTATGGACTGGATAGACAGGGGCAGCCGAGGCGATGAGCGTTTTCGCGTGGGCGACTGCCTGGTGGAGAGGTTGCTCTTTGCTGACGACCTTGTCCTCTTGGGGGGGCGATGTACTGTCCGCCCCCACAGTGCATCGGCTGCAACTCCTTCTCACCGGAGCCTGGATCCGATGTGAGCAGTGGGCGACAAGCTGCGGTCTGGACTACAATACAGATAAATTTGGCTGCCTATATGTCCCTCCGTACAGGGCCTTGCGAGCAAGACCAGCAACAGTGCTTATAGGGAATAAAACAGTGCAAAGTACCTTGGTTTTATACTGGATGCATGGGGAAGCTGGGTAGGCCACATCTACCTCTGCAAAAGAGCGGCAACGATCGGAACCAGAATATTTCTTTTCGCAGGAAAATATTGGGGTCTTTCTACCAGGGCACGCAAGGCTCTGCTGATCAACATCATCAACCCCATGCTGCTGTACGGAGCGGAGATATAGGGCCAAAGGACCATCAACACGCACCCAAGGAGGCGTCTCCAGACTGCCCAGCGACCTTTTCTTTTGTCCCTGGCGAGAGCCTACTGCACGGTCTCCACGGAGGCTCTGCAGATCATTAATGGCTGCCCACCTCTTCATCTTCTAGCACTCCTCCGCGATAGATTCCAGGAACACCGCACTAGCGGCTTTCTGGAGTATGAGGCCCCACCCGGATTCTCCTCCCAACCACCACCTTGGGAGGCCCGCAGCATCGAGGTACTGTGTGATGGCAACAGCAGCCCTGGCACCGACATTGAAATTTACACAGATGGGTCAAACATTGGCGGTAAGCCTTTGTTGTTCTGGAAGGCTTCACCGTGGCTCACCAACAGACCTTCAGCTTGGCACCTAATTGCTCGGTTTTTCAAGCAGAGGTGCAGGCCATTAGGGAAGCACTGACGTGGCTCAATCAATCGAAAGTCGCGCCAGTGAAGTCGGCTACGGTGTTGTCAGACTCGCTGGCGGCTTTTAGAGCAATTACGAGCAACAGAGGTTCCTCCGAGCAGACCGTCGCTGCCAGGACCGCTTTACTACAGGCAGTCGATTTACGCAGCATAACCCTACGATGGGTCAAATCACATGCAGGCATCCCTGGCAACGAGCTGGCTGATGTGGCCGCAAAGAAGGCGGCATTGCGGCCTTCAGACATCTTAGGGGCTCTCTGTACAGGGAAGCGTTTAACACATGGCAAAGGGAATGGGATAACTCCACGAAGGGGAGACCGGTTCACCAGTTTCTGCCGAGGGTTTCGACCGATACAATCGGCTAGCACCCCCGAACAATTCAAATGATCACAGGCCACGGTCCCTTCTTGGACTATTTAGCGCGGTTTAAGCTCGTTACAAATGCGACACTCTGCCCATGTGGATCCGGGACCCATTCCCCGAATCACCTCCTCGACGCCTGCACGCTCCCTGCAGTTTTAAACGCTTGGGCGAAGCTCCACGCATCGCTTCAGCGACACAGCTACACGCGTCCATTCGCATACACGACTTATTTGAATGCATTAATTCTTAAAGATTTCGAAAAATTCTCAGTGAAAGCAGTTGCAGCCACAACCTTTGACTTGCCATGATAAGAGCGGTGTATAGTTTTTGCAGATTAAACCACTCCTAGGTCGTGAATTTCAGGACCGGGGAGACGGTTGTTTCATCGTGGCTTCTTTCAAGCCGTTTGGTCCTCGTGACTCGGTCGGCAGGGGCCTCGTGACCTTGTCCTCTTTGGGTCTTCTCGCACGAACCTTCAGCTTGCAATAGACCAGTTTGCAGCCAAATGTGAAGAAGCTGGGATGAAGATCAGTGTGGCTAAAACTGAGATTCTGGTCCTTTCAAGACAGCCTGCTCAGTGCGCTCTCCATGTTAGGGGAGCCTCATTGAGACAGGTGAGAAATTCAAGTATCTCGGGATTGCATTCACGAGTGATGGACGGCAGGAGAAAGAATTGGATGCTCGGATGGGTGCAGCAAGCAGTGTCAGACGTGAACTGTGGCGACCCGTGGTAACGAAACGCGAAGTGGTAACAAAGCCAAGCTCTCCGTCTTCAAATCTATCTTTGTCCCCATTCTCACCTATGGTCATGAGGCTTGGATAATGACCGAAAGTGTGCGATCGCGGGTACAAGCGGCTGAAATGAGATTTCTGAGAGGTGTAGCAGGTGTAACCTTACTAGATAGAGTGCACAGCAGCACAATAAGGGAGTCTTTAGGTGTTGGGCCGCTACTTCTCAGTATTGAGAGATCTCTCTTGCGCTGGTATGGCCAAATGATACAGATGCCGCAAACTGGTCTTCCTAGGCAGTTATTTTCCAAGCCGGTGGGTAGAGACTACATGGAGAATCTGGGTTCGAGTCGCTTGGGTATTACCAGGGAGGAGATGCGCCTGATGGCGGAAGATCGCGATTGCTGGAGATCCTCCATAGGGCTGCTGCCCCCGCGACCCTAACGGATAAGCGGATTTGAAAAGTAAGTAAGTAAGAAATTTTGGCGTCGACTACTAAGGTCATTTTGCGAGCACAAATTTTATCTGTACGCAGCCCGGGACAAGCACAAACCAACTAGAAAGTCTACTCCCTAGCCCTCTCGGCCGCCTGGCCGGCTAAAAAAAAAAAGATGAACTCAGGGCTTCCGCTACTTTCCTATACCTTCCTCGGGAGGCTTAATTTCTTGTTAGAATATGGCAATGATTTTTACGGCCGGGTGCCCTTCCTGACGCTAACCCCTAGGCGAGATGTTAGGACACTATTTTTTATCGACTGTTATAAGAAGGTAGCAGCAGCTGGGAACCAACGGCTTTACGTGCCCTCCAAAGCACGAGGAGGTAAGTATTGTATGTCGCTGATGGTCACCCATCCAGTGACTAGCCGTGCCTGGTGATGCTTAACTTCACAGAGCAGATTGCTCGGCGAAAGTTCACTAAAAGCTCACTATAGGCCGTGGCTTCCCCAATGCAAACATAGACATGTAAATTTTACTAAAGGCAAAGAATAGAAAGCCGAGACTGACTTTTCTGATGCTACATTCAGATTGATTTCAACTATGCAAATTAGGACAAATACAGATCGTATCTTCTAAATCTTAAGAGATAGACAAAAATTTCCAATTATAAATCTGTTCCGCATTCAATTATAAACAAAATAAAAAATCGCATCATAATCGGATAAATAGACCGCTTAAAAATGAAACGGAAACATTTCTACATGTTTGGATGTTTGTCCTGATAAAGCCGAACTGCAGCAGCAGCATTCTCATTAGCAGCACCATGTAGTAGCGCTCAAAATAAACGCCAATAGTGTTTTCGTTTGCAACGTCGACAAAATGAACAATCTGAACCTAAAAAAAAAAATCACAGCAATTTCTTGATAATGATTCGTGGAGAATAAAAACATCGATGAAAGCATGAAGTCCTAAGTGAACCACCATTTGTCGTTTATTTTACTTTTTCATTTATGACACAATTAATTCTAGCAACAGTAAGCTCTACGTTTAGTATTTGGTTACAAAACCTTCAGCATCAACGTCTGCTTGGCATCGACGAGGCCACCTAGTTGAGCAAAATACTTAGAAATTTTTTGCCAGTCTTCTTGCAAAACTTCGAACTTTCCACAACTTTTCTAGTGTTTATCGTTTGACTTTGGGTCGTCTATTAAGCTCTTACCACCAGGTTATGTCTTTAGACACCAACTATTCAACTATTTTGTTCATGATTTTCCGAAGCTCGAGCAATGCAAATTATACTTTTTTTGCAGAAGATGCTATTGTGATGACATGGGATCGCTCTCCTGCAGATGGCCCTGAAAGACTTTGAATGCTCGTTCAACAATTGGAGGTTGAAACTGAACATGGATTTTACTTATTATTTCTTATACAGTGTGGGTTAAAAGCAATGCCTCAGTGTATACGGGCAGAAGTTATTTGGGCAATCCTATGGTATCGATGGTGCATATACACTATGACCCTTCCGTACATCCGATCAGCACCAAACTTGGTAAGGTCATGAATTCTGTAAACAACATCATTAAATATACATAATACACAGGGCAGCACCAATGGTGACGAAGCACACTTACCTCACTGACCTTGCGACACAGGTCATAGTGCACGTGCCATAAGGAACGTACACTATATGATCAAAAATATCCGGACACCCCTCACAGATCATCGATTGGCCCAATGTCACATGATAATGACTTGCACGTCATTTAAATAGCTTCCCACACCTTCAGACACAACTCTGCTTGGACATTGGCAAGAATGGGTCGTTCGGCAGAGCTCAGTGAGTTCCAACGTGGAACCATTGTTGGATGTCACCTATGCGGCAGGTCCGTGCGTGACATTTCCAGCCTTCTTCAGATACCCAAGTCAACAGTAGGCGATGTCATTATGAAATGGAAGACCCGGGGATCAACAACAGTTCAACAACGAACCGGTAGACCCAAGAAACTAACGGACAGAGACCGTCGAGTGCTTCGTCGTGTCACCCGCAGCAACCGGAAGTCCTCGGCGGAAAAAATTGCCACAGAGTTTCGAAACGCCTCTGCAAATGATGCCAGTACCATGACAATTCGTCGGGAACTGCACACGATGGGATTCCATGGCCGTGCTGCTGCCCACAAGCCCCACATCAGCAGGGTCAACGCCAAGCGACGTCTGGAGTGGTGCAAAGCCCACAGAAACTGGACAATGGACCAATGGAAACGTGTAATGTGGACAGACGAATCTCGCTACACACTCTGGCAATCCGATGGACGAGTTTGGGTTTGGCGCATACCTGGAGAACGCTTCTTACCTGAGTGCACAGAGCCCACAGTCAAGTTCGGAGGAGGAGGAGGAGTCATGGTGTGGGGCTCATTTTCATGGTACGGACTGGGCCAGCTCGTTCCTGTGCAAGGAATCATGAACTCCGACCGTTATCTGAATGTTTTGGACAACTGTGCACTTCCAACGTTGTGGCAATTTTTCGGAAACGGGCCATTTCTCTACCAACACGAAAATGCTCCGTGCCACAAAGCGAGGCGTGTACAGCAGTGGTTTGCGGACTCAGGGGTCGAAGATATGGGTTGGTCGGCACAAAGTCCCGACCTCAATCCTATAGAGAGTCTGTGGGATGAATTGGAAAGACGCTTGCGGGCCAGATCACATCGGCCGACTTCTGTACCTGAACTGATTCTCGCTCTTCGGGAGGAATGGAGGAACATTCCGGAAAGTACCTACCAACATTTGGTGGAAAGTCTTCCCCGAAGGGTGGAAGCTGTGATTCGGGCAAAGGGATGTGCAACGCCCTATTGATTTCCATGAAATCGTGGCTAGAGCGCAAACGTGCATGTGTCCGGATATTTGTGATCATATAGTGTATTTGTTAACTTTCATTGGCAATTGAGCATTCGATAATTGTTACTAATGGCTCACTGTGTCAATTTAGAGAGTGAAATGAGAGGATGAATAATTGGACGACTGGAAGCAGGCCAGTCCCAGTTGCAGTGTCTCGAGCGCTGAACATGTCAACTAGCGTTATTTCAAGACTGTGGATACGGTTCCGATAGGAAGAAACCATCCGCAGACACATTAGTCAGGATCGTCCAAGGGTCACCACGCCCAGACAAGACCGCTATCTTGCTCTATCTGCCCGTAGAAACAGGCGAAGAACAACCAGGGACATTGTCAGAGAGCTGTTAGCGGCAAACGGAATACAGGGGACTCCATGCAGTTGATCTGTATGTCCACGATGATGAGCTGCGTCCCGTTGACCCAGGGACACCGTAGGGAACGATTGGCTTGGTGCATCGAACATGTAGCATGGATGCAAAGACAGTGGAGTCAGATCATGTTCTCGGATGAGTCCCGACATAGCCTGGAAATTCTCATTCTCGATGCGTTCACATTTGGAGAGAGCGTGGGACTAGGTCCAGCCCCGATAACATCATTGATCTTAAGCGGTGGCGGTGTGATGTGGGCGGGCATAATGATTGAATTGTGTTTACATGACCGAGAGAACAGCCTTGCCATGTTTGGTGCTGATCGGACGTGCGGAAGGGTTCCATTCCCGTACACTGCTGCAACTCTTCGACAGAGGGGCATAACTGGGCATAACCCCTGGGAAAACATGTTCGTCTCTTCAAGGGTGTCGTAGGTCTAGATTTCTTCTACAAGAACGATAATGCCCGTCTGCATCGGGCTGACATAGTGGATTGGCCAGCACGGTCCTCATCGGGCAAATATGGGACACTCTTGGAAGACGTGTTGCGGCACGAGTACCACCTCCGTAAGCGCTGCAGGTCCTGCAAACGTAATTGGTCCAGGAATGAGATGCCATCCCTCAACCATTGTTGGATACCCTGATTTTGAGTATGCCAGTAGGTGCGTGGATCCACACATCGTACTAAACAGCACCTACAGTTTACAAAACTAGTGCGGGAGGTTGCTGCTAGTTTTTGTGTCAGGGGTGTCCATGCACTTTTTACGTTGTTCCGTCCGCAGCTGCCACCTTTGTGTTTAATGATTGAATTGTGTTTACATGACTGAGAGAACGGCCTTACAAAGTTTGGTGCTGATTGGATCAGCGGAAGGGTTCCATTCTGTAAAGCCCTTAATTTATAGAATTGGGCCTCTTAAAGATCTTGGAGAGGATCCTGGGCAAACGACTGAGAGCTGAACTTAATACTGGAATCAACAGTTTGGTTTCATATCAGGAAAGTCAACCATTGATGCAATCTTTAGCTTGAGAGAAATGATGGAAAAGTTCAGAGAGAAACAACAAGAACTCCACCTGGTCTTCATTGACATGGAAAAGGCATATGACAGAGTGCAAGAAGGCAAGAAGTTTGGAGGAGCCTCAGAGTTAGAAGCGCACCAGAGAAATATGTCAGGTTAATTCAAGAAATGTATAGGAAAGCCAAGACGAAAGTGCGAACCTGCCTGGGAGAAACGAGTAGCTTTGAAGTGAGAGTGGAGTGGGTCTCCACCAGGGCTCGGCACTGAGTCCTTCCCTGTTCAACATAGTGATAGATGTCATAGAGAAAATCAGGGATGTCCTTCCTTGGAACCTGCTCTATGCGGATGATATAGTTTTATGTGCAAGATCTAGAGCAAAGGTCGAAGAAAAGCTAGAGGATTGGAGGAAAGCTCTGGGACTGGGGACTGAAAATCAGCAGAAGCAAGACAGAATATATGGCATGCAACATAGAGGCCCAGAAAAATGAGGAGCTGAAACTGATGGAGACAGCAATCAGGAAAACTGACCACTTCAGATAGCTTGGATCGACAGTTGATGAATGGAGTGAGACGGGTAGGGATGTGACTAGCAGAATACAGGCGGGTTGGAAAAATTGGAGAAGTTTCTGGAGCCTTCCGCGATAAGAAGACCCCTGTGCGTCTAAAGGGAAAAGTTTACAGGACGGTGGTGAGACCTGCAATGTTGTGTGGAATGGAAACTCTCTCTACAAAAGTCCAATATACAAAGGATGAAGGTGGCAGAAATGAAAAAGTTGAGATGGGTGTGCGGAGTAACACGAGCAGACAGGATTAGAAATGAGCGCATCCGAGGGACAGTGAAGGTTACAGATATTGAAAATAAAATCCAAGAAAATAGACTGAGATGGTTTGGCCATGTAATGAGAAGAGACGAGGACTACACTGGCAAAAGAGCTATGAACATGAAAATGGAGGGAAGGAAGACGACCCAAGAGAAGATGGCAAGATATGGTGGTTGGTTGCTTTATTAAAAATTTTGGCGTCGACTACTAAGGTCATTTTGTGCCTTTTATACAAGTTATATCTGTACGCTGCCCAGGACAAGCACAAACATCCATGCCCACGGCGGGATTCGAACCCACGACCAGGCGGACTCGAGAACTAGAAAGCCTACGCCCTAGCCCTCTCGGCCACCTGGCCGGCCAAGAAGATATGGTGGATGAAGATCTGAAATCAAAGGGTCTCAGAAGGGAATGGACAGAGGACAGAGAAAAATGGAGAAAGCTCATCAAAAACAGCGACCCCACATCGAAGTGGGAAAAGCTGAAGAAGAAGAAAAAGTAGTGTAGAATTGGGCCTCTGATTAATGTTTAGCTATATTCAGATTCTGATCAAGTTTCCTTCGTCCAGTATTTAGGAAAAACATTCTGGATACCCAATCTCTCAAGACGACAATGGCCAAAACCATCTATGATTATAACCTAACGTTTGTAGGAGCATCAGGAATTGGACACACAGACTTGCATCTTATCGAAATAAAAACAAACTAATTTTTTAATTTTTGTCAGGGAAAGCGCGAACGCAGTCCCCACTGCCACAAATTACACGCCCGAGTTGCTCACATTTGGAACAATCGCAAGCTTCAGCCCAGCCAATGTGCAATGGATAAGCCTCAACCTGTAAAGTCGGTTTTCTCGATCGCCGAGCTTTAGACGCCAGGTAAGTATAGAAATGGTGTTCCCATAGGATCTCCCCTATTAGATGTGATGCCTTACTTAACCTGGCGCCGTAAAAACTATCTTGCCTTTTAATAAATTATTTAAGGAACTACGTATTTTTAAATAATACAGTCACTTTTTCTTGAAATTTTAATAGTTCTAACTATAAAAACGTCATATCATTTATCAATTTTAATTAAAATCTGTTAGAAAAACTTCTTCACATATATGTATATCTATTTTAACGCAGTCTTTCTCGTCGGCTGCGCTATTTTAAGTAATGAGGAAGTACTATCTTTTGCCATCTAGGATTAAAATTTAAAATTATTTCAATGTAATTGCAACAATTATCAAAGTAATGTTACGCTATATAGTGGTTGGTTGGTTGGTTTATTAGGATTTTTGGCGTCGACTACTAAGGTAATTTTGCGCCTTTTACACAAGTTATATCAATAAGCAGCCCAGGACAAACACAAACATCCATGCTCACGGCGGGATTCGAACCCACGACCAGGTGGACTCGAAAACTAGAAAGCCTACGCCCTAGCCCTCTCGGCCACCTGGCCGGCGCTATATAGTGGAAATGGAAAGTTTTAAACCATTAACTAGCGCTTGTACAGGGGGTTATTAGGGGTTAATTCGAACATTTAAATGTGGCGCGCGCGTTCATTTCACGTGAGCTATCACGTGGAGTTTTAGTAGGGTATGTAATAAAATAGTTAGCATTCGAACAGTGTATTGGAAACGCTACATAACAGCTCTTTCTGACGTCAAATTCAGCTATTCCGAAATTAGGAAAGCATGCAAGAAGCGAGGCTTCTTAGTTTCTAAGAAAGGGATACCAAGTGTACTAAATAGCATTGGCAAACCAGAAGCGGCGCCATTCCTGAGTACTAAAAAGCAGACCAATCCGAGACCATCTACTGATCGTACTCCTGACTTCGTCCGGGAAGTTCGGGCTCTCGTAACCAAATGTAACCCACCAACACAACCGCCCATCACACGGCAAACACAATTATCAACAGTGATTTACAACTGGAGAAGCGACACAAGAGTCACGTTCATAAGTTGTTCAAGAGCGACGGATCGACTGCCGAAAACAGTACGAACGATACCTGACGGATGAAGAGTGGAAATGCTTGGTCATACTATATGAGGCGTGTGTTTTTGAAGCGTCTGCAACAAGAACTGAGCCATTTTTACCGCCGAAGGGGTTCTACGGACTTCAGAAAATGGTACCATGAATGCAGTGAACCATTTTCAAAAGGTTTCATGATCGTGGCGGGATACAACTACAACGGCAAGTTAACTTTACACAGAGTTGAATCAAAGGTCAAAGTCAATGCCATGTGCTGTCAGACTGACGTTCTAATCCCTTGTGTGTACGGTACAGAGGTAAACAAGGTGGACCAAGACAAAGCAGCTAATCACATCGCCGCGTCATTTCGCATGTTCCTGGAATGCAAGCAAGAAGATACCGGAATCCGCTCCATTCCATTCAGCGACATACCCTATGGATTTTTGTGGCCTATTTAAAAGGGCCCTCGGAAAAACACGACCGCGAACAGTGGAGGGTCTTTGGAAAGCGTGTCAACACGATTGCCCATGAATTGATCTTGGTGTTCTGCGTTCCAACCTTCTGCAGTGGAAACTGCGATGCAGGGTAATAGCACCGACGCATGGCTACCAGGGGCAATAACACACTATAATAACACCAGAGACAATTGTAAAAGGAGACTTGGCATTAGCTTCTACTTCCTGTAATGCGTTTCACGGCTCCCAGCATGCAACGGGCTCATCAAGTTTCCTCAGTTCGTTAGATGGAGCCACTGTAGTTTCAGTTTCGAACAGGAAATGGGAGTTGCTAGGTTGTTTGTTTACTTCCTGTTGGCAAAGTCACGTTTGCGCAACGTGGTTTGACTATGGCTGGGCCTAACAATGGCAGTTACTGCCTGAAGTTTGCTCTGCTCTCTTCGCTCTTTGTTTGATCTCCAATATTCAAAGACGTATTTATCAAAGCTATCTTTTAAATTTAAAATGTCAAGAAGATTTTGTGCTACAAAATTTTGTAAAACCGTCAAGGTGAAGGAAAAAAATTAAAATACTTCAGATTTCCACCTGATGCACGAAGGTGAGTTTTGGGTTGCTATTTTTTTTTAATTCTTAAGTTAAGCTGTAAATGTTTCGTTCAAAATAACAACGGCAACGAGAAAGCGTTTTGTATTGATGTGTCTTAACATTTAAAAGGTAATTTAAGACCTGAAGTTAAAGTTTTCTTTAATGAACTTTCATTAATTTTTGAATACTGCATCTGGTGCTTCATTCTTTTCTGTTTGACTACCTCTAAAACTTGTACATATTATCTATGAAATTTCCTCTAAAATGGCATACTATTATTCCGTAAAAATTGCTGGTTATACTAGCAGGCTCTTATGAAATTCAGAATTTTCTCTGAACATCAATACCCTCTTTTCTTGGCATAGAATCATTTTTAAACGATTGCATCATTAATTTTAAAAGAAATTTTTTACAAAAAACCCAGTATTTTTTTATTATTATACTCTAGTTCTTAAATCATAAAATTTATTATTATAATTTCAGTAGCTGCCTATGTTTTAAAGAATATTTTAACCTTAAATAGCCATAAGCCATTTTAATAGCAGGTATTTTTGCTGACGGATCATTTCATTCACTCTTTATTTTTTTAGCCAGTGTTATTTTTAAAACTAATTTAATAATGCAGATTTTGTTATCTATTTAGGTGTTTGTCTGATAATATTTCATGTATTCTTCAGATGTGGAACATGGTTATTGGCATCAGAAAGAGAGGATTTACTGGAAAAAGATGTGTTAACAATAAGGAAAACATACAAATTGTGTTCATTATACATTTTATTTTGTAGAACCTTACAAAAGTTTTATATATTTTTCTTTGATTATATTTTGTAAAAAAACATTTACTATTTTAAACATTGTATTCATAAACTGCGAAAATAATTATAAATAACTATGTATATAAAATTAATTACATAAATCTGGCAAATTATTTAAAAATTCTATTGGAACTGCCCTGTAAATATTGCATCTTATGTTGATGTTTATTTTTTTACATTTTTGATGGAATAAAATCGGACCTTGAAAAATGAATCGAAGTGTTTTTCTTACAGCGAAATTTTATACCATAAAAACAGAATTTAAACAATTTGGATTAATGAATATGATAAAATACAATAGTTAAAACCAATATCAAGCTAAAAAGCATGGGAGGGTAGCAACAAGAACGGATGAAGGGAGGGGGGTAGCAGTAATGAAAACGTTATTACGTCATTTATCAATTTACCGCAGTTTCTTGTATGACGTCAGTAATGAACGTTCCCCGTAGAACTTCCTCGGACTGTCAGAGGGCGCCACATGACCGGAATTACAGAATTTCAATGGGCTAATCGTCAAATGCCAAGTCTCCTTTTAGAATTGTCTCTGAATAACACACTCGATGGTGGCAAAAGGGGTTTTCCATCATATCTGGCCTTTTGTACAAGGGGCTTTCGGAAATGATTTACAATAGTAGTGTTTTTTTTTACCTTATTTATTACTGCACATGAGTTAATGTACATGTGATCTCTCAATATATTCGTCAGTACACTGCTGGCACCTTCCTGGCAACTTCATTATTGCGTCACGGAACCATTATTTGGGCGTACTATCCATCCACTCGTGGACGGCTGCCTGCAATTCCTCTCACCTCGTAGTGTGTCTTTCATATTATCGAATAAAGCATAATCAGATGTGCGAGATCCGGTGAATATGATGGGTGTGGCACAACAATGAACCCCAGTGATGTCAAAGCTGCAGTCGTGACATTGCTGGTATGGGGCCGCGCATTGTCGTGTTGGAGGAGCACTTCTTTCCACCATTTTCCCTTTCGCCTTTGCTGAATCCTGCGTCTAAATCGTGTAAGGATGTCACAGTACACGCTGCCTTGACAGTTGTTCCTTGTGGAATCCTGTCCATTAGCACTATGCCACAAGTGTCCCAAAAGACGGAGATCATCTGCTTACCTGCAGATGGAGCAGCACGAAATTTCTTGGACCGGGGACTCCCAGGATGCTTCTATTGCATGGATTGGACTTTTCTCTCAAGTGTATGGTAGTGACCCCTTGATTCATCACCAGTTTCTCCAAAAAATCTGGATCTTCATTCTTCATTTCCAATAGTCGAAGACAGACTTCAACTCTTCTCCTTCTAGGCCTGAGTCAAGTTCCGTGGAACCCAATGTGCACACACCTTTCCCATACCCAAATCGTCATGAATAATGGAGTGGAGGGTTGCGCGGCCGAGGCCTGTCTCCAATTCAAGTTCAGCAAAGGTTATGCGCCTATCAGCCATAATCAATTGAGACACAACCTCAATGTTCCCCCGGAGTCCGCGATGTTGACGGCCGACCAGTACTCATATTCTTGCGTACAGATACCCGTCCACTAGCGAACCCAGCGATCCAGTTGTAAACAGTGTTTTGTTAAGGAGCTTCTAACCTAACCTAACCGCACTTAAACGTTTATGAATATCTATTGTTTTGACTCCTTCCTTCCATAAAATCATGCGGTCCATCTTTGTCCATGATAATCGCCTTGCATCTTGTCCATAGCTTGATTTACTTACCAACAAAAAAGCGCTGTCCTTTCACTATACACACTAAAGTTCTAGATAGAAAAAGTATGGACACTCTCGCCATTTCTGTGCAAAATTCCATCTACAGGAATGCCAAAAAGGTCAAATCGCGAGTTATTATGCAACAGCATTGTAAGAACCGGAAAAATTATAATGAATACTAATACAATAGAGTTATTATAAAAATTACTTAGATTCCTATAGATGTCTCTATGAAGGAATATTGCACAGAAATGGCGGAGTGTCCATACTTTATCTATAGTGGCTATAAAATGAATAGTGTCGCAATCGCGTAATAATTCCAATGCTAGCAGCTGTCATTCTCTATGATGACGGAAGTAGATGGCGTTAATAGAGCGTTTTAGGGTATAGAGCTCTATTTACGACATTGAAATCAATGGCGTGTCTCGAGCAATCATAAGTTTATTTGTGTTTATCTGTAATTATCTTTCAATATTTTAAGATAAATAATATTTACATATTTTATAGAAAACTTAATATAAAAAACGAACAGAATTTCTTCCGATTCTCTTCGTAAAAATTAATAACATGCGGTTTTTTTTTTCCTCTTGAGCGTTTCGATTTTAAACAAATTGCCTATAAAAACTATCTAGCATACATAATTAATTTTTACAACTTTTTACGTTGGTAAATTGTATTTTTGATTCTATAAGTTGCATTTTATACTTTTAGAAATGCATTTTGCAGGGGAAAAAAGGTATTTTGAAGAAATAAAAATATATTTTTCGAAACAAAGTACAGGGTCTTTATAATTAAAGTTCCATTTTGACATGGCCATAAAAAAACTACTGGCTATAATACTTGGTAATATTATATAAGAGGGCATGGGAAGTTCATACCCACCAAAAAAAAATTAGTTCAAAAGGTCACCACCAGCATGGAACGGCGCTCTATACAATATTCGTATACGAAATTAGACACGAAGACACAGGTTAACAAATCTTTAATCGTTACTAGAATTAGTTACATGTTGAATGTGGCCTCCACCATTTACTGAAAGCAGGTGGTTACACCATTTTTTTATTTTTTTAAGAAGTAACCCCCCCCCCCGCCCCGGGGGGTTTGTATCCACTTTCCTAATCTCCCATATTTTTCATTCTGCAAGTTCATTTTATATTTTGAAATTCATCGGGATATGTATTGTGATATATTTAAATTGTTAGAAAAAAATGTTTATTTAATTGGTTGTCAAAATCATCAAAAGATAATATATGTAATTTCTAAAATTCTATGTTCTGAAAAGGCTACACTTTTTTATAAAAGGTATTAACACGTCAAAAATTAATATGAACAAAATGAAATTTTTAAAATTGCATAGAGGCTAACAGCTTAAAATTTAATGAAGGTTTTTTTTTTTGTTTTTTATTTAATGCATGTAGTTCAATTTGTAAATAAATATTGAAAAGAATTTTGGCTCAAATTATTTCAAGCAAAACCATTTTAATATCTTTTATTCATTTGATTATTTATTGAAGATTGTATTTAATAAAATAAAATATTATTTCTATTTAAATTTAATTGAATTATAAGCTGAATTTCGTTGTAATCATGTAATCATGTAAACATGTTTAAATATGATATATCTATGAACAACTTACACTATGATACCCACAGTGATGTTTTAACCGGAATACGTTCACCACAGTTATAATGTTCTCCCTCAGATAAAAAGACCAACGGATTAAGATCAGGAGACTGGGCAGGTCAATGCATTGTACCTCGACGCCCGATACACTGTCGTGGAAAGGTGTCGTCCAAAAACACTCCTGTACACGTCATGCTGATGACGTGAATGAAAACACTTAGTAACAACGCTTTGTAGAACATGAGTTCATAAGGACATTTTTCTTGATGGGTGTTATGTCTATACAAGCCTGCTGAATTCGTTGTTTCAAATCATTTACTGATGCTGATACAGTGGCATACACTTGTCCTTGATGTATCCCCAAAGAAAAAATCAAGTGGTGTCAAATCTGGCGAACGTAGTGGCCAATGAACTGAACCTCCTCGGCCAATCCATCGATGTGAAAACGTGCAATGGCTGCAAAATGTGGAGGCGCCCCATCCATCATGCTGGAACTACATGCGGCGGTACCACAGATAACGAATACACAGATGGGACAGCTCCCCATCAGGCTCAATCTAGCGATCATGCGCCGCCATGCGTTAAGGAAGGTTACTATATCGATCTCATTTTTGTCATCGTCTGCTAGCGGAAAATTTAAAATTTTGAAAATTTGTTTTGAGAGTTTATTATTAAATCTTATAACTTTTACATTTAAACGTGTGATGAATAATCATTCGAGGTACTGTTCTGCACTAAACTGTCCCAATTGCAGGAAAAATAAGCCAGATTTATCATTTTTCACTTTCCCCAAAAATGATCCTGAAAGGTGAGTTGTATAAAATACTTTATTTCATTCAATACAATTTTCGTGAATTTTAATTTACGCTTCAAGTTGTGTAATTCCTCTATATGAAACACGATTGCTTAGAATTTAGAAAAATAAAAGAAATTATTAAAAATCAAAATATATTAAAATTTGTGGGCAGAATTTGATTGCTGCAAATGCGATGCATTAGAGGACAACTCCATTAGAAAAATCGTTATGATTTTTATTGCAGAATATAATTTGAAACAAGTAAAATACATTATTTAAATATTTTAAAAATCATTATTTCATGTATATATTTCATACACAAACAGCACTAGAGGAATAACAATGAAATTTATTTTGCTCATTTTAATTTGGAAGTCAATATTTGAAGAAACAATAAGAATGCAAAAATTTGGAGAAAAAAAAACTACATTTATTCGAAATAAAAAAAAAAATGATATAAAAAATTACAATGAAATTTAAAAAATGAATGTAATAATGTAAAATAAAATAGAAAAGCTAAACTAATATTTGAAATGAAATTTAGAAGAAAATCTAAACATTTACAATGCAATTTTAAAAAATATCTCAAGTGCAGCAACGTTGATTGCCAAATAATTTAAAAAATATCTCTCTCTGTTCTTCTTGACAAATAATTAATTTAAACATTAACAATAAAATACAAAAAAAAAACGTAATCATACTCCGTGATAACGAAGCTCTTATGGCCATAACGAAGCTTTATAAGATGTGCGGATTATTTTTATAAAATAAAAAATACTCACTTACAATAATCAAAATCTCACTAAAACTGTACTTCAAGAAGCGTTCTTGGCAAAGGAATAAAAACTGGAATCCACAAAATTGAAATATAAGCTCAAAAAATTCATAAATTGACGGCATATAACATGGGCTCCTATGGAAGGTCATGTAGTTTCCTTCCTTTACGCCTGGTAGCGTTGCGGTCGTAGTCACGTGATGGCGAGTCAAGAATTAGCATTGGATCAGTTAGAGCTGTCCCATCTGTGTATTCGTTATCTGTGGCGGTACTGCACTAAAAAGTCTGAGATGAAGCCGTCCAAAAACATTTCTCTGTACAGGGTGTTGCAGATAACTACAGAGCAGTATAACGGGAAGCCTACCCGCTCGATTGCAGGGGCCGGCTCGGTCGATTGGCAGAATGGAGGGAGATGAAGGTGAGGGAGTGAGAGAAGACTTTGTGAAGAGGGTAGCTCTCTGTGCTGAGCAAGATAGAAGTTTCTTTGAACATTTGTTGTAAGAAACTTCACAAAACACCCAGATGACACTTTATCAGCAGTAGAGCAAACTGGTCTGCTGCGTCTCGTGGCTTTGGCCCTGTGTCCGCTACGAGACGCAACCCGGGTTAACCCGTGACGATCAAACATAGTAATAATAAAAGTGTGAAACGCTATTTTTTGCTATTCTCCTCTGTTAAATTTTTGGTGTGTTTGTTGGTCCCCTCTAGCTGCGGAGGACATTCATAAGTGTGTTTGCTTTTTGTGTACTCCCAACCCTGTAGTAGTATAGCGCGCACCCTCCGTGGCTCAATTGGTCATGCTTTTTGCCAAACAAACAAGTTTAACAAAATAAAATTACCCAATTATCATTTGATGTCGAGCCGCCCCCTGCAATTGAGCGGGTAGGCTTCCCGTTATACTGCCCTGTAAGTATCTGCAACACCCTGTACCTTACTCATGCAAGACAACCGTTGTAGAAAACAGGTCCAACCAAGATGCCATTCCATTGTCCACACCACACTCGGCCTTAACGCTCTCGGCCACTGAGCCGCCGGCTGTAGAGGAATTATTTTTAATATCTCTCTCTTTCTCTTTTTTTTTTTTTTTTTTTTTTTTTTTTTTTTTTTTAAAATAAAAATTTTCAGCTGTGCAAGTGTACAATTGGAAATTTTCTCGAGCGTCAGATATATTTTAATTTCGTTTCTGCTGCGATTCACTAAAGGAATGCCAGGAATAAGTAATGCACCGTTTCTGATTGGTCGAACGAGCTTTTTTTCATTTACGCATACGCCGTTTCTTTTTTTTTTTTTTGTCGTGCCGGCACTATAGTTTCAAATGATCATTCAGTGTACATCTCAATGCAATACTGAGATCATCTGGAATCTTGACATTAAAATGCATATTTTTACATTCTCTAAAACTGTTTCTGTAACATGGAATTTCTGCATGGATTTGAATAATATTTGACGAATTTAGAATTTTTCTCCATAAAATTTCGACGTTTTCGGCCGTCAGTAGGACAAAAGGTAATAGAAATTAAAAATTTTTGTTTACATTAATAAAAACATGAATTATCCACTATTACTAAAATCCAAGGTTAGTCTGTGTATCCCTGTATAGACTCTGCCCCTGCAAGAGATACCTCGGAACCACCTTTTTTATGGATACTTCTGGCCACGTAGGGGGCGATATAGGGATTTTCATTCCAATTTCGGGTTTTTTCTCCATAAGATTGTTTTAAATAAATTCATTTTCCTGCATGTCTATGGAGTTTTGTTTGCGTGGAGCAGTTTGTGACGTCAGAGTTTGTTTTGCCGAGGCCAACGAGATAACAAGGCCTGGAAGCGGTAAAGACACCTGACCATCGGGGTGCTAGTAACAATCCAACCATCATTGTTTCCTACAAACGGAAAAACCATGATTGTTAACATCCAAGATGGAGACAATGAATGTTGGATTGTTGCTAGCACCCCGATGGTCAGGTGACTTTTCCGCTTCCAGGCCTTGTTATCTCGTAGGCTTGGTTGTTTTGCCAATGATTGTGTTCTAAGAGGTGAAACAATGAAGATAAGAAATTGTTACACAAAAACGGCTATCAAAATTTGTTTCAACAATTGTAATTTTTAGACAACAAAGAGAGAGACGGAAAAACGCGTGTTCAAGAATAATTAAAACGGAAATATTTCACAAAAAAAAGCATTTAATAAAGTTTCGTTTATTTTCATTTATAGTTTTTGAAAAATAAGTTCCCCGTTTTTAAAACGGGATTTAACCCTCGTAAGAACTATTACACAGTTCAACATTATTTCTAAAAACAGCTGCCTTGCTTGGCGGAACACTCCTTTTGCTTACGCGCCTCTTGAAATATTGGCAATGGCGTCTTGCCAAAAGCGTAGCGTTAAAAAGAAAGATTCTCACGTGTGAAACAGGAAATATTAAAGATTATTTGCTGACAGTTTCTCGGTGTTGTTGCTGAACATTCGAAGATTTCTTTTGAATAATCGTAGCATTTTCCCGAGTGAAATCTTTAAACTAACGAATCATAGATATAAATTAGCAAAGCGAAGCGTGCTATAAAAGTTTTAAGATATCTTATCATTTTCCAAATATTTATAAAAAATGGACTACGTGGTTCTCCTAATGAGGCTGAAATAAAATTAATATGCATTCTATTTTCTTCTGAGCAGTGTGCGAAGTAAATTTTTTTTTATCAAATTTTCATTTGTACAAAACAGCTTAAATTTGCACGCTATCTTCATTTATGTGAGGCAGGGAGTAACTGAAAGTATTTTGTAGTTTAAACTTTATGCATTTCTATACATGTAAATATCTCATTACGTTCCTATATGTCTTTGTTTTCAAGTGATTTCTACTTTATTTTGAAGAGTTGGACTTTGATCATTTAATTTTTATTTCAAATGTTTCAAGTGTTGTAATTGCGCTTCTTTACTTTTTAAAGAAGGCAATCCGTTACTGCCCCCTTTTATAATTAAAATAGATTACTGAAGATATCGCCTAAGTAAAATTGTTTTAACGATACCTTTTTATTGATTTGATTTTAGGCTATAGCACGTTTAAATTATGAATTCCTTCTGTAGATGAGATAAGAGTGAAGAATTTTAAGCACCTGCAATGCTTAATCTATTATTTTTAAATATTATTATTAATTCTCATTTTATTTTCCAAGTTTTATATTATCAATTATACATTATTTTCTTATGATATAATTATTAATCATTTATGCAGCTGTTTAATTTTAAATAATAAAGTTTATTATTTGTCAAAAAAGTTTACTACAGTTAGGTTCAAAATTATAAGACCAGTATTGTTTTCTTAAATGTTATGAACAGAGGTTTTTTTCCTATACAATTTAATAACATCATTGATTCAAAACAATAAAACAAGCATACATTAGATGTACGTTAAAGATATTTTAATTTTGCAAATTATTACAGGCATTTAGAGTTTTAACCATGGTGCAAAATATTAAGTCCATAAACAAATTTCTTTAACAATCAGTTATCTATTAATAGTGCTTCCCTTGCATTTAATTACATCTACACAACGTTGGGTCATTGAGTCAGGAAGTTTTTTCATATCTGTTAGATTCAATTTATCCCAAGCTTCTTTAATTGCAATTTTCATATCTGGTATGGTATTGAATTGGCGAACTTTTCCATCAATTCGATAAACTTGACAGACCATTATTCCCCAAATAATTTCTACAGTGTTTAGATCTGTACTAATGACCGGCCAGTCTATGACAATTATTTTATGATCACAGAGTCATTCTTTTGTTACTTTGGAACAGTGTATCGATGCATTATCTTGCTGGAATGTAAAGTTTTCCCCAGCAATTCTTTTTGCACCTGGGAGAATATGAATTTTAAAGTTTCAATGTACTTTTTACAGTCTTGTATTCTTTATTCTTTTCAGAAAAGCTAATTTCAGTTTACCAGCAGCAGCAAATCCAACCCATACCATTAGTGACTTGCACCTTGTTGACATTTTGAAAAGTGTGTTGGTTCTTTACGTAAAATTCCGTCTGGTCCATCACAGTTAAATTTTTTTTTCATCACTGAAAATTATTCTCGACCAGTCTGTCGTCATTGATAGATGTTTTTCAGCAAATTTGCTTATAGTGGACTATGAGACGTGGTTGAGGTTTTGGCTTCTACTACAGAAGAAACGGCGACTGCTAGGCCACAACAAGTGATAAATGCCCAAGTTTTGCTTCAAGATCTCGAGAGCAGACTGCGAATTGCTGTAACAGATTACCAAATAGTGAATAACCCCACTCAGATTGTTGGAATTTCTGAGAATCAGTGAGAAGCCGTCAGAATTTGTAACAGACAATACATAGAATTTCGGTCGTTTGGGATTTTCTTGGAATTAATAGTTATTAGAACAGTAGATTTCATTGCTCAGTGAGAGTGTTCGTTTTGCTTATTTTTTTCAAAATAGCTTTTTTTGTATTCTTTTACAAATGTTCGTGTTTCTTTCTGTATAACCGGAAAAATGATTAAAAAATTAATGTAAACTCTATAAGAAGGCAGTGTGGATGTTTAGAGGCAGTCTACTGACAAAAGGACCCTGAGTTCCCTAATAGTGTTTTTGCCACAGTTCAGTTTCCTATGGTTATTTAACATTCTCGACACCGATAAGGTAAAAGAGGAATAGAAAAGATAGATACAAACAAAAAAATGAAGACTACCCTTATCATTTAATTATGTGGACTACACTTTCATGACTATGGTAAGTTACTTTACGAAGAACTAATAATCTTCTATTTCACAATAAGCTCAAAGGTTGTCGCCGTCGTCTTCGGTGGTGATGGTGGTGAGAAAGTGTCGCAGGGAAAAAAAGCGAGTAGTTAAAAAGAGGGAAGGAGGGAGGGGAGAAAGGATAGCAAGCGTCATCAGAGCTCCTTCAAAGTTGCCTAGACCATTCTAAAATTTTCTGAGTGCTTTAAAAATATACCAAAGTTTAAAACCGTTAAAAAGCATGGTAGTTTACCTACAGCTCTAATTAAATCGGGCAGCGCCATCACAACGAATGGTGGATTGTGTATGAACTGCCACCACAAACATCAACCTGGGAATTCATTAAGGAAACAACATACATTATCCTACACAGTTTTTCTCCGGCACTACGTAAAACTCACTCAGCTATACATAGCATTCCAACACAGTGAAATCGTGTAGAACTGCTAGAGGGCCATAGTTGGCCATGAATTTTAGCGGTGAGCTTTATAATTTGTTAATTTTTACTGAACGTTCACATTCACATATTGCAAATTTTCATCAAAGAGCCCGAGCAACGCCGGGGATATCAGCTAGTAGTTCATAAATGATGCATTAGGGATTATTCTTCTTATTATCCATTTGAAACACCTTTCTTCAAATCTGCAGCAATCTTGAATCTGCGGCCTGAGAACTTGCCTTGCGAATCACCAAGCGTTCTTCTCTTTTCGACAACTTTTTGGCCCGACCAGATCGTTACTTCAATCCATAATTTTCTGGATCTTTCAAGAAATTCAACAAAACTGTTTTAGATCTTTCTAATTTTTCAGCAATTTGTCTTGAGGACAAATCATCATCTTTAAAGGCCAATATTTGTCCCTTTTCCTTCTGAGACAGTGTGCCATAAGGAATAGCCATAGCCTAAGAATAACAAGTCTGTAAACTTGAAGGCGGCGTCTTTGATGTAACTGTGACCTCCGAGATATCTTCAGCACACTCGCGCACCAAGCGGCTAGTGCGCTATCATCGCGGAGATCGATGCTAACATTAAGTGTTTCAGCCAATATAAACTGTTTTATTTTTTGAAAATAGTATATTTTAATATTATTATATTTTTGAAGATATGTATTATAATTTTGAAGATATATTTTTTCCGATTTATACATTTAAATGAATTCTATAAAAAAAAACTTTGCTTTTAATTTTGATGATATCTAGTACAGAGGGTAGATTATCGCGAGCCATCCCAGTAAATAACGACTGCTACGAGATGACAGTAGCAGCCGGGACCGACGGCTTAACGTGCCCTCCGAAGCACGGGGGGTTTCATGATGGAAGAGCTGCTGGGGATAAACGAACCAGAGGCTGTCACCAACTGCTGGAAAACCAGCTATGGTCGGTCAGACTAAGGTCCCCCAACAGCCGCGCCCCAAATAGCTATCCCGCCAGCAGTGGCCCTCAAGCCCTGGCCGTCACCCAACCAGCAGCTGGCCGCGCCTGAAGTTGCTGAACTCCATCAATTGGCAAGCCAACCGACGAGACAACCAGGCCACGGCCACCCCCTTGATGATGTATAAACAAAACAGCATAATATTTTAAAATTTATTTATTTCTTTAAATGATTCTCATTTACGAATTAAAAATTGTTAATTTTGTTAGAGATTTTAACACTTTGGAATAGCATAGACAAAAAAAAAATATTTATGTATAATCTAATTTTTGTTTTTATATACCATATAATATTTTAATGCGATTCCTAACTTTTTTTATACATGCAATAGATGTAGCAGTTTTTTTTGGTTTTTTTTCCAGATTTTAATTATTGATCTCCAGAATTTAATGAATTTAATTGTATAAAATATTCTCAAACGAGTAAATAGCTTCAACATAAAGCTTTTAAAGACAGTACAAGAAACTGGAAGAGGAACCTTTACCTCAATTAAATTTACAGTATTTTTTAAAATACCACATAAATGCATTTTTTCCATAAAACTGGGATTGAACTATTTTCACAAATATTGTAAATTTGCCTTGAGGAACAACGAGATTGTGGAATTCTCTGGATTCGTTTTCGTATGCCTTAAGGCTTAAAAAAAGTTTATTTTCCCTGTCAAAAGAACAATGTGCCGAATGTTTCATTTGCTTATATCAAAATAATTCTTGCTAAATAATTCTTGTTGAAATTTCAAAAGAAATGAAACTCCTCATAGAAACTATGTAAATTGTGTTAATTGATATAAATCAATGAAGACAGTGGCTACTATAATAATAACACGCGGATTTTTTCTTAGGCAACATGCTATGGCAATACTCTTTAAACTGGCTATAAAGAGCCTACTGACCGCTAGGGATTTTCGCGCATGCGCAGTACAAAAACGGTCACATGAAAACGAGACTTTACAGACTTGTTATTCTTAGGCTATGACAGGGAGCCAACGAAGTAGAATTTCCCTATCTAGTACTTTAGGTTTTCCGTTCACCAATGAGAGAGCGGAATAAATTCTTCGTCTAGTCGTATTTCAACAAGTTAATGTACCGGGTGTTTCAAAAATGACCGGTATATTTGAAAAATCTAAACGGGCAGCGATAGAAATACACCGTGAACTAATTTCGAAAGTTTGTCTGCCTGAAAATTTACTGTTGTCCCAAGCATATTGCAACAAATGGTGTATTTCTATCGCTGCCCGTTTAGTTTTTATTGATTTTTCAAATATATCGGTATACCGGTCATTTTTGAAACACCTGGTATATGCTCAGGGCCGTGGCCAGGATGTTATCTTGGGGAGGTCAATTTTCAAAAATTCCGGACCTTTTTTCAAAAATTCCACTGAATCGGACCTTTTTCCATATTTGGGAGGCGGACTTTTTTCCATGATGGGGTGGTCGTCGACCCCCCTCGACCCCTTCCCTGGCTACGGGCCTGCGTTTATTAGGAGCTTTAGCATGAAAGCTACTTATAAGAATGCGCCCT
>JAHWFO010070583.1:608775-675681 GCA_023313115.1 Rhysida immarginata | reverse complement strand
TCCTGGCTACGGGCCTGATGCTGAAATGCAATGACGGACTGACGGGCAGCATCGGTGATCGACTTGCTCGCTGTGCATTCTGGGTCTCGCATCTGATTGGTGGCGTTTTTCAGATATCGCCTGAAATTCCAACACAATTGGAATTTCAGAAAACGCCTGGGCGACGCCTGAAAAAACGCTGAGAGTTCAAAACGGTGAATGTGAATTGACCACGTTTTTTGAGACGAGCGAGAAACGTCTCCGATTCCAAAACGCCGCCGATAAACGGCGGATGTGAACCGGCCTTACCTGCAGGTCATGGGAGAGAAATTGCTTTAAGACGCGATTTTTAACAATAGGAATATGACAGTTATTTAAAAGAAAAACGCAAGTATAAATTTGCAAAACTTAGGACAAATATATGAAAATTATGATAAAAATAGGACCAGGTCTGAGAATAGCGCGTGGACCACCGACGACACCCGCTCTCGGATACGATCTCACCTCCGTTTCCCACGGGAGCTTTTGACTGCTGCGTTGCCACCCTCGCCCGATTCACTCCTCCTTAGGTCAACCTGGTCAACCGAGGACCCCCTCAAGTAACCATATTGATGGAAGACTTAGTGCGGACATCCGATCAACATGGGATACGTGTCGGTGGTGCCATCCCACTACGCAACCGTCCACTGGTCCTGGCCTCCGATCGCTGGATTACAGGAGTGCGCCACCACTCCCAGCCGATAACGCCTTCACAATAAAGAATGTTTAAACGACACCTAAAACTGATAAGGTGAATAAAAATTTACTGCAAACTTTAATGTAGCCTACTGTATTTGCTTTGCAGAAATAGCTAAAATTGGGATTTGCTATAGTAAAGAAGCACGAGTGCCTGAAGATTCGCTTTAATACTCTATACTGATATAGCCATAAATGTCGTGTTGTAGGTTAAGTATTTTAACAAACATAACTTTATTGCAAAAGTTACATTATAATGTATTTCTTTGTTTTCGTGCGTTTACCGAAATTCACATTTTGAATATTGCAATAAATATTTAACTAGTATTTCAGATGGCCTCGTAATCGGTGGGACGGAGGCTGTGGCTTCCCCATGTAAGGGATATGTCGAGATCATATACAAATGATTAAGGGCAAAATAGGTGCTTTTTCGGAGCTGTTTGATGACAAGGAAAATTATGACTTTCTTTAAAATTTGCGAATATACGGCTATAGATGTATTTCCTACAAGATTTCTATGTCAGCAACGGTCAATAAAAAGAAATTAATAAAAATAAGAAATTATTTATAAAGGGTGTTTACGAATTCTATGTACAAACTGTTATGTAAAATAAAGGGGTAGTAGAGGATCTTATTTTGAAGATAGTAAACTGGGGATCGCAAATGAATCCTTGATACATAAAAATTGTCTAAGTCTTCCCCATAATTAATATTGTCTCTCTGGTTCATGTATTTCTCAGAAAACGTTATGGAGAAATTAGAAAACTTGATACTGATGGTCACAACATTTTTATTAATCAAATTCTCCATGTTTGTATAATTACAAAAGGTATTCAAACTGTTGACCGTGAGCAGCAATGCAGCGTCTTGTCATTGAATTTCTGACACGGCCAAAAATCCCTGCAGTGTCTTTTACATGGTCGCGTGCAGCCATAATTCGTGCTATCAGCTGGAGTATCGTACAGCACCTTCTTCAGATGTCCTCAGAAAAAGAAATCGAAAGGGTTTAGGGCTCATGGTCAACAGTTTGAACACGTTTTGTAATTTTACAAACATGTGGTTTAGGGTGGGGCAGAAACAATTAGACGATGAGTAAAGCGTGGTTCCCACATGCGTAAAACATAGGCAAAAAGCACAAATGCGCAGAAAAAAATTTTGACATCATTTCCTGCTTTCGTCTTTCTGCCTGACAGAAAATTTTCTTATCTTTGTAGGCTATGACTCAATCCAACTCGGAAAAAACGGGAGTTTTCCGTCGGACAGAAAACCGAAATAAGGAAGTTATGATAAAAAAATTTTCTGCCTTCTGGTTTCTGCCGTTGTTTTTACGCTTGTGGGAACCAGGCTTAACTTGAAAATGAACACTTTAATTGAAAACTAAATAAACATTAGGTAAACAATTGTAATATAAACATGGAAAAGCATTTCGTTTTCAAGTCACTTTTTGAAGATAACATCACTCCATTGGAGGTAAGGCACACATCTGCTTGAATTTCCTCTCGGAAGTAATCTTTCTCCGGTTCCTCTATAGTATGAGGTCGATGGGCATAGATCTTGTAGTGCCCATTAGAAAAACTCGCATGCTGGTAAATCAGACGAGCTTCTCCGAAACGAGAGATGAGATGTTGGGGAAACCTTCCTCGGATGGTTACCATTGAATTTTGTGCGGTATGGGACTAACGCTGCATGATGACTAAAAGCTTTATACGGCTTTACTCAGCCAAATTCAAATCGTCTAATTGTTTCGGTCCCACCCTGTAGTTGGTTATTAAAAACGTTGCTACCATCAGTATCAAGTTTTCTAATTTCTCCATTTTCTGGAAATACGAGAGACAATATTATGAGGAAGTCTCAGACAGCCGCTGTGTGTATGATCTTTAACAGTATTTTTATGTATCACGAACACATTTGCGACCCCCTGTTTATTGGCAAAATATATTCAAAATAAGGCCTTTTGCCACCCCTAAAACTTAGTAAACACCCTGTATAAACAAAGACTGGTTGCTCATTTTAATATTATATATTTTTAGCTCTCCGTTGCATTGCATGGCGGAAAACTCCTTTTCGCTACCCGCCTCTTGAAATATTGATAGTTGTATCGGGTCAAACTAATCCTTATTAAAATAAAGAGCTTCTCGTAGGAAGCAAGTAATATTGAAGAATTATTTGAGCAGTTTCTCATTATTATTGCTAAGCGTGGTTGTATTTCAGTTAAACAATCGTTGCACTTTCCCCAATGACATTTTTTACACAAACAAGGCATAGATAAAACTAGTAAACCGAAGTTTCTCATATTTTAATTTTTTTATTCTTTTCCAAATTATACATATAAAAATTTGACTATGTAGTTCTCTTCGTGTGGCTGAACTAAATTTTTTTTCTTCGTCCATTTACGTTTTCAGCCGTGTGCATGCAAATTTTTATGAAGTTTTCAAATTTTATTTCAAATGTTTCAGGTGTTGTAATTGCGCTTCTTTACTTTTTAAAGAAGACAGTACTTAACTAACTGCGGCTTTTTATTGAAATCGATTGCTGAAAATAGTGTTGAATTAAAATAATGTTGACGCACTCTTTTATTTTTTTGATTTTACGCTGTGAAACATTCAAATTATGAATAAAATGTAATCAAAATTCGTCGCAGCGTTTTCCATCACAAATATATAACCGCGGATGCAGGTGAAGGGAGAGATATGTCTTTAAGACGTGATTTTTAGCGATGGGAATATGACAATTATTCAAAAGGAAAACACTTTGATAAATTTGAAAATTATTCATATATTTAGGAGAAATATGGGAAAATTATAATAAAAATAGGACCAGGTCTGAGAATAACGCGTGGACCACCGACGACATCCGCTCTCGGATGCGATCCCACCTCTGTTTTCCACGGGAGCTTTTGACTGCTGCGTTGCCGCCCTCGCCCGATTCACTCCTCCTTAGGTCAACCTGGTCACCCGAGGCTCCCCTCAAGTAACCATATTGATGGAAGACTTAGTGCGGACATCCGATCAACACGGGGCACGTGTCGGTGGTGCCATCCCACTACGCAACCATCCACTGGTCCTGGCCTCCGATCGCTGGATTACAGGAGTGCGCCACCACTCCCAGCCATTAACACTTTTACAAGAAAGGATATTTAAACGACACCTAAAAATGATAAGGTCAATGAAAATTTACTGCATACTTTAATGTAGCCTACTGTATTTGTTTTTCAGAAATAGTTAAAATTAGAATTTGCTGTGGTGAAGAAGCACGCGTGCCTGAAGATTCGTTTTAATACTCTATGTTGATACTAAGTTTAGCAAGGTAATAGATAAAACTTTAATGTATTTCTTTGTTTTCTAATGAAACGAAACGTTAAATATTCCATGTTAAATATCTGCAATTTACTTAGTGTATATACAGGGTGATTCTAAAAATTCGTGCAAAAATGAAAATTTAGGTAGCGGGTGAAATCTGAGTAAAAAAGTCCATTCACGTTTTTCGATCCGAAGCTCCGTTAAAAAATTATAGCGATTTATATTTCGTGACAACACTTCCCGTTTGTCGTTTGAAACACGACAGTACGTACCAAGCATTCACAAATTAATGTTTAAAAAAGGAATGCGTTTCAGTTTGATAATCGATTTCTAATTTAATAATAAAACTTTTAGTGATTTTATAACATATTTTTTTTAATTAGTTATCAAGTAATTAAAATTTATACTGTAGATTTTAAAATGCAAAATAAAAACCAGTACGTATTGTTTAGTGAAATGGAAATGGTTTGATGCATAAGATGAGAAATGAAAAAAAAAACAAGATTACGAAATTTCATTGCAATAATAATTTTTTTTTTAATACACAATTTTAATACGTATTACATTAGATTAAGTGCTCGAAATGGGTCCCTTCAGCTGCAGTACAGGCCATGCAACGTCTTCTTAGTGATTGTCGGACATTTTCAAAAGTTTCGGAATACTGTATTTCGGATATGTTCACATCCTTCCGTTCTACGGGCTCGTTGAACGTGAATATTGGTCACGGGGTCGCATACACTCGCGCCTTGAGACATCCACATAAGAAAAAAACCAATGGATTTAAACCTGGGGTATGTGCAGGCCATACAATTTGTTCTATTCTGCTAATCCACCGATTCGGATAATTTACGCAGAACATCTGTTAAGAAAGGTTGTCCTCAGCTGTTAATCCACTGAAAGGTCGCACAACTCCTAGGTGAATAGAAAACCTGCAAAGAGACTAGATTAAACAGCATAAATTACGCTAGTCAACACACATAGTGTTCTTAATAGTAATTTGCGTGGAGAATCCAAATTTGCTTTTAGATTTTTCTATCACTTCACGTTACCAAGTTATGCACTTCGAGGCTTCTATGTTAAAGTAATGGTTGTGAAGAGAAGCGTCTGCAATGTTAAACTATCCATGTTTTGGAGCCGCAAGGAAATTTATCAGGCCCCAAAAATTTTTTGTTTCATTGAAAAAAACAAAAAAGAAATCAGTGCGTGCTAGAGAAATTTCAAAATTATATTAGTAATCAGCAGAAAAATACTACCAAAAATCACCCACTTGCATATGGTTAAAAGAAAAATCTTAAATTTTGTTGGCCGGTGTTATTTAACGTAACATCTTAAAATCGCAATTCAATATACACTGAAGGGTCAAAACATTATTACCATCCCCACATTGGTGAATGAACTCGTCTGGATCACGTAGAGGGTAAGTATTTAAGTGGGAATGGTATTTAACTGCAGCTGGATAAGTTAAGGAATCAGTTTTGCACTTAATTTTGCGAGTGATGGGAAAGCTGCTAATCTAAGCGAATTTGATAGAAGGCAGATTGTAATGGATCCGAAGACTCGGAACGAGTATCTCCGAAACTGCACGACTGGTAGGTTGTTTACGATCTGCCCTTGTTAGAATTTATGCAAAGTGGAACCAGCAGTAGACGCCAAGGTGTTGGACGCCCACGCATCATCAAAGAAAAAGGACGTCGGAGACTGTCCCGCTTGGTAAAGCAAGATCGGCGCCAAACAATGGCTCAGCTGACAGCCCAATACAATGCAGGTCCAAGTGCAGGTGTTTCAGAACACACATTTCAGCGGACATTGCTGGATATGGGACTGCGCAGCAGACGTCCCACTCGTGTGCCTCTGTTGACCAAGCGTCACTGTCAACTACGCCTACAGTAGGTCCGGGAACATGGAGACTGGACCATGGATAAGTGGAAGAAAGTTGCCTGTTCGGGTGAATCACTCTTTCTTATTCATCATGTCGATGATCCTATCATGGTACGCCGACTTCCAGGTGTACAGTTGCCTCCCCCCCGTCCTGTACAGCAGGCCATACACAGGCTGATGGTGGCAATATTATGGTTTGGGGACGTTCTCATGGGCGGCTCTGGGACCCGTAGTTGTGGTAGAACGGACCATGAACGCTGCGGACTATCTGAACATCATTGCCGACCAGTTGCATTCTTATATGGCGTCTGTCTTCCCAACTGGAAATGGAATCTTCCAGCAGGACAACGCCACATGTCACAAGGATCGAATTGTGTTGGAGTGGTTCGAGGAGCATAAGGATGAATTCCAATTAATGTCCTGGCCACCTAACTCGCCGGATCTTAATCCGATAGAGGACATTTGGGACGTCATGGAGCGGCAGCTCAGAGCTCAAACATCACCATGTCGGAATATCTCAACTTTGCGTGGCCGCTGCTTAGACATTTAGTACAATCTGTCTCCAGTCATCTACCAAGAACTTGTGGCATCCATGCCAAGGCGAGTTGCAGCTGTTTTGCAGGCCAAAGGTGGCGCAATGCGTTATTGAGTAGGTGGTCATAGTGTTTTGGCCCTTAATGCTTATCAATAAAAGGTCCACGACACTATAACTCTGATAAAATACCGGGGGCTTTATTAAACAAATATTAACGATACAGGATTAATGGTAACACAATGAGCCAAAACCGCTTTTCCACAACAAAATATTTATTACGCCTGGATAGGTATTTCGGACGCTACGCGTTCATTTTTCAACAAGACTGAATGTTACAGTCGACAATCGACAAAGAAATGTGGTGAAAAAGAAAGACGCGAGTGGTCCAGGAGCCAAGCTCACTTTGCACGCTCGCCCAAAGAGTAAACCAGAGGAGGTACACTGAACTGGGAGAGAAGCCTGATGAACCTCTTTAGTCCTCCAGAGAATAAGTCCCAAGACGGGACAAGAGTCAGATTGTAGATTGACGAATAGAGTCCCCAAAAATCAGCAGGATCTAAAAGATCCAATAGTTGAGGAAGACGGCCTTGTTAACGTCATCAAAGCAGACATCCAGGATATGGCGGGGTCTTCGAAACCTGAGGGGACCCTTAACAACGAGTGGCTGGTCCAGAATACCAGAAACCAGAGTATTTTCATGATTTTCCATCTTGGGTAGCATGTTCTTAATAAGTGTCTGGACAAAGGTGCCTATGTGGGTCATCCCCAAATCATCATAGATAGAGTGGTTGTTGGCAATTCTTCTGTCAAGTTGGGCAATGGATCGGAGAGCAACATTTTGGAAGGTCTGGAGATCCTTCCACCTAGATTTGCAAATAGAAGCCCAAGGAGGCATTCCATGAAGCAAAATAGTACGAATCTTAACCTTGTATATCAAGAGTTTGTTATCTACACCAAGAGCGCTGTTTCGCCCCAGAAGTGCAATCAAACTGAACTTTGCCTTCTTTGCCTTGTTGAGCGCATATTGGACTTGGTCGTTCCAGTTTAGTTTGGTGTTGACACCAACATATTTATAGCTTTTTACCCACTCAAGTTTCTTGCCAAAGAAGAAGAGGGGCTTTGGAGAGTTTTTGCATTTGCGAGTGATAAACATGACCTTGCACTTTTTGACATTCAGCTTTAATCGCCACTTAGTGAACCAGCTCTCGCACTGATGTAAAGCTTTCTGTAGTCGAGTGATGACATGTGCTGGGTTTCGTGCCCAGGTCATGATGGAACCGTCGTCAGCAAACATGTAAAGATTACACTTTGCAAACTTGGGGAAGTCATGGATAAAGAAGTTGAATAATGCTGGCCCCAAGACAGAGCCTTGGGGTACACGAGCATTAACATCGCAGGGTTCAGACAAGGAGTCCCCAACCTTAACACGAAAAGTCCTCTTTGACAGGAAGAAGCGAACCAAAGCAATTAGATCGTCAGGGAAACCGTAGGTAATCATTTTGTAAATGAGCCCATCATAAAAGACTTGGTCAAAGGCCTTTTGGACATCCAGGAAAACGAGACCACTAAACATAGAGAGGTTGAGAGGACCGTTTAAATCAGCAGCGAGCCTCCATAACTGAAGCTGACAAGAGTGGCCTGGACGGAAGCCAAATTGCTTACTACGAATGAGGTTGTTTGCCTCGCAGTAGTCGTTGAACCTCTTGAATATAGTGCGCTCAAAGACCTTCAAAAGCATGGGCAACAAGCTAATGGGCCTATAACTTGTGGGAAGAGCAGGATCCAGTCCAGGTTTAGGAATGGTGATGATGACTGAGTCCTTCCAGGCACTAGGGAAATGGCCGCTAAGCCAGCAGTCATTCATGACCTTAGTGATGATGCAGATAACACTGGGAGGCAAATTCTTGGTAATGGTGTCGATGCCGGCTGCCGTTTTGCTTTTCAGGCGCTTTATGATGTCCAATATCTCAGCGGTGCCAATGACATCAGGAGAGCCAAGAACGCGCTGTGTGTGCCTTACGTATCATACACGTCCTTGACCTCACGAGTGATATTGACCAGATCCATCCTCTTTGGGCGTAGAGAATTGGCTCATCAGTGAATCGGCGATAATTTGTGCTTTGTCCTGGTCATTGCTAACGAAATCGCCACCCTCTGTAAGCAGAGGAGGGAGAACAATAGTCCTGTTGCTTTTAAGGGACCTGACCATACTCCAGAGAGAATTATCCTGGCGAACAGACTTTTAACTTTGTCGTTCCATCTTTGATTCCTTAAATCCTTAATCTGATCACTTACCTTGCGGGATAGCCTGTTGTACTTCGTCTTGAAGTGGAGAAACCTTGTATGCTGGCTGCCAAAGTCTTCTGAAGTGGTTTTTTCGTGGATGAGTTGCCTGATGGAGGGAGGAAGTTCCAGATGGTCTGGCCGCTTGCAATCCACCGGAGTAGCACTAGCATTTGTAGCCATCTCGATGGAGTGAGTGACCTTTTTGATATTTTCGTCAATGTCACCGCTGGTGACGGGATCCTGATAGGGAATGTTACTGTCGTTCATAAGTTCTCTAAAAAATTTCCAGTCCTGCTTATAACGAAGATTTATTCTCAGGTCGATATTTATCCCCTCAAAATTTAGTGCAACTGGTAGGTGATCAGATGATAAGGCATTTACTGAAAAACCCCTTGAGAACAGCAATGTCGAGTATGTCACTAGCGGGTGAGTGGTTACAGTAGTATGTATCTTCAAGAGGGCCAATAACGGAAGTGTCGATCTGATCTACCATGTACCTAAAAAGTACCAAGCCACTTTGATTAGTGCATCTGGAGTTCCAGTGTGGGTGTTTCGCATTCAAATCACCCGCCATAACGACTGGGGTGGGCCCAGACAGTAGTTCATCTAAGTCGCGAGGGTCTAACTTGTGCCTGGGTGGGTTGTATAGGGAAGTAAACCTGACCTCTCCAACATCAGCATCTTTGATGACAATGGAAACTGCTTCCATATTGACAAGGTTAGGTGTGACAATCTTAGCGTGATTAATACCTCTTTTTACAACAATAGCTACCCCACCGGAGCCTGGATCTGAAGCTTTTTTAGGAGGCCTATCTTTCCGGTAAACTTAGTACCCTGGAAGCCTTACTCTGTTTGAGATGGGTTTCGCACAAGAAGGCAACATCAATATTCCAGCTTGTGAGGAAATCGTAGAACTGATGACACTTGCGAGGGATGCCTCTCGCATTCCATATAGTGCAAAGTAGCTTACCTTGTTTTATAACTTTGTAGGGGTGTCTATCCATGATTATTGTCTTGTCTCAGTTTGAGTGGTCTGCGGCAACACTTTGCCACTATCCTTTAATATATTCATTAGGTTACCCAAATACCTTTGAATTTTAACCAATTCGTCGTGGTCAGCGACTCCCTTACAAATAGAAGCAGAAGCAACAGATGCAAAAGTTCTTCCTTCAGCTACTTTGGAAATTCTATTCCTTTTAACTTGTGGGTATTTGGGACACTTTGTATAATTCGATGTGTGCTGGCCTTCACATCGAATATATTTAGGAGGGTCTTTACCTTTTAAATTGGTGCAGTCCCTTGGCTGGTGGTCGCCCGCGCACTTCTTGCAACGCGGTGACTCGGTGCAGCCTTGGGATACGTGCCCAAAACGTAAACAATTGTAACATTGTAAGGGCTTCTTGTTGCCCCTAAACAATTCAACTGTTACAGCAAGTGAACCAATGCGCTTTAAATTTAGGAAAGATTTATTGTACTCAGTGTTTTCTAGGAGGACTAGGACCATTGGCATCTCAACTGCGCCATTTGCTTTTTTAAGTCAAACTGCCTTATCGGGGAAGTAGTTAGCGTTTCTAAGGTCTGCGCAAAAATCTTCCATGTCATAGGTTGTATCCACATTACGGACAACGTACTTTAACAGCTTCTCAGACTTGAGCTGATGATGCTGGATTTTAAGCACACCATTCATTTTGATTCCTGACACGAGGTTTTGTGAGTTTCCTCATCGTGGCATTTTATCTTGATTGTGTCTGAGCGTCCGGTATATGCAGCAATCTTATCTAACGTTACGTGATTTTTTATCTCATTTAGCACTTCCTTAATTGTTTCCCGTCATGTCTAACGATAATAGGGGGAATATAAATAGCTTTCTTTTTACTTACCTTAATCTGGGAATTTTCCGTCCTAGTCCCCTTTCTGGGTGTTTTGCTACGAACAACTGGCCAGGCACTGTCTTCCACTTCTCCGTCACTTCCGTCGGAATGGCTTCTTTTGTTGCCACCGTTTGTCGAACAGTCACGATCATCACTTATTTCCACGGACTCCAGTCCATGTACTTTGTTAGCAAGCGAGATAGGTTGAACATTTTCTCTTACCTTATTTTCTTCCTTGGAGTTTCCCGCCTTTGGAGTCCCGGAACATTTCTCAAAGGCTTTTCTAAAATCATCTATCTTGTTGATGACTTCTGTTCGAGAGTTTGAATTTCCGTGTTGATTCCATTGAATTTTTCATCAAAACTTGTTCGTAAGGAGTCGACCTTCGCCTCCAGTCATTGTACTTAGAGTTTATATCATTCCTGAGAGTCTATAGCATTTCATTAAATACTAGATCAAATGCAGCAAACCTAGGGTCGAAAGAAGCATCCCTGTAGGCCCTTTCGCAGGACACACTTTAACCGTCAGGTGCTAGCAAAGACTCCTTTGCCGATTTCAACATGGTTAATTTGGACGAAGCCATCATATACAGGGTGTTTTTGAATTGAGTACTGATTTTTTGGGAGATGATAGAAGAGGTCCTTAGAAGTATTTTTTGTCATATGAACATGGGGTCCCCGCAGCTCCGTTTACTTAGTTCATTTACATATGGACTAATCGTATTTTTGGATTACCATGGAATCTCCTTGACGAAGTTTGTCCTAAGACTTTTCAATAAACAAGCACGTGCACCTTGAAATTTCTTTGCAAACAATTACTTTAAAAGTTATTACAGTAGATTGCTTGTGTTAATTGTTAAAAATAAATAATCTAGGCCTACCAACGCACACTGCGTCCCGGTGTCATTTGATTGTTCAATGCAGTATTGTAAGTAAACGGAGCTGCGGGGACCCCATGTTCATATGACAAAAAATACTTCTAAGGACCTCTTCTATCATCTCCCAAAAAATCTGTACTCAATTCAAAAACACCCTGTATAAATGTATAGAACCGGTGGGGGGGGGGAGTAACCTCGCAGCTAGGTGTGTGCCTAAAGAAGGCGTCCTAAGAAGGACTCACCTAGCTTTAAGAAAAAGTGAACAAGTCAGGTTTGCGATAAAATTAATTCTACACCAGGGACCCACTCGTGAATGATTAGAATAATAATAGATGATATGAAAAAATGTCCTTAGTTAGGTTTGCGAGGAAATTAATCCCAACTCCAGGGACCCAGAAGGATAATGAGCGTCTTGATGTACTGATTTACGGGAATATTAATTCCAACGCCAGGGACCAGCACATAAGACGTAACAGGAGATGTGTATCGCCCTGAAAAGGACGCACCGTGAAATGAGAGTAATGAAATGATACCTGAAAAGAGAGTAGAGTGATACCTTGAAGAGCTAGTCCGTTTTGATTGTCCTGATCGTCCTCCCAGATGATGCGAGTGACCACGACATCGACCCTCCATGTTGCACCCTATATATATATCCCAAAGGAATATCTCATCTCCCCGTGCGCGCATGCACGCTCCTGATTGGCTGAAGCATTTTCTGACCGTGGCGCCACCTGTAGTCCGACAAACGACGGTGAAAAACTCAAAATCCTCCCCCCCCCCAATTTCCCTCTAAAATATTTTCCCCCCATTTATTCCCCTTAAAATTCCCCCCCCCCTAAATCTAGGGGGAATCCCCCCAAGTTGGCAACTCTGTGAAAAAGGTAGTACGAGTGGTCCAGGAGCCTTTAGCTCACGCTCGCCCAAAAAGTAAACCAAATGAGGTACACTGAAGTAGGAAAGAAGCCTGATGAACCTCTTAAGTCATCCAGAGAGGAGTCCCTTCATGGTAGGGACGAGAATCGGATTGTGGATTGACGAATAGCGAGTCCGAAAAACTAGGATCTAGCAGATCCAGTAGTTGGGGAATTCGGCCTTGTTAATGTTCTCGAAATTGACATCCAAGATATCACGGGGTCTTCGAAACCTGAGGGAACTCCTGATAGTGAGTGGGTAATCCAGGATACCTGCAACCAGGGTATTTTCATGATGTTCCATCTTGGGCAGCATGTTCCTGAGGAGTGTTTGAACATAGGAACCAAAGTGGGTCATCCCCAGATCTTCATAGATAGAGAGATTGTTGGCAACTCTTCTGTCAAGTTGAGCAATGGACCGGAGGGCAACATTTTGGAAGGTCTGAAGATCTTTCCATCTCGATTTGCAAATGGAAGCCCACGCAGGCATACCGTGAAGCAGAATGGCACGAATTACTACCTTGTATAACAAGAGTTTGCTATCCACTCCGAGAGCGCTGTTTCGCCCCAGTAGCGCGACGAGACTAAACTTCGCTTTCTTAGCCCTGTTAAGCGAATATTGGAATGGTCGTTCCATTTGAGCTTGGAATCAAACACAACTCCGAGTTACTTATAATTTTTAACCCACTCAAGCTTCCTATCATATAGGATGAGGGGCCTTGGAGGGTGTTTGCGTTTGCGTGTGATGAACATGGCTTTACACTTGTTAACATTCAGCTGTAAGCGCCACTTAGAGAACCAGCTCTCACACTGGTGTAAAGCTTTCTGCAGACGCCTGATGACGTGGACTGGATTACGTGCCCAGGTTATGATGGACCCGTCGTCAGCAAACAAGTAAAGATTGCACTTTGCAAACCTAGGAAAGTCGTGGATAAAGAAATTGAACAAGGCAAGCCCCAAGACAGAGCCTTGTGGAACACCAGCATTAACATCGCAAGGGACAGACAAGGAGTCACCAACCTTAACACGGAAGGTCCTATTTTCAGAAAGGAGCGAACCAAGGAAATTAGGTCATCAGGGAAGCCACAAGTAATCATTTTATAAATGAGTCCATCATGCCAGATTTGATCAAAGGCCTTTTGAACGTCAAGAAAGACGATACCACCAAATATAGAAAGATTGAGAAGTTTGCAGTTCAAGTAATTCTATTGGTTCTTGGTTGGTAATCAATGCCTAGTTGAGTGGCATCCAATGATATCGACTTTTAAATATCTCATATTATACAATGAAACACCAATAGGATTAATCGGTTATTCGATAAATAACTTAATGTCTCCAGTAAAATCTATTTCCCTGACTTTTCCCAGGAAAAGTCTCATTTCCCTGACAAATCCATGAAAATAGCCCTTCTTCCCTGACAACTTTTCCTTTTCCTGACTTTCCAGAATGTGGGAACCCCGTAATAAAGGCCTCGAGTCATTAGGTGTTAAAATAAAATCAAAGAAAAAGAATAATGATAAAGGGTGCTTGAACACACAGCCAAAGACCGAAACAAATCAACTTATGGAAAATATAAGAAAAAGAAATAAAAGAATTAAACATGCCACACAAAATAAAAAGAAACAACAAGAATTAAAAGGGGGTTATTCTCATAACAAGGAAGAAATAGATAAATCCTTGAATGAAAAAGCTGATAACTTTAACATAATGCATTAATAAATTTTAATTGAATGGAACTTACTATATGTCCCTAATAATGAATAAATGGACAAGTGCGAGTCGAACTCGCATGGAGAGGGTTCTGTACGATGAATATGTTATCTACCATGTTTTTTTTAAAATCTGACCCAAATTTGTGTGTGGTAACTAAAAAAAGTATGTATGGTACCGGATTGTAGAGGGAAATTGCTGAATATATTGTGTATTGCTGAATTCTGTCTTGTCGTATATTCTTGAATACGTGGACTAAGTCAGACTGATAGAAGATATTCTGATATTTCATTTTTTGATTTGTTCTTAAAATTAATATTGAAGTCTCCTGCTATAATAATCTTTTCGTGTCCACTGACAGCAATTTTTGGAAGGCATTTTAGTGATTTGTATACGGTTAAGAATTGAACACCAAATGCTTTGAATTGGAGGCATTCACAATTGTTGGAGGCATTCACCAACATATCTATACAGGTCAAACTAAACGACAATTCGAAATAAGACAAAAACAACCATTTAGTAAATCATTGTATCAAAGAAAACCACACACCAGATTGGAATAACACAAAAATCATTGGAAAAGAAGAAAATTATAAAAAAAGATTAATTAAAGAAACAATAAATATCATTACAAATAACAAAAATTTAGCCAAGAATATACGACAAGACAGACAATAAATGGACACTACTTTTAAACAACAATTACCCTAGTATACAATAGCCAACAATCATAACCAACAATTACAACCAACTTAGCTTCATCACCTTTATATCAATTGTTAAATTCTTATTTCAACTGTTTTCACCATTCAAAAATATTTAATCCAACTGATGATGAGAAATATTCTCGAAAACTTTTTTTTATATAACTTTCATCCCAAATATTTGGATCACCCTCTTCAAAATTTCATCTGTATTTAAAAACCAACACTTCCTTCAAGATTATCGTTTTCCCCTATCAACATTATCTTCACAAGACTTCATCTACATCCTCAATAGACTGGGTTTATTTCTACTATCAACAACATCTGCAATAGACTACATCCTTTGAGTTTTCTTCCATCTCACAAGTTTCTTCATCGTTTTCCAAGATTGGTGACTTTATTTATTATTAATTTTTTTGTTTTTATTAATTTTACGATTTTCCCCATTAAAAGGAGACTGAACTCATTTAAATTTAAATTAATCATTTAAACTCCTTAGATCAACAAGACATAAACCTTACTACGACAGAAAACACGAAAATGATGCCTATACTTCGCGCGGGGAAAGAAAAACTTTAGATGGATTTCTTTTTTCTGCAGTGACACTATCGCCATCTAGTGGCGTTTTTGTTTTTGTAGAAAAATATTACGATTTTAACTTTATATAAAAAACTAGTATTACAGCCCGTCGTACGACGGGTGCCACATAGGCGACTCTGAAAATTCGATTTTAATTAAGAAATATCGTCTGTGACAGGATCGGTAATTGACCCGTCTGCCAATAATAAAAAAAATTGCTGTCAATATGAAAGCGATATTGTCAAAATAGCTGAAGAATATGTTCTTACTTACTTTTCAAAACTGCTTATCGCATAGGGTCGCGGGGACAGGAGCCCTAGGGAGGATCTCCAGCGCAACGGACCGTGTGCTGTGGACTGAGAGGCAGCAACAGATCGGAGGATTATTTCGTGGTCATGGACGTCTTCAAATCACAATAAGTCTTTGGAAATAGTAGGATTGTTTTTAACTATTGTAAGGTCCATTTGTAAATATCTTTGGAAATCTCGCACGCTCATAGCACTGCGCGTGCGCACAGACTCTTAACATCCCTTGTGAACAGGCAGATACCATTTATAGCCGTGACGTCAGTGGGTGTGCATCTCACTGTGTCATTAAAACTATTTAAGATTCTTGAGGTTGCTGCCGACTGCGAAATACGATCGGTTATGTTTGTGACAGCAAGAAACATGACAGCAGCGGACATTCATCGCCTTATAAGTAAGGTCTGTGGACCTAATGCAATGCTATATCGTAATGTAAATGCATCTTTTTTTCAACCTCGGCTATTGTTATCAGTGAGATATTGTTATCAATTTGACTTGGTCCGAAAGTAATCACATTAAGCGGCATACACTCTATTATTATTAGGACACTGATATAGCAAAAATTGTAGGTTAAGCACTATAACAAACAAAACTTTAATGCAAAAGTTATGTTATAATGTACCGGGCGGGCAAGAAATAACGTGAGATATTCAGAGCTCGCTAGCGGGAATTCTATTAGGCCAAATGCAGTACATTTCGGTGTATATACTTAGTGGAACATGCAGTGTCGATTTCTGCAAAAAAAAAAAATAGTACCAAAAGTCGCCATAGGGGGCGCTTATTTCAAGAAAACAATGAATACATTTGCATAAGCGCGTTCGTGTTGAGCAATCATGACAATAAAAGGCAAGGCTGAGGATTTCCCATCATTCACGAACGAATGGCCTAACGATGACGCTTACTCTGCCTGACCGGGCGTTATTAGTCAAGTTGTTTTATCAGAAGAGCGACAATGCAAGTGCTGCCCTTCGTGAATTCCGGCGATTGAAAACGTTAAGAAGAGGACCGATGAGCATAACTAACTTACGGAAAATGATTGAACGATTTGAATCTACCGGAACTCTAGGAGTGCAACCAGGCCGGGGACGCAAACGAATCAGGCAGCAACACGTTGAAGAAGTTGCAACTGCTGTTGTGGAACAGGAGATGACTACTGTGCAGGGTACCAGCAGTGCACACGCAATAACACGCCAAACAGATATCCCATATTCGACGGTGAGGAAAATATGGCATAAGATATTGACATTTTATTCCTATAAATTCACACCTGTTCAACAATTGCTTCCTGGAGATGAACGTACCCGAACTGACTTTTCGTAGAGATTTTTAGCACGTATGGAAGTGGATGATGCATGGCCATGGCAAATTTTATGGAGTGATGAGGCACATTTTTATTTGAATGGTGATATCAATACCCACAACTGCCGTATTTGGGCTGCATCAAATTCACAAGTGTGTCTGCCAACTCCTATGCATTCACCGAAACTAACAGTATGGTGCGGCTTTACTGCTTCTTTCATTCTCGGCCCGTACTTTTTTGAAGAAATCCGTCCCCGTGGACCGGTGACTTGTTCCGTCAATTCTGCCAGGTATGCCGATATGCTTGAGAATTCTGTGATACCACGATTGCAGGAAAAGGGTTGTCTGGATTCTACCATTTTTATGCAGGATGGTGCGCCACCGCACATCGGACGTCAGGTGCAGCAGATCTTGCGAGAACGTTTTTCAGACAACAGAATAATTAGTCGTGCATTTCGCATGATATGGCCACCCAGGTCGCCTGATCTCAACCCTTGTGATTTTTGGTTATGGGGATATTTGAAAAGCCTTGTGTATCAAGTACATGTTCCTGACCTCTCAACCTTAAAGGATCAAATAACGTTACATATCAGACTAATTAATGCAGATATGCTGCGAGCTGCCGTAGAAAATGTCGTGTACAGCACGCAGCTTTTGGAACAGTACACTGGTGGTCATATTGAAACACATTTGTAATTAAAAATAAAACATTGTTTATTGTTGTTACTAAAGTTGGTTTGTACGGTATTTGTTCATTTGACAATTAGGTATTCATTGTTTTCTTGAAATAAGCGCCCCCTATGACGACTTTTGGTACTATTTTTTTTCTGCAGAAATCGAAACTGCATGTTCCACTAAGTATATACACCAACATTTACTGGATTTGGCCTAATAGAATTCCCGCTAGCGAGCTCTGAACACCTCCCGTTATTTCTTGCCCACCCGGTATTTCTTCGTTTTCGTGTGTTTACGGAAGTAAACGTTTTGACATGGCAATGAAACGAAAGATGTTAAATACTCTACTATTTCAGATGGTCTCGAAGTCGGTGGGATGGAGTTGTGGCTTCCCCATGTAAAGTGTCGAGATCATATTCAATCCTGATTAAGGGCAAAATAGATGCTTTTTCGGAGCTGTTTGGTGACAAGGTAACATATGACTTTGATTAATATTTGACGAATATACGGCTATAGATTTTTTCCTACAAGATTTCTACGTCTTCAACGGTCAATAAAACGAAAACTAGTGTTAAAAGAAATAAGAAATTGCTTATACAGGGTGTTTACGAGTGTGCAAACTGTTAAGAGTGGTAAAGGACCTCATTTTGAATTTATTAAAGTGGGGGTCGCAAATGAATCCTTGATATATAAAAAAAATTCTCAAACATCATACATACAACGGTTGTCTAAGTCTTACCCATAATATTGTCTCTCTGTAGTTCCAGAAAACGTTACGAAGAAATTAGAAAATTTAATACTAATGGAGACAACGGTTTTATTAACCAAATTCTCCATGTTCGTAAAATTATAAAAGGTATTCAAACTGTTGACCGTGAGCAGCAATACAGCGTCTTGTCATTGAATTACTGACACGACCAAAAATCCCTGCAGTGTCTCCTACATGGTCACTTGCAGCCATAATTCGAGGTACCAGCTGGAGTATCATATCAGATGTCCCCAGGCAAAGAAATCTAAAGGGTTTGGGGCTCATGGTCAACAGTTTGAACACCTTTAGTAATTTTACAAAAATGTAGTACAGGGTGGGGCAGAAACGATTAGACGATGAATAACTTGAAAATGGACATTGTAATTGAAAACTAAATAATAAATAGGCAAACAATTGTAAAAAAAAAAACAACATGGAAAGGCTTTCGTTTTTGAAGATAACATCACTCCATTGGAGGTAAGGCACACCTCTGCACGTTGTCTGACATTGTCAATAAATTTCCGCAGCAAAATCACTGCTATTGCTTGAATAACCTCTCGGATGTAATTTTCAGTTCCTGTAAAATATGAGGTCGATGGGCGTAGATCTTGTAGTCCCCATAGAAAAAACTCGCATGCTGGTAAATCAGTCGAGCGTCTCCGAAACGAGAGATGAGATGTTGGGGAAACCTTCCTCGGATGATTACCATTGAATTTCGTGCTGTGTGGGACTAACGTTGCATGATGACTAAGGGCTTTCTACGCTTTAATCAGCCAAATTAAAATCGTCTAATTATTTCGGTCCCACCCTGTAGTTGGTTATTAAAAGCGTTATTACCATCAGTATCAAGTTTTCTAATTTCTCCGTTTTCTGGAAATACGAGAGACAATATTATGAGGAAATCTCAGAAAGCCGTTGTATGTATGATCTTTAATAATTTATATGAGTATCAAGGATCATTTGCAAGCCCATGTTTATTGGCAAAATATATTCAAACTAAGGTCCTTTACCACCCTTAAAAGTTTGTACATAGAGTTCCTAAATACCTTGTATAAATAAAGCATGGTTGCTTATTTTAATATCATTCTTGAAAGCTCTCCTTTTCACTACTTCCCTCTTGAAATATTGACAGCTGTATCGCGCTAAAATAATGCTTATTAAATAAAGAGCTTCTCGTATGAATAAGTAATATTGAAGGATTATTTGCTAGCAGTTTCTCATTATTATTGCTAATCGTGGTAATATTTCAGTTAAACAATCGCTGTACTTTTTCCAATGAAATTTTTACACAAACAAGGTATAGGATAAAAAAAAGTAAAACGAAGTTTCTCATATTTTAATTTTTTATTCTTTTCCAAATTATGCATATAAAAATTTGACTATGTAGTTCTCTTCGTGTGGCTGAACTAATTTTTTTTTCGTCCATTTACGTTTTGAGCCGTGAGCATACAAATTTTTATCAATTTTTCAAATTTTATTTCAAATGTTTCAGGTGTTGTAACTGCGTTTCTTTACTTTTTAAAGAAGACAAAACTTAACTAACTGCGGCTTTTTATGGAAATCGATTGCTGAAGATAGTGTTGAATTAAAACAATATTGACGCACAGTTTTATTGTTTTGATTATAAGTTGTGAATAAAATCTAACCTAATCAAAATTCGTCGCAGAATTTTCCATCACAAATATGTAACTGCAGATGCAGGTGAAGGGAGAGATATATCTTTAAGACGTGATTTTTAGCGATAGGAATATGACAATTATTCAAAAGAAAAACACTTGTACAAATTTGAAAATTATTAATATATTTAGGACAAATATGCGAAAAATATGAAAAAAATAGGACCAGGTCTGAGAATAACGCGTGGGCCACTGACGACACCCGCTCTCGGATGCGATCCCACCTCTGTTTTCCACGGGAGCTTTGGATTGCTGCGTTGCCGCCCTCACCCGATTCACTCCTCCTTAGGTCAACCTGGTCACCCGAGGCTCCCCTCAAGCATCCATATTGATGGAAGACTTAGTGCGGACATCCGATCAACACGGGACACGGGTCGATGGTGCCATCCCACTACGCAACCATCCACTGGCCCTGGCCTCCGATCGCTGGATTACAGGAGTGCGCCACCACTCCCAGCCGTTAATACTTTTACAAGAAAGGATATTTAAACGACACCTAAAAATGATAAGGTCAATGAAAATTTACTGCATACTTTAATGCAGCCTACTGTATTTGTTTTTCAGAAATAGTTAAAATTGGAATTTGCTGTGGTGAAGAAGCACGAGTGCCTGAAGATTCGCTTTAATACTCTCAACTAAAACAGACAAAATTTTAATGCATTTGTATAATGTATTTCTTTGTTTTCGTGCGTTTACGGGACTAAACGTTTTGAACAATCCAATGAAACGAAACATGTTAAATATCTGGAACACATTTAGTGTACACTATATGATCAAAAATATCCGGGCACCCCTCACAGATCATCGATTGGCCCAATGTCACATGTTAATGACTTGCACATCATTTAAATAGCTTCCCACACCTTCAGACACAACTCTGCTTGGGCATCCTGTATATACAGGGTGATTCAAAATTCAATGTACAAACTTTTAGGGGAGGTAGTATGCGTGATTCTAAGCAAAATAGTTCATATGAACATGAGTCCGAATTTGAACGTTAAGTGAGATATGAACAGAAATAAAAAATCTGTTGTGGGCAGCACGATTTACTTGTACGATACTTTATTGAATGCTTTTTTGGGAAAAATTCACATTTTTATCCTTGACACATGAATTTACCGTCTCTCTTTGTTGTCTAAAAAGTCCAAATGTTGAAACAAATTTTGACAGCCGTTTGGGAACTTCAAATGACTGTCAAATTTAGTTCTCCAAATAGAGTACTTTAAACTCTGATGTCAAACAGTCAAACTCTGTTGTCATAAACTGCTCCACGCAATCAAAACTCCATAGACATGAAAGGAAATCAGTTGGGGAAACGACCAAACCACATGTTTGGCCCAGCCGATTGCAACCAAAATGCGTGGTGCACAACTACATATTACAACAGTCTAAATACAAAATTTCAACTTTCTACCCCTAACCGTTTTTGAAAAATGCCTGAGACACACCCACACAACCACCCATACACACACACACACACACACACACACACACACACACACACAGATGTCACGACGAAACATGTCAAAATGGATTCAGGGATGCTCAAAATGTATGTTTCCGTTGAAATCTGAAAAGCTCAAAACACCGCTTCTACGGCCTCGACCTTCCACAGGAAAGAATTCGATGGGTACTGGTTGGCTTGGGTGGCTTGTTGCTGGCTAGTAGTCTCGTCGTAGATGCGGGGCACCTCGGCTGTACTCCTCAGTCCAATGCGGCCTAATCCTAATTCGGAATGGTTAAGCGATTCGTCCACAAAGCTCATGTCTCGTTCGTCCTCTCCACGCCTATCACTCGCTTGTTTCGAGGCGAAGTCGGCGGGTTTGTCTACGTGACACTCAATTAAAAGTTCCTGTCCTTTGTCGGATTATTAGGAGCAATATTGTCAATAGTCAAACAAGAGTCTATATGTCTATTGTGCTTAAGGACGGAGGAAGGTCCTGGAGTTTTCCTATTCAAAGACACATCAATTTGGGCGAATGGGTCTTCCTGGCAGAGCCGGCCAGGTGGCCGAGAGGGCTAGGGCGTAGGCTTTCTAGTTCTCAATTCCGCCTGGCTGTGGGTTCGAATCCCGCCATGGGCATGGATGTTTGTGTTTGTCCCGGGCTGCATACAGATAAAACTTGTGTAAAAGGCGCAAAATGACCATAGTAGTCGACGCCAAATTTCTAGAACCCCCCTCCCTCTTCCTGGCAGCGGTTAGGTGTGGAATACTTCGGTGGCGGCTGAGTTAACCTTTCACGGCGACAGTCCTTCCTCGTTCCTGGTCCCCTATGTCGCACATCAGCTTGACTGTATCGGCCTGCTTTGGCGCCCTTCAGTTTTGGGTCCGTCGGAGGTTTCTCCGTCTTAAAAAAGTCATAACTTTCAAAATTACGGAAAGAATAATATGTTTTACTTGCTCACTGTTTCCAAGTTTTCCTCGGTCGACATGACTTCTCTCCATTGCTTATCGTCGGGGCAGACATCGGTGCTGTTGGAGCTGGAGCTAGATAGTAGACACTCCAGCGAACGCCTGGATCTTACTTATTTAAACGTCACAAATTCGATGCTCGTTTGCCCACCAGTAAGACATCAGAAGACCATAGGAAAGGTGAAATGATGAACATAACGACCTCGTGGCCCTCTGATGACGACGCAAAGATGACCAGATGTTGAATAGCGTCTTTTAAACACAAGAGGACCCAGCCAGAACCATTTTCCAGGAGTAGGAAGGAGCGCAATTGCATTGCACTTTTCTTCCAAACTCCTTCAACAGATGGCGTCCCACCTGTTGTTCTCTCCCAACGAGCAAGCCATATCTCTTTCACGAGAAAGGCAATGGAGAAGGCCAGATCCTTGTTCAGCGGGACACTGGTGGTGTCATCCACCAGGAACCGCACGAACTGGTAAGACATGTTTGTCAAACCAAAGTGACGCCTTGAACGGCTCCAGATGGATTGTGCAAACGAGCACTCGAAGCAGATGTGCGGGATCGTTTCTGGTATTCCACAAGCCAGGTAGCCTGCCGAATCAACCACTCTCCACAGATGGAGTCGCTGAAGCGAATTAAAACCATGATGTAATAGCCGCCACTGATAATTAAAAACAGACTTCTCATAGGCAAGACTTTTGATGTTCGAAAAAATTTTGGCCCATGGGAGTTTAGGATGTAGACGATAAATATCAGCGGCAGCACCTTGATCGAGATGCTGGAGAAACCAGGAGAAACGTAGGCTGCCCCAGTCTTGTGGGTCTAGTTGTCGAAGATCGGGTAAAAAGGTCCGTAATTTAGTCATTAGATGGTTATAAAAGTCCAGACTGTGATATTCAATAGTCACTGGCAACGAGGAGGGAATTGGGAGCCTGTTCACCCTGAAGAAGAAGCGCAGGTGAAGAAAAACGAACGTCGCCCAATATGGACTTGGAAGCAAGAACAGACGAATCACAGCAGCCATCTTGGCCGCCCTAAGGTAGTGACGCAAGTCAGGCAGATCCAATCCCCCCTTTCGAAGGGGATAAAAAGGAGATCTGCCTTGAGAGGATGGAGACGACCCGAAGCTCCCCACACACAGTCAACAATCGCTCTCCGGAACCTCATAAGATCCCGTGACGACGGCAGGCTAAACAGGCTCTTAGATGTCAGTAGAGGGAGAGTGTGCGTTTTAATAAATCTCACCTTGACATACATAGAAGTGAAAAAAGGTAGTTTTTGTCAAAGCGGGATATACGTTTATGCCAGTGACTAGAGTCCATCGATGGAAGAAACGAGAATACGTAACCCAGCACAGTGACTTAGCCACACCATGTAAATGGGAATGCACTAAGCAGGACGGGGGACCAATTCCCAATTGCAATGCCCTTCGACTTCGAGAGGTTGATCGTGCTTCCTATCGAAGCGCTGAAGCGGTCGAAGGACTCTTTATAAACACCCAGGGAATAAGCAACCGAAGCAAATAACACTATGTCGTCTGCATAAGCAAGAGTCTTGATATTAACTGACGCAGCAGATAGTTCATAACCCCGGATGTCTTGGTGATGATTGAAATATGGTAACAATGGTTCCAAGTAGATGACATAAAGAAGAAGCGACAGCGGACATCCCTGCCTTACACCTTTGAAAAGTGGGAAGGTGGCTGACATGAAACCATTGATCGTCACGCACGATATGGCCGATGCCTACAGCGCTGAGATTACGGCAGCAAAGGACCAAAGACGAAGGTGATGTAGTACCTGGAACAGGAATTGATGGTTCACCTTATCAAAGGCTTTTTCCTGATCCAAATTTAATATTGCTGGCGGGCACGAGCCTCCTCCATGACACATTTGATGGTAAGCAGATTATCCGTCATCCTGCGCGAAGGAATCGAACAGGACTGACCCGGATCACAGAACTTGTCAGCATAAAGTTTTAAATGGTCTTGAAACACCCCAGTGAAGATCTTATAATCTGTATTTAACAGAGTTATCGCCCTCCACTGGGTTACAAGTTTAGGATCCGAACCTTTAGGAAGGAGAATGATCCTCCCGACGGAAAAATCTGATGTGATGGAGGAAGGATCACGTAGGATGGAATTAAAAACACCCACCAGAAAAGGTCCGAGAAGTTTCCAAGTGGCGTTATAAAAGGAGTATGCTAAGCCATCCATCCCAGGGCTGGATGATTTCCGGCTGCCCATTGTCAGAAACTTCTTAACTTCGTCTTCGGAGAAGGGACGAGAGACAAATTTATCGGCCTCTTCTGGAAGGGGATCCAGCGCCTGCACCCACTGCTTCGTGGCGTCTGATGGAATTATAGGATGATCAAAGAAGGATGAAAAGTGTATGTAAGAAAGGCTGAGAGGATGTCAGAATCGGCCCTCACTTCAACATCCTTTACCACTAGACGTTTACATCTTTTTTTGTTGGCCTGCTGTCTCTCCTCCGCAAACACAGACGATGACATGCTGCGAGTCGGCAACTCAAGAGATTTTGGCTCTGAGGGCCGCCCCGTCCGCTTTGATTTCACTCTTGATCTGTCGGATTTCGGTGACCAGTTCCTCTTGCGGAGGAGAGTTACGGAGAAGTTTAAGGATATTGTGCAAAAAAAGGAGAGACCGCCGTTTACGCCTAGCTTCTTGCATTCCAGCCTTGCATTCCAGTGACGAATTTTCTTCTTGAGATTAAGCTACGAAGCCAGTGAGGAAGACAAGCCTCGGAGCTGACTTTCGATGAACTGAACGAACTTCCCCTTGCAGTCTTTGTTGTCCAGCAGAGAAATGTTCAAGAACCAGTTCTTAAACGGTGAAAGCCCTGTGCCAGATGGTGGGGATAAAGAAGAAGGAGGATCCCATGACCACACGATGGCAGTGTGGTCTGAAAAAGAGCACGGGACCATTGCCATCGAAACACGAAGGCGAGTTGACAGAGAGGGTCCTCGGTGGAATGTGAACCCCAGGAGAATTCCTTTGTCGATGGTTGTTCCATAAGTGGAAGAGAGAATTTTGCCGACAAAGCTGGTATATAAATCCGGACGAAAAGATGTTCTTTATGTCTGGACGACAGTTGAAATCCCCAACCATAACGATGGGAAGAGAAGAGCACAGGAAAACCTCGATATCGCTGAAGAAGGACTTTTTCTCTGCTGAACTGCACGGCGCATAAATATTTAGCAGTCTGAAACTAACATCGGATGAATGGATGTCTAACGCTATTACTCTGTCTTCACGGTCACATGCACAATTCTCAATTTGGAGGGAGGGATCCAAGACGATGGTAGCGACCCCTTGACCTAACTGACGGAGATGATGAATTGATGTAAAAGCGGCCATCAGGAAACAGATGCGGATGTTGGGCAAATCCTGGTATCGCTGAGATGAGGCCAATTTAACTTCCTGAAGAAGAAGAATATCTGGCCTATGAAGAGCAATAAACGTCGATAGTACAGACTGCTTGAACAAAGACCCAAGGGAGCGTACGTTCAGTGAGATTATTTTCATGTTGCAGGCTGAGGAGGTCGGCGCTTACCAGTATCCATAGGTGAGGGCGATTTCGAAGCAGAAGAAGGCTTCGACGACCTACGGATTGGTGAGCGCGCACGGTGAAGTCATTCCTTTGGGAACTGGCGCTGCTCTCTCTGCCAGATGAAGAGGAGCGTCTCCCGTCCCTTCTGCTGCTATGATGCTTCGGCTTCTTCTTTCGTGGGCTGCGATTTGATGCAGACCCGCTCCGCGCCGAAGCAGGTGAAGCGGACATGGCCCCAGACACAGATGATGGGAAAGGCATCTCGATTAGACAGGCCTGCTGATTCTACTGAAAGGGGCGAGAAGGCGGTGAAAGAGCCGAAAATTCCTCTACAATCGGAGTCGTGATACAGCTCAGTAAATCAGAGACCACCTCATCCGTCGCGTTGTCGTCTCCAGTCATGACATCGCCCGAAGATGGTTGCAGCGAAGGGAGAATCTCACCCTCTGTCGCAGGAGGCAGTGAAGGGGGAGGAGGAGGAAGATGAGGCTCTCCGGACGGGAGAAGAGGAGGCGATATCAGAGTTCCCCAAGATGAATGAGATGGAGCTGGAGGAAATAAATTGGCTGAGTCCGATAATGACTGCGCTGACATAGTTGCCGACTGTTGAGACGGAAGCGAAGATGTAGTTGGTACATTCCAAGGTTTGCCCGGGCAACGATGGTATTTGCCCACTACTTTGGAACAAAATTCGCACTTTTTAAGAAGGGGACAATCCCTTCTAACATGTGTTGGCTTTTTACAGTACCAACAACATTGACGTTGGCCTTTGTAGGAAACATGGGCTCGAGTTTCATATCGAAGATAATATCTCCAGTCTGAAGGCTAGTTGCTTTCTCGTGCACAGGGCGAGAAATGGCAAGCACGTCGCCCTACCCCGACACGAAACTTTTGATGTAGCTATTCGACAAAATGGGCGAAATACCCCGGACGGTGATGTTCAAATGTCCTGGGTCCGTGTGATAAAAGTGGACGTTAGTATTGCCCACTTTCACGCAATCCGCTTCAACGACGCGGTCAGCGATTGCCCTTCGACGGCAGAGCAATCGCCATTCTGAAGCCGAAAAACGCTGTAAAACTTGAAAAGCTGGGTCTTCCGATGCTAGCACAGGAGGAATCTCCGTCTTGTCGTAAATCATTTTCATGAGTTCGCCGACGGTAAAATTTCCGTCGGCGACGAGCATAACCATCCTCTCCATGGTTATAATAACTTGAATAAAAAAGTCAAAGGATTGAAGGGGGGAAGGCGACGAGACCTCCCCCGGATGGCACCGGGGGGGGGGGGGGGGGGAGGACCGCCCCTCAAAGGACTACAAATAACGAAAGCTTTAGTTTTAAATGTTCAAAAAAATAAAGCTTCAACAAATTCTGATCCTATTCTTATCTTAGAAGAAAATCTGAGTTATTCACGAGCACGTCGACTGCTTTCTTATCTTCAATCGGGTGAGGATATCGCACTAACTGATTTCCTCGTCTCCGCTTAATCCTTTTATTCGTCTCTCGAGGATTCTGTGCCGCACTTGCGCACTGCATCCGCCAATTGCCTTTCTTCTCCTGTTCCTCTCTTTCTTCCGCGGGTCCATTGCAGACGAGAGTGTCCATTTTCCTTGGATGGCTTGATTTGCGTTTCTCCATGTCAAACCCTCGGAAATGCAATTTCTGACGACTCTTCTCTTCCGAGGATTTGACAACGGTGCACTAATGCCGGTCTTTTCTTCCATTTGTGCCATGAAATTCTGTGTTGAGCGCGCGGTGTGCCTGGACGCCTTATCTTGATGAACACAAACTTTGTTGCTCTCCAGTTCGTACAACGCTGGGATCTCCTCCGTGTAAAGAGATTTCAAAATGTTCTCCTGGTAGTAATTTGCATTCACCTTAGCGTTTTTCTCCACCGGACGAAGTTGTAACCGTTCTTTTGAGCAGTACTCCGCCACCAGCAGTATCACGCAGCACCATGAAGTTTTCAGAAAACTTTCACCAAATCACAGGTGGACTATGGTCGTAAAATGTGTTACCCGCCTTGATCGGAACTTTCATTTTCTTACTTCGAAGTTCGTCAAGGTGCGGTTTATTAAGACCTAAAAGATCTTACGCCTCTCTTGCCCTCTTATAAAGATCTGCAAAAAGTGCCCAGAGCTATTGTGACTTGAGTATGGGGTCTCCCATTAAGTGTCATCCGATTCGAACCTTATCGCAACTAGACTAGCGGCGATGATTTGCGTTTTTCTTCTCTCTCCTCCCGGTTGGGCGAACTTTGTGTTTATGAACCTGCGCTACTTTTTAAGGTGAATAGGCTGCCATTACGTTCTCGTTGCCAGTGATCATGACTTCTAAACTATCTAAAATTTATAAGGCATTTCAACTGAGATTAGTGTCTTTTTTACCTATGTTAGGCCAAATCGACCCACAGGACTGGGACCATCTTCGGCTATCGTGGTTTTTCCAGCAATCCGACCAGGGTGTGACTACAGACATCTTTCGTCTTCACCCAGATTATCCGTAGGCAGCAATTTTGAAGGTGGTTAAATTAATTGCCTTCGAACGTACCAGTTTTAACTATCAATGGCGGCTGCTGCACCACGGATTCCATACTCTCCAGTGTCTTCATCAGTGGAAAGTGGTCGGATCTGCTGGATGTCTCTATTGTGGCGTAATAGAGACCATTGGACATGTCTTTTTTATAGGTGTTCGTTCGCTTAATCCATGTGGAATCCATCCAACCCGTCATACAATCAGACAAACTGTAAAACGGTTTCTAAATATAGGAACTGTCCATCAGCACCAGCGTCAAAATCGACCAAGGACACGGACTAATGAAAAAACTACAGCACCATTCTTGGCAGCAGTTGGTACAAACCCTCACATAAGCAGCAGAGCAATTGCTCTAGATGCTGGCTGTTCTCAACGAACTGCCATCAGGATCCCGCATGCACATCGTTTCCACCCAAATCACACACGTTTCACCTTCTTCAACTGTTTTTTTTGTCGCCTTGATGATAATCCGAACTTTGTTGACGAGGTGTTATGGTCGGATGAAGCCCAGTTTTATCGGAATGGAGTTGTCAACAGGCACAATCTTCATTACTGGGCAGAAGAGAATCCTCGATGGCTGCGAGAAGCAACACATAAATGTCTGGTGTGGGATATACAATAGCTCCATTGTAGGATCATACTTTTTTGAAGGAACCCACTCACCAGAACGCTACAGGGATGAGATTCTTAACATTGTAGTGATGGATTTTGCCGATGCTTAGCTACTACTCTCTTACCAGCACACGTGGTATCAGCAAGATAAAGCAACAGCACATTACGGATTAATGGTTCGAGAACGTTTGCAGGAGATGTTTCTGGATCGAAGGAGTGGCCGAGGAGGACCACTTTACTGGCCACCACGCTCACCTGATCTGACACCACTTGATTTTTTTTCCTGTGGGGCTACACCAAGGACAAAGTTTATACCACACCACACGAAAGGATCTGCAACAACGAATTCAGGAAGCATGCAGGGTAATAACACCAGTCACATTTATAAATGTAATGGGATCGTTGAAATGCCGTGCAGAATTATGTTATGGTGCAGACGTCACATTGCACACCTTCTGAATTGACCATAAAGACTTAATTTGTACACTTGACTGTTTGTAAGCAACAAACAATACAAGAGCCGATCGGGTGAATTTTTTTTTTGTTTTGTTGCTTATTTGATGTTGAACACGTTTGTAATTGTTCTTTTTTGTGTATATCTCCTACGGTTTAGTAGATACGATTTGCATATATCCTAATTTTCATGTTAACAACTCGAAGTGCCACCATGAGAAAGAACACCCTGAGCTTCCTATTCACTCCCTTTATTGAAATTTGCATAACTAAATTTGTATCCCAGATAGAAAAAGGGGGGGGGGGATATAGACTTTTGACTCATCCTGTATAAATAAAAATATCTATTTCAAGAATGGTTTCTCATTTTTATATTATTTCAGTGCACTCCAGCTGTTTTGCATGGCGGAAGAACCGTTTTCGTTACTCGCCTCTTGAAATATTGATAGTTGTATCGTGCCAAAATGATGCCTATTAAAATAAAGAATTTTGGCAACTTTAATGTTCAACAAAATCACTCTTCAGTCGTTATTCGGTCTCTCTTTCGCTTTATCTCAGTGTTAATTTTTTATTCTTTACAAATTATAAATGTAAAAATTGGATCTGGGATTCGTTTAGTGTGGCTGAAAATTTTTCAGCCATTTACGTTTTGAGTCGTGTGCATCTAAATTTTTATCAAATTTTCAAATTTCATTTCAAATGTTTCAGGTGTTGTAATTGCGCTTCTTTACTTTTTAAAGAAGACAATACTTAACTAACTGCGTCTTTTTATTGAAATCGATTGCTGAAGATAATGTTGACGCGCACTTTTATTGTTTTGATTTTACGCTGTAAAACATTTAGATTATGATTAAAATCTAATCAAAGTGAGTTGCACCACTTAATCAAATTAAAAAAAAATTCTTGAATTTTGTTGTCATGAATATGTTTATTAGCTTATTTATTTATGCTTTATTATTGGTTATTTACATGCTTTATACTATAGGGGAAAATATCTTCGCATTGAATGAAGGCAAGAGGAAGGCAATCCTATAGTGCTACTCATCGAAGTGCGCCGTTTTTGCCCGACTTGTTATTGTATAACGATAGTAACGAGTTGTTGCGTGTTTGGATGTATTGTATAACAATGGGATAAGTTCAGAGCCATGGCAGCCATGGGTCTCGATGCCCTCAAAAGATGGCGGATATTCAATGTTTATGTTTTGATATTTCTCCCTATTCCTAACAACGGTTTATTTGCAAAACCATTTACTACAAATACTTGTCAACAATGTCTTCTCAATTAGAAAACAATAAAACAGCATTTATCAATAACGTTATCAAAAACATTTGTCATGTTTCCTATAAAATATGTTAATTCTTCATTGGCTAACTATTAACTCTTCCCTTAAAAACGGATCTAAATCAATAGTCGGATTACATATTAAAGCTTTGCGTACATTATTATTTTGTCCTATCTTCGTATAATCCTAATCCAAATATATTATAAATTTTAACTTAATTTCATATACACAAGTTTGAAAATTTCGTCAGAGCGTTCTCCTTCAAAAATATATAACTGTAGATGCAGGTGAAGGAGAGATATGTCTTTAAGACGTGATTTTTAGCGACAAGAATATGACAATTATTCAAAAGAAAAAGACATGTATAAATTTGAAAAATATTCATATGTTTAGGATAAATGTATGAAAATTATGATAAAAATAGAACCAGGTCTGAGAATAACGTGTGGACCACCGACGACACCCGCTCTCGGATGCGATCCCACCTCTGTTTTCCACGGGAGCTTTTGACTGCTGCGTTGCCGCCCTCGCCCGATTCACTCCTCCTTAGGTCAACCTGGTCACCCGAGGCTCCCCTTAAGTAACCATGTTGATGGAAGACTTAGTGCGGACATCCGATCAACACAGGACACGTGTCGGTGGTGCCATCCCACTACGCAACCATCCACTGGTTCTGGCCTCCGATCGCTGGATTACAGGAGCGCGCCACCACTCCCAGCCATTAGCACCTTCACGAAAAAGAATATTTAAACAGCTCCTGAAGATAATGAACGAAATTTACTCCACACCGTACTGTACTGTATTCGTTTTTCAGAAATAGTTAAATTTGGAATTTGCTGTTATGAAGAAGGACGTGTGCCTGAAGACTCGTTTTAATACTTCGTTCTGATATAGACGTGGATATTTTGTCTGCTTGCTTTCGTGCGTTTACGGAAGTTAACTTTGAACATTCCAATGAAACGAATCATGTTAAATATTCTACTGTTAACTATTTAGGAAGTACTCAGTTTATATATTTCGAACATTTTTGTATATAGGATCGAATCTCGAAGTTTTGTCTTTCATTATTCAAACGTAATCTGACAGGAAATTTCTGAATGATCATTTGAAACTGTCTGTAATAATAAAAAAAACTCTAGTAGATTGTGGAAATCATTATGTGCATCAACAACTGAAATTTTCCATCTAAGCTGCTCAACGTCAAAGGTACGGGAACGGAACTACGATGTTATGGCGATGTGTTTTAACCTGTTTATTTGTCAAAAGCGGTATATAACAACAGCCCAACAACTATAGGACTTCAAGGTTCATTGCCAGAACTATGACTGCTCTTCGGAAGCTATATTCATATGACGGTATTCAAATGTCATTGCGTTCTTTTCCTATGGTTGTAATTGTAAATTTAATGTACTGAATGCAGCTCTAAATACATGAGCCTCTGCGCAAATGACGGCTGACTCCTCTTGCTTCCATCAATGAAAAGGGTGAGCACATCGAACAACAATTATTAGGAGCTTTAGCTATAAGCTACTTATAAGAATGCGCCCTTGGTCCGTACGTTTATCCGGCCTTCCGCCATTTGCACGATAACTTGAAGGCGGATTAACTTTTTCATATTCTGTTTTCATAAACAGGACCACCAAGGTCTTAGCTCGACCGCATCAACTTTTCAGAATTTTTCGTGGACCCCTTCCAGTCGATTTCTCATGCTAAAACAGTGACGCACGATTGCTCAAGTTCTCATAATCTTTATTATGAAGTAGCGGAAGAATGGAGCTTCTTATTGGTTTTATAATGTCCGTCCATCCCCTTCATAATTCCTACATTTTTTTAAATTAGTAAACTACTTTCCGAATTTCAACCTTTTATGGGCATGTCAACCTTCACTATTTTGTTTGGTTTTGGTTGGTGCACTGGGGTTGGAATTACGGGGGTCGGAGTCAGAGGGGACAAAAGATCTACGTGCTATTTAGGTACGTAAAGGAGTGAAATTCTGTATCCAGATTCTTCTAGGCAAGTTCTACATTATTATGAAGCTTAAGCGCAATTGTTCCAGTTGGATCGGAGTTACGAAGGTGGCAGTCATTTGGTTTTTAGAACTACGTTAACATATGGCATGTGATATGTCATTCGCTCTCATGTGATTATTTTATAATGTGAAATGATGAGAAAAGATGACCGCAGGGTCCGTTACGTGCCTTATCCTACTCGGAGGGATTAATTTCTTGTTAATAAATGTATAAATGTATTTCTGCTTCACAGCTAAAGCTCCTCCTTGGAATGTTTACAAGATTTTATTCTTTATATAACGTTATGGAAACGGCAAGTTAATAATGCATTTCGCCAATCTATATTTGATTACTTCCGAGAGAAAAAGACGCTATGCAGGTTTGTCAAAATTTACATAAAGTGTATGGTAAAGAACACCAGTGTTAATATTGGATTAGTCGTTTCCGTTCTGGTGACATGAGCTCTTACTCTGAAACTCTCAATCTGGTGGGATTGAAAGGGTACTGTGTTTTCCAGCTTTTACAAAGGAATTTTAAGATCAATTCTAACAGTAAAATCCCCTTACAACGTACCTCACTTTAACGTGCATTTCAAAATTACGTTTGAATTTAAAATCCCCGGAAGAAATCTTATTCTTGTAATGCTAAAAATTTTCAGTACGTTAACGTACCTCAAATTAACGTACATTTCCGAATAACGCTCTAATTTAACGCTCCTTGGTAAGTTATTTGTGCCGTGAAAACTGCTGAGACATAACATTTGAGTTGCGACAAAATCAAGAAGAACCGTAAACACTGATGCAATGAATTTCTACGAGTGTGCAAAACAGCTGTCTGGCAAAACTCAATTACTGTTTGTTCCCAAGTTAAAAACTGAATACACAGTTAACATGCAAGATGAAAGATGGGATGGCATTCTTACCATACATGCATTACAGTCAGGTCATTGTGTACGTACAAAAGGGCAGTATGCAGTAACTTAGGCAAATATCTCATTAGATGAAAGAACAAACTTCAGCTTTAATAAAGAAAGGGAAATTTCTAACAATCTCAAGTCTGAAATTCAATTAAACGAAGACAGACACTTCACAACAGGAAATTTTGTGTTAGTTAAGGTCCAGGAGAAAAGACGCGTTGTTAACTATATTGCTCAAGTGATAATGGTAGACACTGACTCCAGTGTAAGGGTCCATGAATTAAATGTTGAGGCTTATGAAATTATTAGGAAACTCACCACACCAATTATAACAATCGTGGTCATATAGTATCTGATATTGCTATTCCTGAGGCAGTCTAATGTGCTTAAATCTAGTAAACCATAAGGGTTTTTTTGTTTCATTTTGCAAACCTCTGTTAACGCAATTGTTCCTTGTGTAAACATTTGTCATGATTTTCGTTTGTCAGTTTATTCCTGTGTTAAATCAGTACGTGATACATCCGTTACACGTATGATACATCCGTTACATGGAAAACTACCCAAGTTTTAGAAAAGCGAATTTATTGAAAGTATTATAATTATACACTAACAATTAATTACTCTTATAATACATGTTTCCACAATTTTAATAATATTTCCTTGTACCATTTCAGAAAAATTACCAAATAAAACTTTTGCAAATTATTTTGTTGATCCATCCGTTACGCTTATAAAAATCTATCAAAATCAAAGTGTAAGTTTAAGCTGCTTTATTTTTTTAAAACATTATGTTATAATAAATGATTATTCAGCAATGATTTTTAAATATTTAGTTTAGCGATTGTTCTCTATTACATTTACTGTACTGAACTGATACGTCCGTTACCATGGAATTGCTCCAATATTTTAATCTTATCCAAATTATACATATAAAAATCGGACCATGAGATTTTCTTTGTGTGACTAAAATAAATTAATATTCTTTAGCCTTTTCCATTTTGAGTTGTGTGCATGTAAATTTTTTTATTAGGTTTTCAAATTTTATTTCAAATGTTCAGCTGTCGTAATTGTGCTTTTTTACTTCTTTAAAGGAGACAATCCGTAACTGCGTAAGTTTTTATTGAAATATATTGCTGATGATTGGTGTTGAATTAAAATAGTATAAACGCACACTTTTATTGTTTACATTTTACGTTATAAAACATTTAGATTATGATTAGTAAAGAATTAAAAGTCGATGCACTATTTAATCAGATTTTTAGAAAAACTTCTTGAATTTCCTGAATAAAAATAATTTTTTATATATCCACTTAAAATATTTTATTTTCATGAATAGTATTATCATTTGATTAATTATTGGTTACTTTTATCACCTGGGTTAATTCTTGAAAACGATTTACTTGCCAAAATCATTTACAAGAAATTTTTATCAACAATGTTTTCTCACTTAGAAAACAATTACCAACCTTTATCAATAAGATTATCAAAGCATTTGCCATGATTCCTGTAAAATATATTAATTCTTCATCAGTTAACTATAAATTTTTCCCTTGAAAACGGCTGTAAATCAATAGTCGGATTGCACATTAAAGGTTCGCGTAATTCATTATATTTGTCTAATCTACACACGGTATCATTCTTTTATTTTTATTCCAAATATGTTTTCAATTTTATCTTAATTTCATACACATCATTTTACACATGTAAATGGAGCCTCTCAGATACCAGGTATAAATACAGATGCAGGTGAAGAGAGAGATATCTCTTTAAGAAGTGATTTTTATCGACAGGAAAATGACAATTATTCAAAACAAAAAACCTAAATCAAACACCCGTATAAATTTGAAAATTGTCCGCACGTTTAAGACAAATATAAGAAAATTATGAAAAAAATAGGACCAGGTCTGAGAATAACGTGTGGACCACCGATGACACCCGCTCTCGGATGCGATCCCACCTCTGTTTTCCACGGGAGCTTTTGACTGCTGCGTTGCCGCCCTCGCCCAATTCGCTCCTCCTTATGTCAACCTGGTCACCCGAATCTACCCTCAAGTAACCATACTGATGGAAGACTTAGTTCGGACATCCGATCAACACGTGACACGTGTCGGTAGTGCCATCCCACTACGCAAACATCCAGTGGCCCTGGCCTACGATCCGTGGATTACAGGAGTGCGCCACCACTCCCAGCCGTTTACTCCTTTACAAAAAAGAATTTTTAAACAACCTGAAGCTAATAAGATGAACGAAAATTTACTCCACACTCTAATGTACTGTATTCGTTTTTCAGAAATAGTTATATTTGGAATTTACTTCAAATCTGTTTACAGGAATGAAATTGTCAGAAAATGCTGATGTTATTTGATATATCACACGATCCCCCCTTTCCATTGAAAACAATTGACTTAGATTCAAGATGGCCGAAAACAATTACCAACATAGACCGCTTCACCCATACCTTACTGGAATATTCAGATTTCCCAATTCCTGCAAGGTTTTCTAAAAAACAGAGTGTACTGCGAGTTTTGACTCACCCTGTACATTAAATTGACAACTACAACCATCTATAGGAAAATGAACTCAATGGCTTTTTGAACAATCCAATAGCTTCCTACAAACGATCATGTTGCTGACAGTGAATCTGCGTTGCAGGAGGTCCTCCCGCAGTTGCGCTTCTATTGTATGCCGTTTTTGACGAACCAACTGGTTAACACACTTCGATGTCTATCAGCATCGCCCTATCAGCGTGATTCAACTGTATTAGCTTTCAACTTTCGGAAAGGTTCAATTTACCTTCATGTCGTTGACACGAGAGCCTACGATTCACATCGTGGCACACATTCTTGGAAGTCGTTGAGCCGCGTGAACCGAATCATTTCAGTTGTTGAAAAGAATAATAATTTCCAAAGTCTGCGAGGGAGTTTTTATTTATTTATATAAACATGTAGTTTTTTTTAAAGCATGAAACGGCGCACTTTTATAGGTGACCAGTTTCAAATGATCATTCAGTGTTTAACTAAAATAACGATATTTCATAATGAGATTACGTATGCATAATGAGAGAAAGCTTCGAGATTCGATTCTATATTCTAAAATGTTCGAAATATATACAGTAAATACTTCTCAAATAGTTAATGTTTCGTTTCATTGGAATGTTCAAAACGTTAACTTCTGTAAAAGCACAAAAACAAAGAAATTCAATTAACGCCCAGAGTATTAAAGCGAATCTTCAGGCATTCGTACTTCTTCACTACAGCAACTTCCAAATTTAACTATTTCTGAAAAACGAATACAGTACATTAGAGTGTGGAGTAAATTTTCGTTCATCTTATTAGCTTCAGGTCTTGTTTAAATATTCTTTCTCGTGAAGGTGCTAATGGCTGGGAGTGGTGGCGCGCTCCTGTAATCCAGCGATCGGAGGCCAGGACCAGTGGATGGTTGCGTAGTGGGATGGCACCACCGACACGTGTCCCGTGTTGATCAGATGTCCGCACTAAGTCTTTCATCAACATGGTTACTTAAGGGGAGCCTCCGGTGACCAGGTTGACCTAAGGAGGAGCGAATCGGGCGAGGGCGGCAACGCAGCAGTCAAAAGCTCCCGTGGACAACAGAGGTGGGATCGCATCCGAGAGCGGGTGTCGTCGGTGGTCCACACGTTATTCTCAGACATGGTCCTATTTTTTCATAATTTTCTTGTATTTGTCTTAAAAGTGTGAATAATTTTCAAATTCATACGGGTGTTTGATTTAGGTTTTTGTTTTGAAGACCTTCGAAAAAACAGGGTGTACTGCGACTTTTGACTCACCCTGTACTCAATGCAGCTGTAGATTTGATGCCTGTGCGCAAATGACGGCTGAAACAAGTGTTTCCATCAAGGAAAAAGATGAGCACATCGAGCAACAATTATTCCTTCTATAACGCTATGGAAATGGAGAGTCAGCACCAGCATTTTCTTTACTCTGTACTTGATTAATTCCGATAAAAAAGACCCTGTGTAGGCTTGTAAAAAATTATATAAAGTGTATGGTGACGAAGCCCTTAAAGAACGCCTGTGTCAATATTGGGTTATTCGTTTCCGTTCTGGTGACAACAGCTCACACTCTGATCCTCTTAATCTAGTGGGATTGGAAGGGTATAGTGTTTTCAAGTTTTTACAAAAAAATTTTACGGTAAATTCGGTCATCTATTATCAACAAATCGCCAAATTAAGAAAGCAGTAGCAGAAAAGCGGCCACAATTGAAAAAATCTTAAAGGTCATCATGAATACGCGCGACTACAGACGTTTGATGACTCGCGATAATTGTTAGAGCTTGGTTGGGATGTGTTGCATCACCCATTATTTTTGCCAGACGTTACCCCATTAGATTTCCATTTGTTTAGGTCCTTGCTGAACTCCTTGAGTGAAAAAAACCTTCACTTAAGATGATGCTATCGAAAGACACTTTCATCGCTAATACAGAAAGAATGTTTTTCGCGAATGGAATCATGTAACTTCCCGAAAGATGGCATAAGTTAATCAAATAAAAAGGCAGTATATCTTTAATAAAAAAAACTGTCTTGAAAAGCACTGGAAATAATCGGAATGATTTTTTAAGCATCCCAATATACAATGAAGTGCCAAAAAGTCATGGGAGCATCGTATGCAAATTTTCACGTGTCGCTTGCATCACGTAAAATGTGTATAAATAGGCAGAGCGTATCAGTGCTGTCTACTCGACTATTAGCAGTCATCTGAAAAGTCTTTTGATGCCATTTTGGCTACACGACAAGAATTATCAGTTTGAACGCGAAAGATAGTAGGAGGTAGACGCATGGGACATTCCATTTCTGAAGTGTTGCGGGCATTCAACATTCCTCGATTCATAGTGTCAAGGGTATAGAGACGCTATCTCATTTTAAGCATTACCTCCCAACATGGACAGCGGAGTGGCCGAATGGTCCTTCCTAACAGACACAAGTCACTATGCAATTAACAGACACATTTAATGAGAGGCCTACTAGAAACCTATATGAGGTCAGTGCAACGAAATTTGGCACTCATGGAATATGGAGGCAGAAGACCAAGAAGAGTGCCTTTATTCATAGCACGCCATCGGAGGTTGCACCTAGTCTAGGCTCTTGAACATATTTATTGGACCTTAAATGACTGGAAACACAATGATCCGATGAGTCACGATTCAAATTGGTGCAAGCTAATGATAGGTTTCATGTGTGGCGCACACACCTTGAGGCCATGAACCCAGGTTACTAGAAAGGCTCTGTGCAAGCTAATGATGGCTCCATCATTGTGTGGAGCATGTTTACATGGCTGGTTTGGATCTCTAATCAAATTGCACCTACCATTGACAAGGAAAATCGTTGGTGTTTAGAGACCATTTGCAACATTTCATGGCCTTCATGTACCTTAACAACGATGGGCTATTCCAGGAGGACAATGCGCCATGCCACCGGGCCAACATTACCGGCGACTGGTTTTGAGGAACATTCCGAATAATTCCAACGAATGAATTGGCCACCTAGATCGCCAGACACGAAACCTGTCGAACGTATTTGGGATATTATCGAACGATCCATTTGTGCACAAGAGCCTGCATCTGCAACACTCACGCAAATATGAGAGGCTATGAGACAGCATGGCTGAACATCTCTTCAGAGGATTTTAGCCGACTGTTAGTGTATAACAACGTATTCATATTTAATGGACAACACTACAAAATGTCAAATGGTACCCCAATGGGTAGCAGTGTTAGCCCATTTTTGGCTTAAGAAAATTAGAAAACACTGCTCTGCGTAATTTTAAGTATTTCCCAATGACATGGTATAGATACGTTGATGACATCTTCTGCATCTTTAACACGCATGTCATCGATATCACTGAGTTTCTAGCATACCTCAAAAACCTTCGTCCACGCATAAATTTTACTATGGAGGAAGAAATAGACAACAAGTTGACGTTCTTAGATCTTGTGATCATCCGAGAGAACACAAGGTTGAAGTTCGAAGTATATAGAAAGAGCAATTTACCACTGTTTACATTCATAGTAACTCTAACCATTGCCTAGCGCACAAATTAGCCTCGTCCCGTCACCAAATAAGAAGAGCGCTGACATTACCACTTAAAGAAGACGCCAAAAACAAGGAATTGGACATGATTAGAACTTTTGCAAGATGGAATGGTTACGATGAAACAATGGTAGATAGAATGGAGAATAAGATTAGAAAACATCTTGTGATAGAAGAAGTAACCACGTTAAGAAAGGGAAAAGATGACTTCAAAAATGTACTAATCCTACCCTTCAACCTAAAACTGAACACAGGCCTCAGGAAGATCTGTAGAGAATTTAATTGCAAGCTGTTTTTGTTAGTAAGAATACCATCAAGAAAAAGCTAAACGCATTAAAAAATAAAATTCCTGTCAGCGACTGCTCAGGGGTCTGTAAATTTATATATTCTTCGTGTGACAAGTTTTATCTTGGACGTTCACAGAGAGGAGTTCATAAAAGAATGAAGGAACATATTTCTTGTATAAAAATGCTAAATTTGGGATTTTATCTTTCGCTGACCATATATTGACTGAAAAGCACGATTTTTCGACTGATTTACTCGAAATTGTACACACTTGTAAAGATAAAAAAATTGTTATATTTTCTGGAATCCATGGAATTCATCCTAAAAAAAGTGTGTGGCTCTTTTATCCGGAGTTGGTTTTCATTATTGTATCAGGTCGTTGCATATCAAATGTCGAATTTCGAGTTGGGTTCCGCGCTTCAGCACGGTTTCCACGTTTAATAGCAAGTACCCATAACAAAGTGGTACATTCCCAGAGATAAACCTATCAGCGACCAGCTGCCTGAAATTTGCATGTCTACGATGGTATTTAATAGCGTTTGAACCCAAGCGAAGTAGTCATGACTTCATACGAATTACGTGTGATAATGAATCACACTGCATCCAACGCCTCTCGAAACATCAATAAGGTATTCGGTGTAGGCATCATAAACGAACGTACTGTTCAACGTTGGTTCCGAAAATTCCGGGCGGGAGTGACGGACCTGGAAAATGAGCCATGCGGTAGATCGCCCAACGTGTTGAATGACGCTGATCTAAGCGATCTGTGGAAGAGGACCTGTCAAAAACTGTTCGGGACCTTGCAGGGGATCATGCTGTATCAGCGTCGACTGCCAGTACACACCTTAGGACCATCGGCAAGGTGAAAAAGCAGAACAATGAGTCCCACATGAACTTACGGAAAACCAAAAAGAGCGTCGTTTGGAGATGTGTACGGAATTGCTTTTGCGCCATGAAGAAGCGGGGATTCTTGATCGCATTGTCACCTGCGACGAGAACTGGCTCCTATACGACAATAGGAAACGGCCAGCACAGTGGCTGGATGCTGATGAACCCCCGCGACAGTTCCCTAAACCCCCGTCGCACCCCAGGAAGCTCGTGCTTACAGTTTGGTGGAACATCCGTGGTGTAGTGTTACAGCTTCCTGGAGCAGGGGGAGACGATCACCGCTGCGACCTACTGTCGTGAACTGCATCGTATGCACACAAAACCGTGTCAGCAACAACCTGCACTTGTGCATCGCAAAGGCGTCCTACTGCTGCATGACAACGCGCGTCCGCACGTTGCACGAACGACCGTGCAGGCACTACAGGCTCTGGACTACTAGGTGCTTCCACACCCTCCGTACTCTCCGGACCTCTACCCTACCGACTACCATCTTTTCCAGAGCCTGGACAATTTTCTCCGGAGGAAAACATTCCTAACCCAAGCAGACGTCGAAAACGCATTCCAGGAGTTTATTGAGTCCCGTGACCACGGATTCTATCGGAGAGGGCTCGAGAAGCTGCCAAATCGTTGGCAACAATGCTTGGATTGCAATAGGGGTTATTTCGAATAGCACGTGTGAAGGTGTCCTTTCTAGAGGACCATTAAAGATGGCCTCTGCAATCCGACTTTTGATATGCAACGACTGTTACACGTATTTCCTTCATTGTATTGAGTTGGTGTGGCATTAGTGGACAAATTCACTGATTATTTGCGCCCTTTTAGGTTGCTTATATTATTGGTCTGTGTAAATTACCTTTGCCTATAAATTCTAAGGTCGTTTCCTTGTAAATCACTCACTAATGATGAGAACGTGGTTCTCGAAATATACAGTCAACCAAAGGAAATAATCCACACGAGTTTAATACTTAATATTACATTTCATGCTAATGTGTTGTTTTAATAGCTTTTTTAACTATAATTATTTAAATTTAATAATCTTAATAATGTTAACTCTAAATTTAATATTAAATTATTAAAAATAAATTAATACTGAAACGGTAAAACTTAGAGTAAAATTCAAGTGTGGATTATTTCCCTTTGATGACTGTACATCTGAGTCTTTTATTAAATATTTTTGTGGATTTGTGGTTTCTGTGCCTTTTTCGTTTGATTATTAAAGACAATCGTTGTCAACGCTAAACGTTGGAAGACCTCTTTGGATTAGTCAGGCTTCTTGCCTATTTCAGTGTATTTCATGTGGAATTTATTCCTGAAAGGTGAGAAACGTGTCAGCACTGCTTACGTCCCACCTGTTCGATTGTCGACGCTAAACGTAGTTTTTGCCTTGTACACGTAAAGCCTGCTGGCCACTAGCAAAGCTGGAATGAGAAGATGTGAAATAATGACATGCTCTTTTCCAGTCGGATGGTCGAACGTGGTCCAGTGGATGTACGGTATGGATGGTCAAACTGGAGGGTATCCCAACAGTAAAGTTCGGTAATGTTAAAGGGCAAATGACACCATAAAATATCGCTATCGAGATAATAAACAATTAGAAAGAATGTCAGATAAAAAAAAGAAAACAACAAGTTTTTATGGAAAAAAAGTTACAAATTTTTTAAGAAAGAGGCAACAGACAAGCAAAATGGGGGCCCCCTCCATTCAAAAAGTTAGCTGCGTGTGACGTCATCGTTGCCAAGCCGAGGCCGACGAGATTAATAGGCCAGAAAATCTCGTCGGGCCTGTGGCTTGTGAATCGCGCCACGGCCTGTAAATCTCGTCGGCTTCGGTTAGCAAAGATGAAGTCATAATTGTTTGACAAAATTCAAAATGAATTTATATTACCGGAAGTGGTCTTTAAATTATGATTTCTTTATTAAAATGAAAGTAAGAAGAATAATAAAATTGATATTTAGTATCAGGGAAGCATTCAAAACTACTGTATATGAAATCAACTTCCGATTTGCTGTCATTCGCCCTTTAACGTGATGGTCTGGTCTTATTTCCTTGGTTTGGTTTTGGTCACGGTCTATAGATATTCATGGTCACCGAGCTCCATTGTTAAAATGAAGCTAAAGTTTCTAGCTCCCAATAGGGCGGGAACTCTATTGAAAAGTGTGCTGCATGTACAATCGGCCCAAAAACGCCTGCAGCGCCGCCCTATCGACAGACAGAATCTTTACTTTCATTTTCAGTTTCAATGAAAAACCTCTATCGCAGGTCACGGTCGGCCCTGGTGCGATCTATGCGCCACCTGGCGCGTTCTGTTTTCCTTAGCTTCTCGAAACAATGGAAAATGGCCGAAGCTCGATAACCATGAATATCTATAGACCGTGGTTTTGGTCCACTGGATGTGGTTGACGAAACAATGAACACTGAACGTTACAGGATAGCATGGATATCATGCTACCAGGCCTGCCGCCAGAAATGTTTGGGCCCCTGACAACTGGGTACGTGTGGGCCCCTCTGGGCTCTGCCTCGTGCCTGATCAAGCGTGGCTGACGAGGCCCCCCTTCCGTTGGGGCCCCGGACTAGAGTCCCGTTTGTCCCCCCCTGGCGGCGGCCCTGATGCTACTTTGTGGCAGCTGTCGGTGAATTGTTTGCCCATCAGCAAGATGATGCACGAGTTATCATCGGTTGGTTTGAACATGATACTACGAGAAGCCATTAACTAGTTCAAAGCAAAGTCATAACCTCAACCCAGAAGAACATCCGTTATAAATTAGAAATTTCAGTTCGAGTACATGATAGTCTTCAGAACTATTGTCTCTGTTGGACGTTTTGAAGAAGGAGTGGGCGAAAATACCTGCAGCCTGCAGGAAGACATTGGTGGAGTGTACACCAGCAAGTAGCAAGCTATTATAAAGAAAGTGTTCACCGCCACAGATGTCCGGTTTCAAAAGTGATTATTTTTGAGTAGTGTGCATGTAAGTTTTTTTTTATCAAGTTTTCAAATTTTATTTCAAATGTAATTGCGCTTCTTTACTTCTTTAAAGAAGACAATCCGTAACTGCGTATTATTTTATTGAAATAGATTGGTGTTGAATTAAAATAGTATAAACGCACACTTTTATTGGATACATTTTACAGTGGATTCCCACTTTCGTGCACACTTATTGCCAAAAATCGCTCTCTTCCACCAAAAACCACCGAAATGTGCGTATAAAATTTTATTGAAATATTAAATTAATAAATAATAAATTATTAAATATTGTATACTTATTAAATAATTAAAATTAAATACGACGGGCGTTAAAACATCTAAATTATGATTAGTAAAGAACTAAAATTAAAAGGAAATGCACTATTTAATGAAAATTTTAGAAAAATTTCCTGAATTTCATTAATAAAAAATTAATTTTTATAGATACATTAAATTTCATTTTCATGACTATCAATTATCACTAGTTTAATTATTGGTTACTTTTAGCACTGTATTAATTCTTGATAACGGTTTATATATTTGCCAAAACCATTTACAACAAATTTTTCTCAACAATGTCTTCTCGCTTAGAAAACAATTAACAACCTTTATCAATAAGATTATCAAAGCATTTGCCATGATTCCTGTAAAATATGTTCATTCTTCACCAGATAACTATAAACTATTCCCTTCAAAACGGTTGAAAATCAATAGTCGGAGTGTTCATTAAAGCTTTTCGCAATTCTTTATATTTTGTCTAGTCTACATATCATTCGTTTATTTTAATTCCAAATAGGTTTTTAATTTTATCTTAATTTCATACACATCATTTTATAAATTTAATGCAGCCTCTCAGATGCTAGGTATAAATACAGATGCGGGTGCAGACAGATATCTCTTTAAGATGCTATTTTTAACGACAGGAAAATGACAATTATTCGAAACAAAAACCTAAATCAAACACCCGCATAAATTTGAAAATTATTCACATGTTTAAGACAAACATATGAAAATTATGAAAAAAATAGGACCAGGTCTGAGAACAACGTGTGGACCATCGACGACACCCGCTCTCGGATGCGATCCCACCTCTGTTTTCCACGGGAGCTTTTGACTGCTGCGTTGCCGCCCTCGTCCGATTCACTCCTCCTTAGGTCAACCTGATCACCCGAGGCTCCCCTCAAGCAACCATATTGATGGAAGACTTAGTGCGGACATCCGATCAACACGGGACACGTGTCGTTGGTGAATCCCACTACGCAACCATCCACTAGTCCCGGCCTCCAGTCGCTGGATTACAGGAGTACGCCACCACTCCCAGCCGATGATACTTTTGCAAGAAAGAATTTTTAAACGACACCTGAAGTTGATAAGATGTAAAAGAATTTACTCCACACACTAGTGTACTGTATTTGTTTTTCAGAAATAGTTGAAATTGGAATTTGCTATCGCGAGGAAGTATGCATGCCTGAATGCTTGCTTTAATGTTCCATCCTGATATAGACAAAAATGTCGTGTTGGAGATTTACAATGTCGTGTTCAGAATAAGCGATCTTGCTCATGCTCAAACCATTGTTGAGTACAAATTCAATAATATAAAATTTGTATTCAACAATGGTCTTGAGAAAGATCAAGAGCCAACACCTAGAAAGAAAGCCTGCGTCCTGAACATTCATGATCATAAAAAGTCATAATTTAGGGCTTATTATTTGTATAAATAATAATACATTGTTACATCATCATAAAAAGGCATGAATTTTCAGTGCACAGGCTTTCTTTGGGCGAGGTCAAAAATGCTAACACGGAGTTGAGTTAGTGAAGAAAAACACTGTTGCTACGATAATCAACAATACGTTATCAATCGAACAATAACACAGATCTGCAATTTTTCAACTTTTTTCTGTTGTTTTGAAATAAAGAGGTGTATCGGAAGGGATTTTTCCAGCAGATTCCGAAAATGACCTTCAAAATTTCGTAACACGTCAGGTTTTATTAGAAATACCGAAAATGTGAAAAAGTAAAAAAAAAAAAAAACGTAATTTTTTTAATGATAGTCACGTATATCTACGTTTGAACCTTGTGAAAAATGTTCTCTGAAGGGACAGAATGATTGTGCAACTAATAGATAAACACAAATACATATTTCAAAGCAAACATACCTAACATTCACAACTGGTCTCTCCTTGAAACTTCCTCTTTTTGGATTTTCTTCGGTGTTCTGCCGTACAGTCTCTTGGCATCCAACAATAGTCGGCCATCATATTTACAGTCCACTTGCCTTGGCATCTTTTTTCCATCACTTTAATATCCTGATGGAAGAGCTCCCCATGTTCTTCCGCAAAATCACCAAGATTGTTAGGAAAGTAATTTAGATGAGCATGAAGAAAGTGAATGTTGATGCTCATGTTGCAACCCAGCAGTTTGTAGGATTCCAACATTTCGTCGACTAAAATGACGTAATTTTCAGCCTTCATGTTTCCCAAAAAGTTGTCTACCACATTTCTGAATACGGCCCATGCTCGTAATTCGCACTCATTCATAGTTTTCTCGAATATATTGTCTGCCATTAATTTTCGCATCTGTGGGCCTATAAAAATGCCAGCTTTGATTTTTTCCCGATGTGATTGATGGAAACTTAACACCAAGGTTAAAGCTGAATTCTTTCCCTGTTTAAAGCTGTCCAAATTGCTTCAATAAACCTAATTTAATGTGTAAATGTGGCAAAAGTATTTTCCAGGGTTGAACCAGTGGAACTGAAACAATGTTTTTTTCACCCGGTGTGACAGTACTTTTGCTTGGTTCAGTTCTTTCTCTGGAGTCCTATTCACACAAAAAAACACAGAAATTTGGTGTAGCCTGCTTGTTGGCTGAGCAATATTGCAATCATCATAAAATCTCCGTACACAGACCATAACGACGATCGTACTGCACATGTTCAAACAGAAATTTAACGTTGTACGTCTCTTTCAAAGTCAGAGAATGTGCTACTGGAATGGATGGATGGATGTTAGTATTGTGTAATAAAACACCTTTTAAATTGGCTTTGCTGGCATCTATGAACAACCTCCACTCTCCACTCTTGTGATCGATGTTGAAGAATTTCATCAGCGTTGGAATGTCTCGACAATAAACCAAACCGCCTTCCTCTTCAAATAACGGAACCAAATCTGCTTTTCGATCTCTCTACCAGGAGAATCTCGTATTAGGGCACAGTAAATTCTTTTCATAAAGTCGTGATCCTAACAACTCTGCTGCGTTTTTAGGTAAATTCAGGCTACGAACCAAATCATTCAGTTCATGCTGGGTGAACGGCACTGGGATTTCATCCTCCATGCTGTTCGGTTGGTACATCTCATCAGTATATTGCTATATGAATCGCTCTCCATTGGGGGTTCCACATTGGATGGGGATGGCACAGGAATGGTTTCACTATGGGGAACTGGTGCCATGGCAGATGGAATATTGGGATACACAATGTTACGCTTACTGATACTGGTATGACCCAAGATCTTCACTGTGCAGAAATAGCAGTCAGTACTATGTTTCTAGGCTCACGCCACAGCAGCGGTACACAGAACTGCACTGAATCCCTTCTTCCCCTTTTTTCCAATTCCTCAACCCCTCCACACAGGCTCGGCATATTTTGTGAGGAGCCCACGATTTGTCTTGATCTGCAAGTTTCTTTCCGAAGTATTGCAAATACGAATTTTCCACGAAAGCCGTAATATTTTGCCTTTGTTTTCCTGTCATATAGATTCACATACTGTATGTAGTACTGTATGTCAGGTTGACTGACACAAGCACGTGAGGCCATTGCAAACGCCAAAAAGAATCAAACTAATGGTCACGTACGCAATGCAATGCAATGCACCTGCGAGCAGTCGCTGCTTTGCACTGACTAGTGCGCATTCTGGCCGTAATGGGGTAACATGGGCGGCAGTCATGTAAGCCGTAAACAAAGAAGGGAATGGTTGGTTTAGGTATAAGTCATTTCCGGAGAGTATTTGTGTCTATCTATTTGTTACCCATTCATTCCGTTCATTCAGAGAACATTTTTCACACGGTTCAAACGTTGATACATAGGAATGTCATTAAAAAATTACGTTTTTTTACTTTTTCACATTTTCGTGATTTGTAAAAAAACCTGACGTGATACGAAATTTTGAAGGTTATTTTCGGAATCTGCGGGAATAATCCCTTTCGATACGCGTCTTTATTTCAAAACAACAAAACGTTGCAAATTAGTGTAATCATTGCTTCACCAACCCTACTCGGTGTTTGCATTTTTGACCTCGCCCTATATAGGAGGTGTTGCAAGAGCGTTCATTCTGAATACGGGCAACACTTCCTAGAAAGAAAGCCAAACAACGGAAACGTCACGCATTGTTGCATCATATTTCGACCATTGTTAATCGTATTTCTACCAATAATAAGCCCTAAATTTCGTCGACTTATGATGTAAAATCGAGGCTAACGAGAAATACGGGCTCCGGCCAACACTTCCTAGAGAGAAGGCCTGCGGATCAAAGGTGTATGCATTGTTCAACGAGATAGAATACATAGAGAGGCAGTCCCATTGGATACAGCGCCCTTCGCGGCGACTAGCAGCAAACTCGGTCGCCATGTTTTCTTTAGTAAAGTGAAGTCAGTTACGTGTTGGATCAGATAGCATTACCTGGGTTTCTAGTGACAAAAAGTCGTGGTTTTATTTGAGTTTTGTAAAGGATTTTTTTTCTTTTTTCTTTTATAATAGAACGTGAACATGCCTGCAGTTTGTTCAGCGTACAACTGTAGTAACCGAAGCGATAAAACAATATTTATTTCAGATTACAAATTAGTTATATTAATGTAGGCATTTCGTATCCCCTTCATTTCTTTCGTATGTAGGGATCCTCGATTAGGCAAAGCCTATCATGGAAATTTAAATTGCTAAAATAAACCTCAGGTAATGGTAAATTGCGCCCGGGGCATGATGATCATTCTTTCACCCCGTCTTCTCATAGTTGGTCTTCGCGGCGTCTCCCCCCCCCCCTCGCTAGCCAGTATTTTTACCTGCAGGATACAGTGATATAAATGTAGAATGAATCACTTGTGTAAATCAAAGTCTTTTGAAAATTATCAGGCAAATGTATATAAGACTCGTTATATATAAGGGTCAAAAGGCTGATTCTATTAAAAAAATAAAAAATAAAAACGTTAAAATATGAAGTGTTAATTGTACATTTAAAAAATATTTGTCACACACAATCCTTTAATTTAGTGTTCCTTGGTTCCTTTCACAATGCACTTGAGTCAAACTTCCGCGGCAGACTTAAATTATCAAACTTTTAGGATTTTGTTATTACCATAAACAAAATAAAATTTATTATAATTTGAAATAAATAGATTATTATATTTCTTAAAAGGTTTTAATTTGATTTTCTGTCAATAAAAATATTTTGCGGAACCCCCAAGATTTGAAAATCGCTCCTTTAGTCATGGGCTCCTCTACTACGCCCATAGGAAACCATGCTTTAGTTACATGTCTGCCACGCCGATTATACTAAAGAAAAAATGGCGGACGGACTTTCCATTGGTTTCAAATATGGCGGCTGTACAGCCACTCTATGTATTCTATCTCGTTGGCATTGTTACATCATCATCAAGCGGCCAAATTTAGGGCTTATTATTGGTAGAAATACGATAACAATAGCCGCTTGATGATGATGTAACAATGTATACACCTTTTGTCCGCAGGCCTTCTCTATAGGAGGTGTTGCTCCGGCACTGAAAAGTCACCTGACCAAGATAGGTCTATTAACAATCCAACCTTCATTGTTTCCAACAAAGGAAAAAAACACTGACTATTAAAATGCAAGATGGAATCAATGAAAGTTACATTGTTAATAGATGTCACAACTAAACCCAATGACGTATATTAAAGATAGACTCCGAATTCTATTGTTCTAATTGGAGCAAATTGGGAAGCTCCATGCCCAGAACTGTCATGGCCGAAAGTGAGTGAAGTTGATGCAAAGCACATGGCTAAACACGAGAGTAGCTGATTAATAATTCTTTCACACACGCCGATCACGGAGTGATAAGTTTATCTTTTTGTCTACTTTGTATTTGAAGTATTTTATTATATTTTATAAACAATTTTCGATCTTGGTTTCAATTTCAATTTCGTTTCGATTGTCTTTCAGTTACGTATTTTCATTTTAGTTACGTATTTTTGATTTATTTTTGTGGAAAATGATTCCTGATCCTTTTTTCTTGTCTATTTGTACAGTTGTACGCAGTTTAACTTTGAGGAATGGTTTTGAATTAATTATTTCTCAGGCTCAAAATCTTCAAAAACAAAGCAGCCAGACAGCTAATTACTCCACGGCTTACTCCTGCCCAGACCTATCATGGCTCAATTTGCTTCACTTTTTGCCGCTGTTAACAATAGAATTCGGAGTCTATCTTTAATATACGTCATTGACTAAACCACTGAGCAGAGCAAATTAACTGTTTAGTGTACAGGAGGGAAAAGGCGGGAGACAATTTTATTTGATTTATATTGATATTTAATTTCTGGGAGATCGGTGGAGGAGCTGGAGTTAAACCCGCTCCTACATATATCATTAAATAACTGAATTTCTCTTCTTAATTAAATATTAGGAATGAAGCCTCTGGCTTCTTAATTATAATAGTTAATTGTTTAATTATGGATCACAACAGTTCCAATTAATAAAACAATCTTTACCCGTCTGGGTATTAATACTCAAGATTTCAATTGAAAGCTTAACGATTAGAATATGAGAAGCTTGCTTGGTCGACAAACGGAGATAGTCTTCTACTTGGGGGCCTTGATAAATCCGCACCACTTAATCTATCTTCGTAAGGGACTTCATTGCTTCAGTTTGCTGAGCAAACCCACCGGGACGTAAGTAGGCTTGTGTATAGTAACTGCTAATAGCTATCGTAGACACAGTGCACGGCAACCTCTTAGGGTAAAGGTTCTCGTAGGTGGGAGCTATTAGAAAAACAAAACAGCATATTAATGTATCTTCTATCAACTCGCCAGCTAGCACACAACACACATATATACACAGTAACAGTTTAAAAGTTTACTACCAAAGGACGCAAAACTGCCTACCGAGCGCGGCAGAACGACTAGGGCCCTGTCGATGCTACCTAACGCTAAAGGCACGCTATTATTGCGACTTGGCTCCTATCTCTCCGACTGTTGTACGTGAGTGTCCAAGCGATAGCTTGACCACACACGGGATGCACATAAGTTGTCAACAGTGCATCAAGCGCTCATGTCGTCGTGCAATGTAGCAAGCTATTGCCTATTAACAAGCGCTCATGTCGTCATCCAATATAGCAAGCTTTAAAATTCGTGGTTAACCCAAGTTGTTAAGAAAAGTGCAGAGCACTGCACGTTTAAGGCAAAAACCAGAAAACAAAAAAATGGAGCTACGGAACAAAAAATCAAAGGCTGAGGTCTAAGGATCTCGGAAATCTAAAGCAAAAACCACTGCATGACTTGTTCAGTGAACAGAGCTTCCCTGAGCTCGCATAACGCCTCCGAAAAATTTTGGAGGACAACCTAAGATATTCGTTCAAAAGAAGGAATCGAATGTAAGAATGGGCTTTCTTCCAGACCACCTCACACGGAACAAACAACCCTTTAACACGCAAAACTCTTTCATCATCCCAAAGTTCTCTATTTATAAAACCAATGGGAACCATCAAATCAAACGGGAGAGCCTTGCCCGTTACTTCATCTAACAAAAACCTTATCATGTGATAAGAAATATAAGGTAATTTATAGTGCTTTTTAAGCGCTCCCAACACCTCGAGGCAAACTTACAATCAAAGAAAATGTGACGAACAGTTTCAGGGACTCTGCACTCCTCGCACAACTCTGAATCAGACAAGCCCCAGCAATGTATGTTTTGCAGGGTGAAAAACCCCTCATGCAGGAGACGCCACTGAGTATCAAACCACCGATAGTTGGATCTAACTGTATAAATTAATTCAAAAACCTTATACCACTCCGAATTTGGAAAAACTTGCACAAACTCAGGGTCTGGTGCAACCTGTAACTTTTCCACAAACCAAACCTTTTTTAGGCCGCCCAACTGTGCTGGGTCGACCAGTTTCAAATCTTGCAAAACTCGAGTAAAAAGAGCCTTCAGAGAAAAATAAAAAGCCGATGAGTCTGTATAGACCACATGACGGCCGCTGAGTAAAGACGGAAGACCATACGAACGGAAAAACCCATCCAAATGCAGCGCAACCAGAGTAGCCCACCTAGGCGGAGGATGCTCAAAAATGTAACAAAGATCCCCAAAACAAACGCTGCGATTTGATTATAAATGACCGGGACCCCAATATCGCTTCTCTTCCGCGGTAAACAAATCAGGCCTTCAGGCACTGGATGCCTATTAATTTGAGGTCCTCAGACAAATTTTACAAACTCTTTCTGTAGCACCTTCAGATCTGCCATCAAAGGCATAGAAAGAAGACACCGATACGTAATCAAGGGGATGAGATGAACTCTCAAGTATGTCGCTCGGATAGCCATGGACACAGGAAAACGGAAGGAACGCACCATTTTTTGCCTACACTCAGCGGCAACCGCACCCCATTGAAGAGTATCCACCGCAGGATTAAAAGAAAAAACATGGCCCAGAACTTTTATAGAATGGCCCCATGACAAAGGAAAACTCTTCAAGGAATCCTGAGACCAATTCCCCACGGCAATACCTTTAGACTTGGACAGATTTAACGTCGAACTAGTTGACGAACTAAAGGAAGTAAAAGCCTTGTAAAGAACCTCCAGAGCATATGCATCCACCGCTGCAAAACGATATCATCCGCATACGCCAATGAAACAATTTCCAAAGAGATGACCGGAAGCGTATAGCCCTCGATCCCAGGGTGACGATTAATGAATTTCAAAATAGGCTCAATGTAAAGAACGTAAAGGAGAATTAGGTTAGTGATGAAGAAGAATTAACAAAATACTTAGCTGATGGAAAAAACCAGTAGAAAAAACGCAAACATTGTTTAATGTCAGGATTACTCAACTTAACTTCTTGCAGTAACAAAATATCTGGGGAGTGAATCCGAACGAACGTGGCAAGAACATCCTGCTTAAAACGAGAACACAACGGACAGATGTTGAGAGAGATGTATTTAAACGTCATTATTAGGAAGCTAGGTAGAAGAATTGCCTTCATGATTACTCGCAAGTGATGGACCATTATCAGAGCTTTTCTTAGCATGCCGATTTTTGGAACGTCTATTTTTGGACCTACGGTTTCTGGAACAGCTGCGTGACGGTTGGGACTTATCCGACCTTGCTGGCGATGGGCTGGCATCATATTCAGAAGATTGCGAGGGTGACTTTCCCCGCTGAAGCGCTGGAGAACCACTTTCAAGCACAAAAGAAGCAGGCTTTAAGTCGTCATTTACTTCCATAGAGTTGCCTTCGTCAATTATTAATTTATCATCGGATGAATCACCAGAAATCACATCTGACACATCATTAGAGGTTATAATCTTAGAGGAGGGAGTCTTGTTCACTTCTTCAGGCAGGGCACTCCCTGATTCTACTTCGACGCAGGACAGTTTAGGCTTTTGCCCACCAGAGGAACGCTGTCGCGGCGATGGGGTGCGACTCCTTTTGGAGGAGGATCGCAATGCCAAACTATCACCAGAACAGTGGTACGGTGGCAGCACAGGAAGCTCAGGGAAGGACTCACAATTTTCTGGCGAGATCGTTAACACAGCCTCCTTTTCTTTAACGGGTTGCTCAGAAGGATGAGAAGATGAAGGCAATCGTAAAGCTGGGGCATAAGGACATGAATGAGCTCGGCTCACAAATCTGTGACAGTGTTCACACTTTTTTAGCAAAGGACAGTCATTCCTAACATGATCCATACGTTTGCAGTACCAGCATGAGCGGCGCATTCCTGGATAAAATAAAAACGCTCGCTCACCGTGCACCATTAAGGAGCCTGGAATGTCCTTTTCCAAGTTCATTTCAATGTTAATCTCTCCGGTCTGCAAATATGCTAGGTCTTCATGCTTGATCCTGGTCATCTTCAGAACTTCACCAAACTGACTAAACACATTGAGAATGTAGGCCCATGCCACCAAAGGGGAGATACCCCGCACTAAAATCACCAATCGAGATGGATTGTAGGGAAACAAATTAATCCTGATGTCATTAACCAAAACAAACTTAGCATCAATAATCTTCTTAGCAACTGACTCAGTTGCTGCAAGCAAACGGTGCTCCGTAGAAGAGAGTTTCTGGAGGCAGATGACTGCTGGATGATCGTTCGGCAGGAACTCTGGCACGTCGATCTTGGACAGTAGGGCCTTCATGAACTCCGCAACGTTGAAGGCTCTCTCGCAGGTGACGAGAAGCATCCTCTCCATGGTTACTCAAATGAAACGTCCGTGTAGAATAACTCTTTATCATTCTTATTGTCTCTTACAAGTCCGAAAGCACTAACCTCAGGCGAATTGGAAATGGAAACGTTACGCTTACCGGGATTGTAAAGGCCGTATCTATTCCGTACTGCTCGTCCGTGGTACCGAGGTTTCTCGCCCTTGACGACAGTTCTTATTTCGCCTCTCCAAACATTCCGTCTATTCCCGTCGTAATTTCGCTCCGTCCGCTCCACATTCCTTGCTGGCGGGTCGCTCGTAACTTCATCCAAATTCGTGGTTGAAACGTGCTTACGGGATTTCCACGGGCATTTTCCTTCTCGTTGCCTAGAGCCTCCTTCGTTCCATCCTCTCTCTTTCGTTCCTAATTTCTTCTCCCCTGTCCTCGAACAATCTTTATTTTTTCTAATTTCATTTCCACTCTTTTCCACCAATCGGGAGGCGAGATGATCTTTCTCCTTCCGACCTCTTCCATTCTCTTCCACAGGGGTCGGCTTTTTCTTTACTCTATCTTGCTAGCTTCTCTCTACTTCATCCGCTGTCATCTCATTGGCTCCTTCCAATGACGACACCAACTGATGAGGCTTCTTCTCTTCTACTGTCACCTCATTCAACTTCTTTATTTCTCCCCGAAGATGAGGTGACAATAGACCTATCTTGGACAGGTGACTTTTCAGTGCCGGAGCCTGTCTTTCTCGTTAGCCTCGATGTAAAATTGTATGTTGTTTCAGTTATTTGGCTTTCTTTCTAGGAGGTGTTGATACGGGCCTTAGCAAAATAACAAACAAACATTTAATGCATTGTTATAAAATATTTCTTTGATTTCATGCTTTTACGTGAGTTAACGTTTTGAGCGTTCTAATGAAACGAAACTTGTTAAATACACTGCTGTTAATTATTTGAGGAGTATTTATGTGTGTTTCTAAAGGTAGTTACCTAACGTTACGTACAGTTAGCGGAAACCAAAACAAATAGTTTTTACCTTAGCATGGGGGGTCGGAACCTACCGTTGTCTGGCTATGGAGGAGAGAAGTGATGTAACGTGCAAATGAAAAAACACAAAATATTATCAATTAGTTTATTGACACGTGAAAACAACACTTACAAAAGTGTCCACTAGCCATTTCGATACTTGCATTGCATCGTCGCAATATTGATTCCCGTATGTTAACAAAGAGTCCTGGCGTTTCACGGCGAGTAGCACGCATTGTCCGCAGCAACAGAAGGGCAACAACACGACGTACTTTGCAAAGGATAGGCTTTAGCAACAAAAGACCATCAAGTGTGGCTTTGGTATCACTGATCAATAAGAAAAGGCGCTTATTGTGGGTCCAGGAACGACGTAATTAGTCACTTGAGGAGTGGAAAAAAGTAGCTTGGTCCGATGAATCTTGTTTCCTGCTCCATCATGCAGATGGCAGGGTCAGATAATGGCGCAAACAGCACGAGTTCATGGACCCGTCCTGCCAAATGGCAACTCTTCAGGCTGGTGGCGTTGGAAATAAGGTGTAGGGAATGTTTTCCTGGAGTACACTGGGTCCCATGATATCTGTGGACGCAACTCTGAATAGCACAGCTTACCTCAACGTCGTTGCCGATCACGTGCACTCGTCTATGCCTATGATGTTCCCTTCTGGAGATGGTCACTTTCAGCAGGGCAATGCACCTTGCCATCAGGCTCGAACAATCACAAATTAGTTTGACGAAAATCAATCAGTGTTTAGTCTTCTTCCATGGCCAGCTCAGTCACCTCAGTCCTATTGAGCATTTGTGGAACGAAGTCGAAAGATCACTTCAAAGCTTGGAAACGCCGCCATCTAATCTGACCCAACTTAGAGCTGTCATTATGTCAGCATGGACCACTATTCCTTAGCAACGGTATCAGCATCTTGGCGAGTCCATGCCAAGAAGAATATCGTCTGTGATCAGAGCTAAGGGTGAACAAACTCTTATTAGAGGGTGTCTCTAACTTTTGGCCACTCAATGTACCACTCAATAATTAGAGGGTATATGAAACATCATTCGGTCTATACCACGGCCTTCTAGATACTACCAGGCCTGAACATGGAAAATATAAAACATTATTACGTCAAACTGGTGGTGCTATTACAGAAGTTAGTTCAACGTCACAATCTTAGTGCTTCAACAATACAGTATTGACGTCATGTTCAGGCCTGGTAGTATCTAGAAGGCCGTGCCTATACTCTATACTCAGGACTTCTTCTTTTTTTCATCTTCTCCCGTCACTCGGGATGGTCCTTACACATCCATTTCAATATCGCGTCTCTCTGATCAGGACGGATTTTTTGGCATAACAGACAGTCGATCTGTCTTAGTCGAGGCCAACGAGAAAGACAGGCCGGGGCACTGAAAAGTCACATGACCGAAGTAGATCGAGCAACAATTCAATCTTCATTGTTTCCAATAAACGAAAAAACACTGATTGTTGAAATCCAAGATGGAAACAATGAAGACTGGATTGTTGCTAGACCTACCTTGGTCATGTGACTTTTTAGTGCCCCGGCCTGTCTTTCTCGTTGGCTACGGTCTTAGTAATTATGACGTCATAGTCTTATAATTGGTCCCGTTCGAATGCGGTCTCCTCTTACAGATCGTATGAACCCGAATGAGGTGATGACAGAGAAAACCCAGATCTCAAGGTCCAGTCGGGGGATGGAGTTTTCAAGGGTTCCGTTTCTCAACAAAAACCGTAAATTAAGTCCTTAGGCTAAACAATACCTTCGTCCGGTCCACTTGAAACTTGTTGACTAAGACAGTTAAAACGATCTTAAAGAATTACAAATTTAAGTAGAATTCTAAACATGATCGAATTATTCTAATGATACTAGTACTGTAAGTTCTGATCTTCTACGAACGATTGTACGCTGATAACGTTATCTATTATTCGAAATTGAATATATGCATAAATGACTCGCTGTTATAATTTCTATAAATTCATATAAGTGGGGGTAAGGGGTCCTTACAGTTGCGCTTTTGTTACTCCCTGGGTCTTCCACTTCGCAATCACATTGCCTATAGACGGGGTGCGCAGGAAGTAGGAATGCGCATGCACCACTTTCTGTGCCTTCCTTTATTCCGACCATAGAATCCTCTGAGGTGGAAAAGAGTAAACAACGAACGAATTAACCAATAAAAGTGCCGTATTGCGTTGCTCCCTGTTCAATCAATTCGCAAAACGCAAATTTACTGAATAAGGTAACGTTTCATCGATTTCTGTGTACCGTTTTCTAATCTCTGACTCGATAAAAAAATTAATGAAAAATCGCGGCACTCGTCAGTAAGTCTGAATTATTCGACTTTTAGTCACAGCCAACAACGAAAGTGCAGTTATTTCGAATACGTCTAGGCTAATAGCCTAATGTTTTTAAACACGCACCCCGTCTATAGTTGTACGGAGTACTTGTAGAATGGCGGAAATCTCATGGACTGATTTGTTGCATAAGTGGTATCGTATGATGGTTTCACGTTGAAAGTGACTGAGCTCTGTTGAACGACCCATATCTTAATAATACGAAGCAGACATGTGCCTGAAAGTGTGTGATGCTATTTAAATAATATACAAGTCATATACTACATTTGGCACCTTTCATGATTTATGAGGGGCGTCTCTAAACTTTGGATCACATAGTGTAGGATCGAATCACGAATTTTGCCTCTTACATTATAGTTGCTTCTTCAACAATCATAATTCTACATAATGGCATAGAACTGTAAATGAAGTATTCAGAGATAGGCAACCGCATAGATTATTAATTACTTGGGAAATAATTAATCCATATATGAATCGAATTTTTTTAAAAGGGTGTATATCACAATATATAAAATTGTGAGAAAACACAAAAATTGTTTAAAACCCATGCTATGTAAAATAAAACTGTTTTAGAGTTTACGTCTCAATTATCAGCTAAAAAGTGGCATGATATTAAAATTCTTGCATGTTCAGGTATATATGAAATACTAGCTGATATATCCGGCCTTGCTCGGGCTATGATTAACAAAGTATGAAGGAAATGCAAGAAAATGAGAAACAGTCTAGAAAGCCTTCTCCAAACCTTTCATAATCATTTTAAACCAAACATGATAATTTATGAACAATGAACTGGGAGCAAAAGAAAATTAATTTATATATACAAAAGTAAATAATGAAAAAAAAAATGATAAGATAAACGAATCAGCTACACAGGCAAGCTGGGCATAGATTGTAAAGTAGTTGTGCATTCAAGTCTATTTCGGTATACAACGTTGTATGTCTTCTCCGGCAAAAACATGTAGATTTCGACAGCTGAACACGCGGGAGCAAGCAACGTATAACTGACCGTGAGAGAAGCAAGCTTCCTGAAAATATATACCTGCAACCTTGAAAGTCTGGAAAAATTAAATAAAATGAAACATTCATCGTCTGGCATATCCATATAGCGACATCTTTTGAAAACAAAAGTCTAGCTGATATGCCCGTCGGGCGTTGCCGAAGCCGACCAACACCACCTCCACTCAAAGCCTGAGCGCGAAATTCCAGCTATGTGATGACGTAGACATTCGAGGTCATAACACAGCGACGCCACTAACGCCCCCCCCCCTGCACGAGGCGCCGCAGCAGTCACTACTGCTCCTCCCGCTACGGCTAGAGCCACGGCCATGCTGGTTTACGATCGCCACTGTAATAGCTACATCTACACGTTGTCATTCATTGAAATATAATGCGAACCAGCCTGGTACGAACTCTACAAATCTCCTAAGGAATAAACGTTAAGAACACGATTTAATTACTCTGTTTAATGTTATCTAATAATAATACTAGTTAAATATAATAGGCTGTTTCAGTTAAGTTGATAAATACATCTCAAGAAATAGACTTATCGTCTTGGTCAGAGGTTCGTTCTTTTCGTATTAACTTATAACGACAATATATTGTCTAATAAACTACTTATGCTTATTTCACTTAATTTTTGAACTTTATGTGTTTTCCGGTATTCTCGACCCAGCAGTTTTGTGTTGCGACATTGCAGCGAATGTCAGACTGTTAGACTCTAAATAATCATCTTCCGCTGGGCAAAAGCGAAGTGACTTTTGTTATTATCGTTTATGCTTATGATATTCAATTTTATTTTGCAATGAATAAAAATCTTTGTTGTTACCATACGTTCCTGCTTTCTTGTCCTTAGCTCTGCACATCCACGTGACACCCTAAGATAATTACACAAATTATACATCCAATAAATGTGAAAATACCTGAAGTAAGACAAATGTTATAACGAACGTTGAATTTTAACCCAAGAGAAATATTAGGTGTAAAACCTCTCCTCAAAGCACGAACATTACGTGTCTTAATTTAGCTCAATTTATAGAGGATTGGTATAATATGGAATACATCAGTTCCGCGATAATTTACTTTCTTTACTTGAATTTGGACAAGAGTTTAATTAAGGCGTAGGCGTACTGGATGGCGGCGACGACTATGCGTTTATTTAATGGGTGAGGAGACTGAAACGAAACCAAGAAAACGGTATGAATAGTTAGAAACTTATCGACGCGCAAAAAGCGAGAGGGGAGCTCACATAATTTATTAATTTGTAGATTTAAGAAGGGCGACTCTTATTGTGTGGTAGCAGGCGCCTAAGCTCTCCTCAGCGTAGGCACGTACACCCCACGGGGCTATAATCTGAATCGTCTTTCTGGCGTGGATTTGATCCTCTATCTCCTGTTGCACAATGCTCAGGATCGGAGCGGCCGGGAAACCTTGGAGATACACCAGAACGGCGTTTAGGCTGGCTAATCTGGTCCGGGCCAATCTGATATGACAATTGTAAACAATGAAAAAGCTACGTCATGTCAGATTGGAACGTAGCCGACGAGAAAGACAGGCCGGGGCACTGAAAAATCACATGACCAAAACAGATCGAGTAACAATATAATCTTCATTGTTTCCAACAAAGGAAAAAGCACTGATTGTAGAAATTCAAGATGGAAACAATGAAGGTTGGATTGTTACTCGATCTACCTTGGTCATGTGACTTTTCGTAGCCCGAAATTGTCCCTACCGTAGGTGATGTAACAATGTATTATTTTTCTGTAAGCAGGCTTTCTCTCTAGGCAGTATTGACGTAGCCCACGTGAAAGACAGGCCCTGGCGCGGAAAAGTCACCTGACCATCATAGTCCGAATAACAATGTAACCTTCATTGTTTCCATCTTGGATTTTAACAATCAGCAATTTTTCGTTTGTTGGAAACAATGAAGGTTACATTGTTACTCGGACTAAGATGATCAGGTGACTTTTCCGCGCCAGGGCAACGCCTCCTATACTCTATCCAACGAAAGAAAAACTGGGCGTGTCCAGTTAAATTTCCAATTTCAATTGTTAGCGATTGTTAATTTTACTTAGCAAAAATTTCTAACAATTGAAATCGGACATTTAATTAGACACGCCCAGTTTCTTTTTCGTTGGACAGAGCAATGACGTATATTAAAGATAGACTCCGAAGCAATTGTTGTTACTTGACGCAAATTGGGAAGCTCTATGCCCAGAACTGTCATGGCCGAAAGTGAGTGAAGATGATGCAAAACACATGGCTAAACATGAGAGTAGCTGATTAATAATTCTTTCACACGCCGATCACGGACTGATAAGTTTATCTTTTCGTTTACTTTGTATTTGGAGTATTTTATTATATTTTATAAACAATTTTTCGATCATGGTTTCAATTTCAATTTCGTTTCTATCGTCTTTCAGTTATGTATTTTCATTTTAGTTACGTTTTTTTGATTTATGCTTGTGGAAAATGATTCCTGATTCTTTTTTCGTGTCTGTTTGTACAGTTGTACGCAGAACAACCTTGAGGTATGGTTTTGAATTAATTATTCCTCGGGCCCAAAATCTTCAACAAAAAGCAGCCAGACAGCTAATTACTCCATGGCTCACTCCTGCCCAGAACTATCATGGCTCAATTTGCTTCACTTTTTGCCGCTGTTAACAATTAGGATTCGGAGTCTATCTTTAATATACGTCATTGGGACAGAGTATAAAGATAAGGCCTGAGCCGTGACCACCGAAAGAGAAAGCCTCTGCGATGAAACGTAAAACATTGTTACATCATCATAGATAGTGCATTGTTATTCGTATTTCAACCAATTATAAGCCCTGAATTAGCACTATCTATGATGATGTAACAATGTATTAAATTTCAATGCGGAGGCCTTCTCTATCGGGGTGCGTTCACTTATTCGTTCGGAGTCATGTTCCGAGTCAATGTGATCACGTGATCAGAGTACTAGCGTCATGGCTCAGAGTCAACACAACGACGTAACAATCGAAGACTTTGATCGTTATAATCATTTGCGTGCAGTATTGCCAATTTAGCCTTTTTTTCATGCGCTTGTCTTTTGTTGGACATTTTTAATAAAAATTAAACAATGCACTTCAACCGTCTACCATTCATTTAAAAGTCTTCAATTCTCTTCAAAAACTCTCATCATTATCCATTGGTGAACTTGTTATTATTTATTCTTTTTATTTATTATTTTATCTTCTCCATTTATAAATGAGTATAGAATCATTCAATAATAAATAAACATATTATACTACTTCGTAAATTAATGTATAATGCACAAAATATTGAAATGAGCTTTTAAATTGGACACATCCCTGCTAAATTAGCAACACTACTTGTGAACGATTCAAGATATTTTTTCCCTTCTTCGCAACCTCCGGAGGCATCAGAAAAGCATGAGCAGTGCCCATGGCACTTTAGGTTATGGGGAATCTTTAATATTAAGTTATTTTTTATTAATAGGAATAAACAATAACATATTTTTTATTTTTTAATATTTTTATAAAAACAAAGTTCTGGTCATAATTGTAATTTTAATTTATTATCATAGAGACTAGAGTGGCCTCATGCGTAAAAATGAACTGAGATTGAACATATAAAAATTAATAATTATGCTGAAAAAATTGTCTTGAATCAAATTTTCGATCAATTTAAGCTAAATTTTCGTTTGTATCGTGCCAAGCCTACAACAATGGAAGGCTAACCAATTATGGTAGGCTATGATCGTGCACTTTGGAAAGATAGAGGCTGCCATGTTGATAGTTAAACAACGTATGCGCCAGCTTGAAAAAATAAAGTCTTCTCTTGTTTGTGTGGTTGCCACGGCTCCTAACAAGCGCGCTCGCAAACGATATCTCATTGTAACAAAATTAATCATCGTTGAAGTCACAACTTTGTTGGCACTCTTCATTGTTGCGTCGTCTTTCTCATTAAATTTTTTGACTCCGATGTCTCCAGCTTGAAAGCAGGAGTTAAGGGAGTTAACCCGAGTCGCACTCCAAGCGAATAAAGAAACAAACTCCGAAAGACTCCAAGCGTACCCTGATGTTGGAGGTCAAGGGAGTTAACTCCGAGCGAAGAAAGAAACGGAGACCAAATGACTCGGAGCAAATAAAGAAACGGAATCCGAATGGCTCAGAGTCACGGGAGTCACTCGTTGTGACTCCAAGTGAATAAGTGAACGCACCCTCGGTGGTTACGCCTGAGCGCGAAAACGTCATACATTGTTACATCATCATCCGAAGATAAGTTTAATCGCATTTCTACCAATAATAAGCCCTGAATTAAATCTTCGCATGATGATGAACAATGTCTGACGTTTTCGCACTCAGGCCTTATCTTTAGGAGGCGTTGGCCAGGGCCTGTCTTTCTTGTGGGCTACGGCTACGGATTGGAAACGTCACACGCGTTCGCAAACCGTTCGCGTTAACGTGGTGCTTAACCTCTCTAATAAGCCCTAAATTATGACTCCGCTTGATGATGTAACAATGTATGACGTTTTCGCGCTCAGGCTTTGAGTAGAGGTGGTGTTGACCAAATTCCCAGGAGTTTGCAGATATATTACTAATAAAACTCTGTATATACAAGTATGGACAACTGAAGTCATTTTCGCAATTTTTGGCCTTTTTGTAGGCTCAACTGCTTATTAAAATTCTCGAAAATCCCTCGTTTTTTATGCAATTTAACGGTCATCGTAAATATACATAAATTACATAAAAACGAGTGATTTTCGAATTTTAATAAGCAGTCTATAGTGAGTGAAACTACGAAAACGCCAAAAATGGCGCCAGTTGTCCGTAGAGCTTTAATTACTAAGCATTGGTGACGCCACCTATCCACAAAACAAGGGAAGGTTATTTTGCCTGGTTGTTGTACAGTGCCATCAGTGCTTCATTTCTTCTGTATATAGGCACTCAACGCAAATAACAAACCATGAAAATTCTTGGCTATGCAAAAGAGCAGTTTTGACCCCTCGCAACGACCAGACCGCAGCGATAAACGCCAAAATATTAACATGTATCCATAGGGGAGTGTAGAATATATCTCTGTCAACAGAGTTATGGAACAAGAAGACGCTACGAACTAGCCGGTTGAATTTTTGGATTTCCTGAGTGCACCCGATCTTCCGTCGCACAAAATTAATTTAAAAGTCCCCGTAATTCTCCTTAGAAATTTAATCCCACCAAATCTGTGTAAAGGCACCGACTGAAGTTACAAATCTACAGCAAAACCTGATAGAAGCTGAGATTTTAACAGGATGTGATGCAGATGATAGCATTTGTATAGCTTGAATTCCCCTCATTGCAAATAATTTTCCCTTCAGTTTTAAACGTTGACAGTTCCCAGTCAGCTTTTGTTACGCGACGATGATCAACAAAACGCACAGCCAGACTCTGCACGTTGCGGGCATAGATCTAAGTGTCAGTTGTTTTTCGCACGACCAACTCAATGTGGCTCACTCCTGTGTCAGCGACTCCAGCAATCTTTATGCATATATTCCTGGTGGTTCTACCGTTAATTAACATTGTTTAGAGAGAAGCTTTGTTGTCGTAAATGAAAGCTTCTTTAAATTGTTTTTTAATGTCTTTGTTTTGATCATGACCCAAGCCTAGAAGGATACATGTATTCGTAAAAAACAGCATCGGTCTGTGTTTCGCAGATTTACGCGTACGAGGTCGCGGGCACAGCTAGTCAATCATAAGAACAATTGCAGGTTTAACATTATTTCAAAGCTCTCCTTTACTGGTGGAAGAGTCCTTTTCGCTTCCTGCCTCTTAAAATATTGACAAGTGCATCTTGCCAAAATGATCTCTATTAAAAAAAAAGAGTTTGACGTCTGTTACAGGAAACATGAAAGATTATTTGGTGATAGTATCTCAATATTATTGTTGAACATGGTAGCATTTAAGTTGAATTATCTTAGCACTTTACGTAATGAAATTGTTCGAGTAACAAGGCGTAGAAACCAATTAGCAGAGCAAATTTTTTGGCAAAATTTTAATTTTCATATTAGTTTCCAAATTATATTTATAAAAAATCGGACTAAATTATTAGACTACTCTTCATTCTTTTTCCTTTTGTTTCGCGTGCAAATAAATTTTTATCAGGTCTTCAAATTTTACTCCTATGTTTCAGGTGTTGTAATTGCGCTTCTTTACTTTTTAAAGAAGACAACCCGTGACTATGTCCTTTTTATTAAAATAGATTGTTGAAGATTGCGCTGAATTAAAACTGTGTCGAAGAAAAGTTTCTTGCTTTGATTCTATGCTGTATAACATCTAGATTACGATTAGTGAAGAATTAAAAAGAGATGCACTAATTAATCCTAATTAATCAAATTTTAAAAAAAATTCTTGAATTTCCTTAAAACAAATTAATTCTTTTATATTCAAGAAATTTTATTTTCGTGAATATTATTATCATTTGATTGATTATTGCTTATTTTTAGCACTTATTTTATACTATTTCTAGTAACGGTTTATTTGTCAATACCATTTACTACAAACGTTTGTCAACAATATCTTCTCAATTAGAAAACAATTAACAACGCTTAACGATTACCTTAATCTATGACGTTATCATAAACATTTGCCATGATTCCTGTAAAATATGTTCACTCTTCATCAGAGACTATTGACTCTTCCCTTGAAAACTGCTGTAAATCAATAGTCGGATTACACATTAAAGCTCTGCGTATATCAAAAGATTTGTCTTATCTACATATCAATCTTGCACTTTTATTCAAAATGTTACTAATTTTAACTTAATTTCCTACTCATGACTTCAAAGAAAATTTCAGTGCATCTCTCAGACTCTTAGGTATGAATGCAGGTGCAGGGAGAGGTATCTCTTTAAGATGTGATTTTTAAGGAAAGAAAAATTGCAATTATTCAAAAGAAAAACACAAATATAAATTTGAAAATTATTCGTATAATTGGGACAAATATATGGGAATTATGAAAAAAATAGGACCAGGTCTGAGAATAACGCGTGGACCATCGACGACACCCGCTCTCGGATGCGATCCCACCTCTGTTTTCCACGGGAGATATTGACTGCTGCGTTATCCGCCCTAGTCCGGTTCACTCCTCCTTAGGTCAACCTGGTCACCCGAGGCTCCCCTCAAGTAACCATATTGATGGAAGACTTAGTGCGGACATCCGATCAACACGGGACACGTGTCGGTGGTGCCATCCCACTACGCAACCATCCACTGGTCCTGGCCTCCGATCGCTGGATTACAGGAGTGCGCCACCACTCCCAGCCGTTAACACCATTACAAGAAAGGATTTTTAAACGACACCTGAAGTTGATAAGATGAATGAAAATTTAATTAGGACTTTAATGTACTGTATTTGATCTTCAGAAATAAATACAAATTGGAGTTTGTTTAGTGAAGAATCATGAGTGCGTGAAAATTCCCTTTGATGCTCTATGCTCACATAGACAAAAATGCCGCGTTGTAGGATTGGCAAGATAACAAAGGAAAAGCAAAGTGGCTCAAACATTTCGGGGCAAAATTTAATTGTAGATGACTATAAATTGTCTATTTTGGGATAAAAAACCAATGTTCGGTAAAGTGGTTGCAATAATAGTGGTGCGGCTGCTTACTTCGATATTGATGTCCGCGAGCACTTGTAAAAACAATCTATAATCACTCGAAGAGAGACTCAAAATTGTTGTTTGCTCTGAAATGGAAAACACCTTACAAAAACGTTTCTTACACGTATTACTCTTTCAAGATCTCATGGAGCCTGACATGCATTTCACTCTCAACTGGTTACTTACTCAAAATACTCAGTTTATAGTCCTCTACCATTTGTAGAAATATCAATTTACGTATAAGTTTGAGACAGCCTGTATAATGCATTTGTATATGTATTGTGTTTGTTTTCGGGCGTTAACGGGAAATGACATTTTTAAACATTCCAATGAAATGGCATATGTTAAGTACCGACAAGTATCGACAATCGAACAGTGCAGTGTACCAACACCAGGGTACTATCCAGTGAAGTTTATACAGTAGTATATCAAACAATCTGAAATGATAAAATAAGATGCACTAAAA